>JAKTSL010000018.1:0-183765 GCA_030580175.1 Diutina pseudorugosa | reverse complement strand
GGAAGGGTCTTGTCGTCCACCATCACTTTTGTTGACTTGGCTCCCCAGATCGTTGGAGATCTCTAAAGGGCTAAAAAATAAAACCACTAAAAAGGAAGGGTCATGTTATCAAGCCTGTAACTGGTCGATTACTACCAAACTTTACACCAAAAAAACCGCCAAAAATACGTTCACTGGTATCCACCGGTCATGAAGTCTATGAATCAGAGCAAATGAATTTTTCTGATTTTTTTTGATGTTTGATATCGTCGGGGTTTTGGGGTTTTCGCACCCGAGTCAACCTTTCGCGGTGGCAGCATCAGACCCGAGTCAAAATATCTTGCCAACACCCAGCTTCCAACTCAACCTATCGACAACCATCAAACTCATCAAATTTTCAAACATTGGCTTAATCGATAGCCACAGGTTTCTAGACCGTAATGCTCACCTTTAAATGGCCACATTAGGCGTGGTCATTGTCGTCAAAATTCACTATTTAGTTCAGGTTGCGCAGCCGTGCACTTACCGTAAACATATCCACCACAAGCGACTCTGCCGCCCGTGGCATGAGGTTAGCCGTAGCGGGCGGACCGTTCCCGATGTGGTGACAGTGTCTTTTGCTCATTGGTGCCGTGAACGGTCTTCGTGTCATAGTTAAAGTGCCGCTTAACCATGCCAGCAATATACAAAGATGTGGTCATTCACTAGTGGTCAAAAATCAACCGACAGCTAATGTAACAAATCGACTCTGTATCACGTAAAAATGGAATGGTATAGGTTTGGGCTTGATAACGTCCAAATATGTTAGTTCTGATTTTTTGAAATTTCGACTTTTTGTCGTCATTTTGGTTCTCGGTTTTGCATTTTTTCTCCAAAAAGCGAAAACTGCGATTTATTCAGTCTGGACAAGGGTCAACAAAAATCAAAGCCACCTGGCAAGAAGCCAGCAGTGTGATCTACAATAGCCAAGTATCGCTTCTACGCCTCCATTGGCATTGAGCTCGTTATTGTGAGGTTTACATTTTTGAGATGCGGCGAGTCTTGACAGTGGGACACCCTAAAAAGCTTGACCCGGTTTTCGGCCTCCGGGTTCCCCCGGGGTCCTTCCGGGATCATCCGGGCAATGCCACGAATCAGTATATTTTGATCTAGTCACAACACAGTCATGGGTTGTGGGACAGTTATGGAACTATACGTGTGATATTAAAACAAGACGACCTTTCTACCAAGGAAGATACCCCCGGACCTCTGATCCGGAGGACTACTACTACACATGTGACCGAGACCACATCGCTGCTAGAGTCCAAGAGCCTGCCTCGCAATTGGCCTTGACCATAGAACATGCCATGAATCCGTGCTGATTGTCCCGAATTCTCGTACTCACAATGCTTGGATACACGTCAGATGTCAACTATCAGGTACAATGGTGCAAGTAGCGGGACTGTTGATGTTGGCAGGCAAGTTTGTTTTGTTGCTATTATGATGCAAGGGATAGAGGTGTATGCTGTCAGTGGATCTTGCGAGGTACCCAATCCAGCAAAGGAGCTGTTGTCGACGTCCAGCTTATGTTCCAAGGCTTCCAGTGACATACCTTGACTTGTATCAGCAACCAAGTCTCACATGTTGATACTGAATCACGAGCGAACAAGAATTGGGGGGTAACGTCACACCACCTACGTGCCCCTTATTGCGAATGTTCGATCGTCCGATCGATTGCCCGTACCAGCTCTGTAAGCAGGTAAGCAAAACTACGCGCATGCCATCACCTGAGAGTCGTCGAGTGGATCTGATGGGTCGTCCGCTCGAATGATCACCGTAGGCTGAGGAAGCGGACTGGTTGGAGTCACTTGACAATAACTGAACGGCGATGACAAAGATACAATGGCACCTACAACTGAAGCATACAACAACTGAAGCATACAACAACTGAAGCATACAAGAGGTATACAACCGAATGTATGAGGCTTTACTGATAACAACTAACAATTGCAATTGTAAATATACCTAGGAGACTGAATTTCTATTTGGCAATACCAACATGACTGTACGTTCTTTGTGGTAATCGCTTTGCTGGTCCACTTTGTTTGTGTTACCATAAAAATTGCTTTATGGTCATGGAAACTATTGCTAGAGTCAGAAAGGTGTAATAGTTTACCGTTGAACTCATGAGTTACTTGCTTGACATGCTTATTGACGGGTTAGAGCCGTACAAGTGATAACGGACAATAGATCGGTTATTACAAAACTTTACACCAAAAAAATCGCCACAAATAGGCTTTTCGGCATCTACCAGTCATGTAGACCATAAATCACAGCAAATAAATTTTCGTGATTTTTTTTGATGTTTGACATCGACGGCTGGGGTTTGGGGTTTTCTCGGATCATCGCGCCTAACCGTATAATATGAATTGATGAAGATTGCACCATTAAAGGCGGTAAATGGAAATCTGAAACATCCATTGCATTCACAACGTCTCTCTCTTTATAGTGATTAGTTAAAAAGCCACAATTTCGAAAACTTTTTGGACCAGATTTCATGCGATCTGACGTTTTTTGAGTGGTCATTTTTGCGATTTATTCAGTCTGGTTAGAGGTTTACAGAAACCAAAGCCACCTAACATGAAGCCGGCATTTTGCTCTATAAAACCCAAGTATTGCTTTTTCTGCTTTTATCGGTATCGAGCTCGCTATTGCACAGTTTGCGTGTTTTTGGTGCGACCAACCCCTAGGCCGAATGGGCCAAAATCGACAAATCGACAAATTCCGTCAAATTCCGCCAAACTTTGTCTAGATAAAAAGGCCACCGGCTAAAACATAGTAAGCCATCTCAAAGTCGCTACTAACCAGCGTAAACCTACTTTTTTCACCATTATATGTTTCATTAGTGAGAGACGAGAACACTACTGAGACTAGCCATTGTGTCGGTGGTTGCTTTCATTCGATTCATAAATGCTACAGAAATAGTAGGCACCGTAATTGAAAGTGCCAGCGATAATCGTATCCTTGTAAGTAACTAATTCTCAATCGTCCCTGATCTTATCGGTTGGTGCGGCGGGGCACATCGTATGGCCACGCGAATACCTTCGGAGTTGTCCATACCCCATCATGGGTCTTCCCCGCCTACCATGATAAAGTGCCGCAATTGGACCTGACGTTCACAACTGAAAACAGGCGATTTGCTGCTACCGGTTCCTGGTACAGTTGCCCCTGAGCCACCACCCGCTGGTGACATCGCAGGTGCCCAAGGTGGTGGAGCTGGTGGTGCAATGACATTGCGATAAGACAAGTTCCACGTGGGTGGAATTGGTTTATAACCTTTCGGGATCCTGTCCACCGGTCTGAACACACCTTGTTTCATGAAGTTATCAACCTCATCCTTGCTCGCAACTTGTCATTCTCCGCGTTTAGCTTGAGTCCAATTCTTTGGGGGTGCCATGTTGTCTTTAAGAGGTTCTGCTACTTCAAGTTTGGCGACTTGTAAGTGGTGTACCGTACCTTCATTGTTCCCCGTCAGACTAAACTCTGGCCCAATGATTCTAGTGGCGATGTCCAACAACCAATTGAACTGTTATTTCGAATTCAAGCTCGTGGACTACGTCATGAACACCCATCGTACTGTCATCAGAGTTGGTTCATAGTTAATGGCTGGCTATTGTCTCGAAATACTCCCACACTGATTAGGAGTTTTCAATATGGGTTGGTTCACGAATTGGTCATACCCGACGAAAATAGCCTTTTGAATGCTACCTGGTTGCTTTGGATTGCCGGAGATAGTGTTAGTACTCCATTATGGTAACTTAAGCGGCTTATTATGTCCTTCGGTGTCAAATCTCGATTAAGAAGTATCATTGTTCAACGCGTCGTGTGGTGTACCGGCACGTTGCTGGACGAAGTCCAGGCTGAAGTGGCTCCGGCGGAGTAGGGGTAGTTCGCGACCCTCCCACAGGCCCAGGCGACGGCGTTGTTGGCCAATGCTCCTGAGGTAGTGAAGATTCTTTTAATCCTTGAGTCTTGTCCATTTCATCCAATCTTGCTACCATAATCAATTACTTAACGTGACGAAGACCATTACTGGAGTAAGGAAATTGTAGTTGTTTGTTGTTTGACTCGTGAGCTACTTTCTTGATATGCCAATTGACTGGCTAGTCCAGTATAAGTGTTAATAAGTGAAAGGTCGGTTATTGAGAAATTTTACACCAAAAAAAATCGCCACAAATAGGCTTATCGGTATATACCGGTCATGTATTCCATGAATCACGGCAAATTAATTCTCCTGATTTCTTTTTATGTTTGACATCGATGGCTAGAGTTTGGGGTTTTTCCCCATAATCGCGCTTGACCGTATACAAATGAACCACACGATTTATTGCAAAAAAACACCTTGATAAAGAATGAGTCAACTATTGTCCAGGGTGGGACTGCCAAGGGCTTCCCATTGAGATGAAGGCGTCGGAACGTCACATTATTGCCAAGCAAGACTCCAAAGCTCGCATTGCTTGTGAGATTAGGGCAACTCGTCGAGCATTAGCTCTGGAGATGACTGACAAGCAGCAGACTCAGTTTAACGAGTTTGCCATCATGGTTGACTTCAGCCAACCCTACACTACCATGACTCATGACTACAAGATCAGCCAACTCAAAGCGTTACGCAAATCGATGGAAAATAAGTTATTGAAACTATAAATTTCCCAATTGAAGTTGCGGAAATTCTGTAACCACCAAACCATCCACACATACACTTACAATTGATCCATCATTAAAGCTTTTTTCCCAATGATATATGATTTCATCATAGCACGTAATTCCCCAACCCTGGTCTCACGCGAAGCCTTTTTTCCTGGGGTATCTCAGCCTTACCACACCCACACCCTCCTCTTCCTGTGGCTCTCCCAGATCTGTGGGCATGGACAAGGAGATCGTGCTAGTGGACTCCGACCCCGAGGACGATGCGGTGTCGGTGAAGCGCCAAAAGCTCGACACCCCGGACCCGCTCCGCTTTGGCACCCCTTTTGCCGAAACCCTTACCGAGGAGACGGCGCCCCCACCAGTTGCTACTACCACCGCCGCTCCTCCGTCAAAGTTTCTGCTTCAATCAGACGATAGTGATGATGACGATGATGACGATGGCGGCAGCGATTTGGGGGAGTTCTATGAGGATCTGGCGTTAGCTCAGGTATCGCGGCGAGCACCCTTGGGAGTGGCTCGACGAGAGCTGGTGAGCGTATCGGGGTCCGATTCCGACCCCGAGCTGGATAGTTCGGTAGTGCTTCCCGAACTCGAGGCTGGCGACGTCCCGGCAATCACTCCGGAAGTGATCTCGTCGACGCGTAAGTTCCTCAAGGCTCAAGGCGTACACGAATTCCTCCAGACCTACTTACCCACGGCGGCTCTGGGCGACGATATTGCTCGAGTCATCCTTAAGCTTGGGTTCGTGCCGCCGATGGCGCCGGAGCCGGATAACTCCAACATCATGAGTCTTATCTCGTTCTTAAACCAGGCCATGACCAAAGTAATGCGAGTTCGCGACCGGTTGGACGAAGTTAAAACTATCGATGATGCTTTGGATGCGATCAACAAGGCGAAGAAGGTATTGGTAATCACCGGCGCTGGTATTTCCACCAGTTTGGGGATCCCTGATTTCCGCTCTTCCAAAGGGTTCTACTCACAAATCCAGGACCTAGGCCTCAATGACCCGCAAGAAGTGTTTGATTTACTGAACTTCCACATGGATCCATCGCTATTCTACTCCATTGCTCACTTGATTCTCCCTCCTGAGAATGTTTATTCGCCGCTTCATGCTTTTATTAAGCTTTTACAGGATAAGGGCAAGCTCTTGCGCAACTACACCCAAAACATTGACAACCTTGAGAGCTATGCCGGCATCAAGCAGGAAAACCTTGTCCAATGTCACGGCTCCTTTGCAACTGCTACTTGTGTCACTTGTCGCAAACAAATCCCAGGAGAACAGATCTTCCCGCAAATCCGAGCCCAAGAAATCGCCTATTGTCCTGACTGTAGTAAAACCAAGGACAAGATTTTGCGAAAGGATGATGATGCCTATCTTCCTGAGAGTTTTGGTGTCTACAAACCAGACATCACGTTTTTCGGGGAGCTGCTTCCCAAACTCTTCCACGACACCATCGCCCAGGACCTTCGTGAATGTGATTTACTCATATCCGTTGGGACGTCGCTCAAGGTGGCACCAGTGGCGGATATCGTCGACAAAGTGCCGCCCCACGTACCGCAAATCCTTATCAATAAGGACCCCATTGACCATTGCAATTTTGATGTCAGTTTGATGGGATTTTGCGATGACGTTGCCTCCTACATCTGTAACCTTATGGGGCCGGAGTGGGATATCCCCCATCCCAAATACGATGAGATTCGCGGGCCTGGCGGTCGCAACTTGGTGTTTGATGGACAAGACTTGGAGTTTCGCGAATACTATATCATCAATAAGGCTCAGGAAGAAGCGGACGCCATGCAAGCCGTCAACGGACAAGAAGGTGCCAATAATATTGACGCTAGTGGCGACCTGGCGTCTCCGGAAAAGCCAACCCCTGCTGCCGTAGGCGACAACACGCCGTTAACTACGGCATCACTGGTATCGGAACCGACGAAGGAGCCGCTAACCGAACTGCTGCCTGATTTGCCCTTGCCAACGGTATTTGAACCGAACCCGTAAGAGTGCATTGACATATACTATATCGTTTACGCAAAACCGGTTTTTGCGTCTTCAACAGGCTTTTGCGTCCTCCACAAGCTCCCGTGTCTTCAACAGGCTCTACTCGGGACCACATCTCCCTGCTTCTAATCACCTATCCTCTAACATGTGGACTTTTGTCATGACCACAATGAAATACTTCTTTGCTAAAAGATAGGACAAGTATTTCAATCATTCAAGTTACGTATAGATAATTTAATCACACAAGTTACGTTTTTTCATGGTTACATTTTGCTATCATATAAAAATAAAAGTGGAATTTTCAATCGACCCAGAAACCAGGGACGGGGATCCCTTCACAGTGGTAAATATACGTCCCCTTAGTGGCGTTGGTGATGCGAGGACCCACGTAGCCCCGAGACTTGATTGCCTGGGCTTTCTTCTGGGCCAATTCCTCGGGAGTGTAGGGCTTGTTCTCGTTCAAGCCCTTGATGGTAGCCCCAGCCGAAGCCGCCCGTTTCTCAATTTCACGGCGTCTTCTTGCCAATTCTTCCTGGGAAAGCTGAGGCTCGTCGTCAAAGTCGGGAAGTTCATGGACGGGTTCGCCGTACCGTTGTTGACTAGAGCCATCAGCAGAGTTGCCGAAATGAGCTCCAACAATGGCAGTACCAGCCAAAGCAGCAGCGGCACCACCACCTAATGCCGTAGCCCGACGATCGGGGTCATCAATGTCCTCGTCAGCATCATCTCTGATGATAGCCGAGTCACGAGGAGTCGTCCGGGGCGAGTTGTAGGACACGTTTGCCGGCAGCTGGCTCAACACCTTGGCTCGGTCCACGGAGAAGTCGCTGGGCGTGCGTTCGACCTTGGGAGTGTAGGTGTCAATCAACTCGTCCAACGGCAGTTTGCGGATCACAGGCGTGGCGTCCAAATCCTCGGTGATGCCGCGGTCGTGGCTGATGTCGTCGGTGTCGATATTGTCGAGGTGAGCCCGAGGCGTGGTGTACGATTGGGGACTGTTATCGACCTCGACGTACTCCCGGTGCTTGGAAATGACTTGGCCAAGTTGAGCGCCAAAGGCTCGGCCCGGGTCGTTCAGCAGCAGACTGACGTTGCGGTTACGATCACCCGAAGATTGAGCAATGTCATCAGTAACTCCAGTAGCACCGTAGCCACGATCAATACCAAATTCAGACGTCATATCCTTGTTAGTAGGAGCATCGGGAGTATCCAGCTTGCGGTACTTGTCAAACAGATCATTGGCGTTGGTGATCACACGCTCTTGAGGTGGTTGGTCACCAATACGAAGCGCCGACGGTTCATCACCAATCAACCGTTCACGAGGTTGTTGATCCAAGTGGTTGGAAGGAGCGTTTGCCAGACGATGTCTTGGTTCATCGGCAATAAGATGTTCCTTGGGTCCGTCGGCAAGCAACGGCTCACCTTGAGAACCATCAATGTAGCCGACGTTGAACAGCTTGTGGTCATTAGCCGACGGCTGGGGTTTGGCAGTAGAAAAGTCGTCATCGGTGGGACCACGAACGAAGCTTTCAAGGGGGTAGTGATCATTCTTAACATTGTCACCACCATACTGCTTTTGATCACCAATAAGCTTTTCTTGAGGTTGATCACCAATGAGCTTTTCCTGGGAGTCAACGGGGGCTTGTTTGCGAGAGTAGTCGGGCAGCGCTCTCCGAATAGACTCATCAGTGGCTTTAGGGTAATCGGTAGAGGGATTGTATGCCACAGGAGAACTATCACGAACCACAGCTTCACCTTCATCACCTCGAGAAGGACGGTTATATCCCGCTTTGGTACCAAGAGCAGCACCAGCAATGGCACCTACAGCGGCTCCACCAACACCAGCAATGGCACCACCAGCCACGGCACCAGCAGCAGCGCCACCCACGGGATAAGTCTCTTGCGGCAAGTACTCGTCACGGCTGAACAGCTTAGCCACATCTCCAGCAGCCTCGGGCTCTAACTCGGGTTCGGAAAAGCTGGGCTCGGAGTAGTTGGTCTTGCTGTAATTGGGACGAGCAAAGTCGGGTTCCGAGTAGTCGGTAGGTTCAGTAAAGTCCGAAAGACGAGGGTAGTCCAGCGACGACTCCGGGTAGTCGCTCGTATTACTGAAATTGCGGTAACTAGAACCACCAAAGTCCAGAGATGGCGCCGCGTAGTCATCTTCGTAAGCCAATGATGCCCGCTTGTACGCTTGCGGCGAACCCTTGAGAGCTTTCAGAGCTTGCAGCGGCGACGACGACGGGTCAGAATAGCCTCCCAGCATGTTGCGGTAAGCCTGGCGAGGCGTACCGAACGATGACGACGGCGTTTCCTTGGTGGGCAGCGGTTCAGGTTCAATCACTCCCAGAGGCCAGGTAGCAGGGTTTTCCAGGAGAATGGCACCACTAACAAACTTGGCGTGATGGGCTTCACTGGACAGCCGCAGCACTCGCTCCTTCTCCGTATCCACCAGCAATTTTCTGGGTTGTTGTTGCTGGGACAGTTCCAACGCTGCCAACGCATCCTGGCGACTCAGACTCCGAGAAGTGTCGTTATGGTCGTCGTTGGGAGAAGAAATAACCGGAGCTGGAGCACTACCACCAACAACATACGAATTGCGGTTGCGGTGCTTTTTGGCTGCGGTTTCGGCAGTGTCGCCTCCCAAGTTCAGGCGCGGAGGTGGCAGACGAGAATTCACCTTCTGGTCGATGGTATCGTCCAGATTAGCCATTTCGGGGTTTACCGGAGGCGTAGGATTGACCACGGCTCCCAGCAAGTGCTTGTTGACGGGACCAGGATCACGACCCACTCCAGCAAACTCTCCGGCAATGGGAAAGCTAGAATCTGACGTCGACGATGGTCCAGAGGTGCCACCATGATTAGCCGAACTGGAGGGGAAGATGGCTTTGCTCAGCCCCAGCGACGACGTATGGCGATGGCCCGGACCCATACTCGCTCCGGAAGCATCACTAGCCCGGTAGTTATCGTAGGAAGACGACGAGTCATCGGCGTGGCGCTGGCGTTTGGTCGAGGGCTTTCTCGTGGCTCCGACAACCCCAGCAGCTCCAAGAGCTCCGATAATCGCCAGCGTGGCTCGCAGATGACCTCCCGAAGCGTTGCCATAATCGTCAACGTCATCGTTAAATCCAAACAGCAGCAGAGCTTTCGGGGACATCGGTACGGGACTGCTAGGCACGGGAGAGTGAGGCCCTGGTCCCAAGTCGAGACGAGGACTATGAGGGGGGATTTGCAGCGAGCGAACCGGGCGACCACCGACGTCGTGGGCGACCCCAATCAGCCCCGAGTACGGCACCGCGGTGGCGTCGTAGTCGTCCTGGTTGCTGCCGACCAGCTTCAGCTGAGGAATGAGCACGTTCAGCGGTTCCCGGTTCATGACGTGGCGCGACACCGACGTTTCCTGGGGAGCTCCGTGGCGGAGAGCGTCGACGTCAAAGTCCCGCAGTGCCGCTCGCCGATGCGAGTGTTTGGGAGGAGCAAGACTCTGGGGTTGTGACGACTTCAGCGATTGTTGTTGGTCAGTTTCCGGAGACTTGGTCAGGGATTTAACTGGACGAGAGCCGTGGGAAGCGGCTCGGTTGACTCCTACAGTTTCGGTACCACTGGAACCGCGATGAGATACCGTCGCTGCTCGTTGCACTCCGGAAATGTTTGCGGGTAATGCCGATGACGATGACGTCGATGACGATCCCGACGTGGCACTATGGTAAGCGTTGACCACAACGTTAGAATAGCTAGCAGCAGTGCCCATCCCAGCAGCAGCACCAATCGAGCTAATCAGAGGCGTGTGAGCCATGGCTCGGTCTTCATGAGCCTGGCGACTCTCATCGTCCATCATGTGGTCGACAAACACGCCGGCATTGGGCCAGCCCATATCGCGACCAGTAGCAGGAACTTCGGTAGGGATAGCCTCGGGAGTGTTGCCTCCGGCTGCTACTTCGGGAGCGTGGACGTTCTTGGTAGCGCCGTCGCTCATGGCAATGTCAGCTACGCCTGCCAGCGGTCGGTGTTGGATGGGCTCCTTGTAGTAGTAACCACCACTGATTGACAGCGAGATCACCAGCCGAGCGGGGATGCGGTTCAGCAAGTTATCGTCGACCTTATCGAGGTGGGGAGGAGTCGGGGAGTGGTCGACGTCGTCGTTAAACAACTTCAGGTGTCCCTGATCGTCGTAGGCTTCAATGGGCATTCCCGGAACCGCATTTACCGGACCAGCCTTGTCAGCCGTCTTTCCCAGATACTTACTCACATCAACTGGTGGGACGTTGCTGGAGTTAGCGGGGATGTTGCTGGTGTTGCTAGGGTTGATGGGATTGTTGATGGGGTCGTTAGGATGGCCGCGGAGCTCGATAAACCCACCATAACCCTTAACCCGAGTAATCACTTGACCGTACTGGTCAGTGACATCACCAGTAATGTAGTTGATCCGCAACTCCCGCAGCATCTTGAGCAAATTGGGGTTTTCCCGCTTTAATTGCTCCACGGCTCGCTGGGCAATCTTGGTGGCTTCGCCGTTGTCCTTGGTTCCCTGTACCAGGACAATGACGTCCAGCAGCGGGTCCTTATCGTCCAGCAGGGGGTCGTTATCGTGCCGCAGCTCGAATAATGTCGTCAGTTCTTGCAATTGCGAGCCCTGCTGCTGGGGACTCCGGTGGTGGCGTTTGGCTTCCTCCAAGTTGGCCTTGATCATTTCCTTGGGGTCGCGAGCGTAGGGGTTGACGTTGGAGTCGTCGGATTTCGCCAGCGATCGGCGCTTGGCCGGCGGCGACTGGGCGCTACTGGCGCCGCCGCTGGCGCCGCTAGCGCTGCTAGGACTCCGCATATGACCATGACCACCACTAGCAGCGGCGCCAAACGCCGCCCCCACGCCAGCGGCGGCGCCAGCAGTGGCGCCAGTATTAACGTTAGCCTTGACCAGCGACTGGCGCCCCATGGCCCCAACTTCGTTAGCAGGCACGGGCGCGTCGTCGGGCGCAAGCAGCAGGTGGGTACGCTTGTGGGACGGCAGCAGGTGGGTAGGATCGGGGAACGGTTCGTCGGGAGCTAGCGCCGCGTCCCGCTTCACCAGCGGCTGGCGAAACACGACGCCGCCACTACCGTCAACTCCTCCCAGTTGCCGCGCTGATTGGCGCTTGGGCGTTGTTGTAGTTGTCGCTCCA
Organism: Diutina pseudorugosa; assembly: GCA_030580175.1. Lineage (NCBI taxonomy): Eukaryota > Fungi > Ascomycota > Pichiomycetes > Serinales > Debaryomycetaceae > Diutina > Diutina pseudorugosa. The sequence goes on along the minus strand of JAKTSL010000018.1, from coordinate 171,942 downwards.
GCATCACCACTAGCCGTCTGTTTGTAGGTGTTTCCCAGCAGCGTCGTGGCGTACTCGCCCGCAGTATACGACAGTACCAACGGCAGCGTTGGGGGCGCCCGCAGCGCCGTCAGCGCCGCTGTCGCCGGAATTGACGATGCTGCCGCCAGGGTCTTACCGTAGCCCGCTGCTCCCACCAGCAGCAGCCCAGAAGCTCCCGGAGCCGGCAGGGCGCCTCGTACCAGATCACCCCCGTATAACGCTCTCGTCAGAGCGTTTTCCGCTTGCAGATCCGTCGGCAGCAACCGGTGTTCGGGGTTCTTGCTAGGATCAAGAGTTTGGTGCTGGTGCTGGTGGTTATGGTGGTGATGATGGTGTTGTTGTTGGTCATGCTGCTGCTGTTGCTGTTGCTGGTACTGCTGGTACTGCAGCGGTTGTTGTTGCGATTGTTGCAGTAATTGTTGGGGTTGTTGGTGCAGTGATTGCTGAGGTTGTTGTTGGCTAGTGTGGGCTTCGTGAGCGGTGCCGACGCTAGCACCGATGCCAGCGGCGCCGGCGTGGTGAGCGGCGGCGCTAGCAGCAGCATTAGCTTCAGGACTAGCCACCTGAGCTCCTGCTGGTCCCGCTGGCGCTGTCGCCGTGGCCGCAGTGGCGGCGCCAATGGCACCACTAGGTTTGGTGGGTTTGGTGGTTGCGGGCGAGGCATTGGCGCCGGCCTTGGTGGCAGCGTCGGTGGCAGCAGAACCAGCGACTCGTGTCAGCTGGCTGCGCTTGATTCCGGTAGCAGCATCGCCGGTGGCGGCGGTGGTGGCGGCGGCGGTTGGCGGCTTCAACTGGTCGCCGCGCCCTTCCAGCGCCAGCCGGTGGTGGGACCGGAACGGTTTCTTGAACTTATCAAAGAGCTTGCCCTTGGAATGACTCATGGTGTGGAAACGGTGTCAAACTGGGTCAATTGGTGGCGTTAATGGTAACGTAAACACCAAGTTGAATCAGCAATCTCGTCGAGCAAGGTGTCGCCAGGGGTGGCTTTTTTCCCTCATGTATATATAGCGTCGTCCTGCACTCCACACAGGAGGTTGTCGACGACGGCTTTCCTACGTTGATGGCCAGGGCAAAGCTGGAACGTAATGGCTACGGTTTCCTTTACCATGTAAATGCGGGCGAGTGCTGCACCTCTACCGTTACCGTCGTCGAGGTAAGGGGCATGCCGAGTGTCTGTTTCACATTTTCCGGTACCACCCGCTCGGCTCCCACCTAAGTGCGGGTAGGTCGCCCGTTTTGTGGGGAATTTTCGTCCTGCGGCGCGCGCGTATTGTCGAAAGGTATTAAGTTTGCTGGCACCAGCATTGCTGACGATTGCGGGTCACGAACCAGTGGCAACCACTATGGGGAAAGCTCGATTACCATTTAGTGTTATTAATGGACAATAGCCCGGTTATCGTATTGGTTCGTGTTGTTATCTCACTATTTAACTGGAGCCAAAGACTGGAAATGGTACCCGCGGACGGGCGAGCGGAATTTGGCCATGTCGTGTCGTTCGTCTCGTTTAGGCGTAACTACTTGCGGCGAGGGGTCGCACCTTGACCTTACCTGTGAAAGTTTGCGTCGGCTGCCGGCGACTGGCGGTGACGTCACCATGCAGACGTCACCGTAAACCCAAATAAAAAAAGAAAAACGGCGGGAAGATACGATCATTTCACCATAAAAAACGGTCGGAAGATACGACCATATCTCTCCACGGGGCTAAGCCGAATAATCCAGGTACACCAGCAGATCGTCCATCAGCTCCTTGTCGTTAACATAAGTCCCCAGAAACATACTGGTGTGGTCGCTACTACCCGTATAGGTAGTATCATTAGTGATGATGCACCCACTACTGCTTCCTGTAGATGGCACCTTTGGCCGTAGCTTAGATCCTCCTAGTTTCCACTGTCGAGGGTCGACGTGATATATGGCCATGCCCTGGCTATTGCTAATGATGCCATTAAGGTAATTGATGGTAATATCATTCCAGTGGTTCAATTGAGTCAAGGGGATGGTGTCCAACACCATATGTACTGCCGTTGTCGCTGCTTGGTGGTCATCAGTATTAACCACACGGAAAAACCCATGTCGATTTAGTCCAGGATAATCAATTCGACTCTTACTAATCATCACTTCAATCGGCAGAGTGGCCGTCTTGGGAGGAGCCACCAGATCACGATAACTACCAAGTTCCACACATAATTGACGAGCCCATACTCCCACCAGTTCCCGGATTGCTGGAGGTAATTCAAGTTGATCAATAGCAGCCAAATCGTGAGGATTAAACGCCATGGAATGGTGTGGGTTATACCGAAATCCAGCCAACAGAGGGATGGCCACGGGACGGTTCATTCGGTACGGACGCTCCTGCGACAGCTCCAGCGGGCTAGACGTATGATCCGGGGGTTTTTCTTGAGGATCTAGCGACGCCAAAGCCCCATTGCGAGCGGCTATCCGTTCAGATTCAATCAAGGGGCACTGGACGACATCGGCAGGACCATAACACTCTTGGGGAAAGGTGATGCTATGAGGCGAGTGGCGTCGCGCCTGACGACACCAAAGTCGTTTCACTTTTGTCTGTAATCGTTCCATCGCCGTGGATGAGTCGTCCCCGTGAAACACGGAGGAGGAGAATTGAGCAGGTGGGCCTCCATCGCCTATTATACGAAAACAGTCGGTACCTGCAGTAACATGCCGCTCGATGTCACACAGACAAAAAAAAAAAAAAAGTCGATACGAGAGAGAAAAGTGTTCATTAAATAAATAAGAAAAACTGACATCCACTTACTTCCCCTCGTCTTCTATCGTTAACCCTCTGTATCGCCACGTGAAGCTGAGGAAACCCTTTTCCTCCAACTTTACCAGTATTGGCATCAGCTGATAAAGTATTAAATCGGGTAAAATCTAATATGAAAATAGGTTTGTCAGTCCGATTGGCGACTATCGTTGGCGGTTACGAAGCCCGGCACTGGTGGCTCCACCTAGAAAGTGTCGTCCTAGGAGGTGGTCCAGACAACCCTGATCTCGGTCGGCGCGCGCGCGTAGTTAGGGAATGTGCCGACAAAGACACACACACGACACGAGGCACGAGGCACTACCCGCGTGGCATGTTATGTTTACTTGTACTCGGGAGGCCGGTTGCCCTTATTGTAGATTAACCGCAGCACCAACCACTCGAGAGCTTCGCGCAACCCTTGGTTTTCGAGCACCAGCACCGGCAAGAGCTTGGAGTCGGTGGCTTCGAGCTCCAGCACCAACAGGATAAACACACCCGTCTTGAGCTGGACAAGGTCCACGGCCTGGGGCAAGTCCTGCTTGTTGGCCAACATCAAGATGGGCACGTTGACCAGCCCTTCCCACGCGGTGTGATGAGCAATGTCGACGATGGTCTCGTAGCACTCCTGGAAGCGGTCGGTATCGGTCAGATCGATGATAAACACGATGCCATGACACTGGTCGTAATATCGCAGCCACATCAGCCGCAACAGCTTCTGGCCCCCAAGATCCCAGAACTTGAGGAGGAGACTGCGGCCACCTTTGCCCTTGACCACCTCCAGCGGGTTGGTCAGCTCAAACTTGATGGTAGTGGTGTTTTGGCCCACCGTGGGTAGGATCCGCTTGTGTTTCAACGCGTCGACGGTATCGACCTCGTCGCCCTGCTTCTTCTTGCGGGTTTCCGCCAGCTCGTCGGGGATCTGGTAGAGCATTTTGAGGTGTTCGAAGAACGTCGTCTTGCCGGCGTTGTCCAACCCGAGAATCAACACATTGTACTGCTCCCGCTTGGTGTAGTGCGAGTACAACGAGCTAGCTAGGTGAAACATCGAGTGCCGTCACGCCAATGCCTCGGTTAATAGGGGTTCCCGTACGCTCAAGGTGGTCGCGGAGCCGCAAATGATGGTTACCCGGCCGTAGCGCGCGCCCACACTATTTAGCCACCGAGATTTTTTTTTTCTTAACTCTGTGGACCTTAATCGAGATACCAAAACACCTCATCGTGTCCTTGGCCTCCATGAGTAAGTTTAACGTGATGATGAACATGATAGGGACAACTGAAAGCATATATGTTGATAGTTGTCATTAAGATAGTAGAAAACCATCTGATACTAACCATACAGCAACCCTAAACTTCCACTTCTAGCGATAATTGTAGTCGGTAATTGTCGGTGATGGCCTCCGATGCCTCCGGTTAGGCGTTTCGGTAACTCCGATGATCCGTTTCCGTAAACGATACATCTACCTTCCCCAAGTGGGATATGGTGGCGGTGCCGTTGCCGTTTGACTTGCCACGTCTTGCTTTAGGGGAAGTAGCACGTCATAGAGTGATTGGTGGCGTAGTTCGTTGGCCACTATATAAACCACGCTAGATGTCTTGGTGCTACTTCTCCAAGGACACTCTCACACACAGTCAATTGACGCTTAGTGGCTTTTGAATTGGGTTTTTTTAGTGACATTATTTGCCTCTTGATGAGGTGAATTTCTTGACATAACGATTCGGGCTGGTCCCGGTACTGGTAAAGAGTCACACTACTGCCAGACACTGTATTTATTTAGCAATTTCACTATATATAATAAACACTTTCTGTCTCCTTGTGGTCATCGCGGCGCTACTACCAAGCATATATCTAGCCACTTTTCGGTAATGACACGTTCACCACACATGGGGTCTGCAAAAAAGACGATGAGATTCAATGGGACCAGCCAGATGCCACTAAAACTTACCCAATCCCCATAAACGGTAAACTGACATCTGTCAGGACTCGTAACCTGCTGTCAGTAAGCCACAGACAGATACACCCCTTTTTTTCCGATTTACGGCATGAAGTGATTGAGTTTTTAGTCATGGCCCACACACAAAATTGGCGCTAGGATCATGCAATTGTTTTTCCGTGACGTTACTGATGTCAAGTTTCCTTGACCAAAACAGCTCCGACCAACCCCTTTTTGAAGCACATTTACATAGCAGCTGCTGCTGCCGCCGCTCTGGTCCTGCTGGTCCTGCTGGTAATGGTACTAACTGGCAATCCTGGATGTGTCTCTAATTATGAGCCCGAGGTTTTATTTCCCGATCGGGTACGACGTGGCCCTAACTCTTTTTTTTTTCCTCCTTTACCTACTGATGGAGATTGGCGATTATATAAGCGATTATATAATCGAACTTTGGGCACGGCTCTACCAGCTCAGCCAATGTATCGTGCCGAAGCAACAACCCCTCCACAGCCTCGTTATGTCTCGTGATTAACATTACTAGGTTTCAATTGCTACATCCTCTTCTCCTATTTGTCACATCATCCTACCCACTCATCATCGTGCCTCATTTCGACCCCACCTCAACCCTGGTCGCCATCGACGTTGATCTAACTACAGTCTCGCCCATTATAATCATGCGCGTGCTCGAAAGCCGACCAATCACCCCCTACCGCCTCTGAGACCGAGACTGAGACACGGGGCCAGCCGCAATAGTCACATCCACAGCGTAGCCATTGGCCTGAAACAACAAACATACTATTTGGTGGTATCAATGACCAATTGGTCGTCTCCAACCGTCCGACTGGTGTTCACCCCATCGTCGTATCGTCGGCAAATAACCCCCTGTACCATGACGCCTGATATCCTCACCCAAACCTGCCACGTCCAAGGTTTTCAGTTTTTCATCCGAAACACGCGCGCGCATATCCACTATATAGCCCCACCGGTGCCCCATAATTTTTCCTCCTTTCTTTCTTCCCCATTGAGAGATGTTGGACAACGTCGACTTCATCAAGACCCCGGCGGCAAAACCGACGCCGCCGAGTTCCACCGAATGCGGCGTGCGGACCCTGGCGCTGCCGCTGATCCACAATGCCCCTTTGCCCGCCGACGGGCCCGGGCTGAAGCACTTTTCCAACTTGGCGATGGTGGCGCTTGTCACCGGGATTCCCTACTTGGTGACGCGTAAGCTTGGTGGGGGGTTCAAGACGTGGTTGTTCTTCACCGTGGTGTTGGCTCTCCCCATCATGATGGCTTACTGGACGTTGATGTCGCTGTACTCGCCTCGACTCAACGAAAAGGTCAAGTACCCCAACCGCCCCATCCTGTACTACTTGGAATTCCACACCCCCGAATTGAAGGCCAAGTACGAAACCCTGAACAACGGCAAGGGCACCAAGATCCCCATCGAAACCTTCCAGGAATTGTTCTTTGACGGTAAGGTGTCGTTCAAGGGCGACGCCCTCGACGTCATCGAGTACAAGCACGACTGGGCCTCGTTCCGGTTCACCTTATCGTTGTTCCGCTTCTTCTTGTTGGGGATGATCCCCGAAGTCATCATGCACTCCAAGTCGCAAGACGAAGAACAAGTGCGCGACCACTACGACCGTGGTGACGACTTCTACACCTGGTTCTTGGGCCCCCGGATGATCTACACCGGGGGGATCATTGGTGACCCCGACCGTGAAGAAACTTTGGAAGAATTGCAAGACAACAAGCTTAAGGTTGTCGCCGATAAGATTGACTTGCAACCCGGTGAAGAAGTGTTGGACTTGGGCTGTGGCTGGGGTACTTGGGCCACCTACGCGTCGTCGCAATACGGCGCCAAGGTTACTGGGATCACTCTTGGGAGAAACCAAACCAAGTGGGGTACCGCCTTGCTCGAAAAGTACGGCGTCACTCCCGACCAACTGCGTATTGTGTGCTGTGACTACCGTGAAGCCCCCAAGTCGTCCAAGCCCAACGGCAAGTACGACAAGATCACCTGTTTGGAAATGGCCGAACACGTCGGTATCCGTCGGTTCACCGCGTTCTTGGAACAAGTTTACGACATGCTCGAAGACGATGGGTTGTTCTTTTTGCAATACGCTGGGTTGAGAAAGAGCTGGCAATACGAAGACTTGTGCTGGGGTCTTTTCATGAACAAGTACATCTTCCCCGGTGCCGACGCGTCGACGCCGTTGGCGTTTGTCGCTCTGTGCTTGGAAGCCGCCGGGTTTGAGCTCGTGTCCGTCGACAACATCGGTGTCCACTACTCGGCCACGTTGTGGAGATGGTACCGTAACTGGTTGGGCAACAAGGACAAGGTTGTCAACAAGTACGGCGTCAGATGGTACCGCATCTGGGAATTCTTCTTGGCCCAAGCCGTGGTGGCGCTGAGAAACGGGACTGCCACCTGCTTCCAATTTGTCCTTAGAAAGAACCTCAACTCCTACAGACGGGTCGAGTACGTGCCTCGCCAACACGGGGTGTTGGGTCCGTTGGCTTCCGGCACCAAGTGGGCCAAGCCGTAAACCATCTGGTTAACCTTACTCCACCACTTTAATTTTCTTTTAGATTATGTAAATCAAAAGTTGACATATTTCGCTGGTATTTATTAGTCTCATCTCGTAATTCTATCTCTTCTTGTCTGTCGTTATCGGTGTTCTTACGATCGTTGTCTCCGCGTTTTCCCATCATCGCACTATCATTGATTTACCATAATTACAGATGATCCCACGTCTACGGCTACCGGGCCGGTTGCGGCTTCCGCTCCGCCGATATAACTCCACCATCTCCCCCGAGCTCAACCAGCTATTACAACAAACCATCGACGCCACCACTCACGCCGCTCAGCCATCAGAACCAGGTCCATCATCGCGAGTGGAATTTGAAGACGATGGCGACAACCAACAAATGTCGGAGCTGACGATCGCCGACGAACGCCAGCTCTTCTACAATATCTTCAAACTGTACATGCAAGAACATCCTCATCAGAATGAAGCACAGGCCGGAGTAGCGGTGCTGGTGGCAGCTCTGTTGGAAAGGACCAAGAAGGCCAAGGCGGTAGCCAAACGAGTCAAGACAGTGCGAGAACGGCTATCCAGTGACTTGAAAACGGGGTTGGAGTCATCTACGCTTGATGCCATCACCAAGTTGCCCCATGCGGGGGAAGTGTGTCTGTGGTTTTTCCGGGATATTGAACGATGGCAAGCGATGGTTAAAGAAGCTAAGCTGAAGCGAGACCAACGAGCATTGACACTTGATCATTTGTTCAAACTGGGAGCCGAAGCTGAAGCTGATGCCTTTGTTCAACAGGTGATTGCTGAAGCTGAAGCTAACCCCACCGTGCCTCCACTTAATGCCTTAACCTTACCCATCGTCGTTAATGGGTTACTCAAAACCGCTGCGTATGATCTTAATGATGGACAAACGGCCATGACCTTGTATCACTGGCTTAAACGGGACGTCAACGTCTACTCGGTGGCATGCAATCAGGAAACGTGCAACTTGGTGCTTGCCATTGCTCACCTCTATTATGGTAAGGGAGACTTGTATCCGGTGGAAGCATTATACCACGAAATGCGCAATAGTGGGTTTTCCGGTAACATCGAGACGTTCAACATCTTGAAACAAGTGGTGATTGATTACTACGGGCTTCGTATGGGTAAGCTTGATGGTGTAAATGCGGCGACCCTGGTGCCGCTTTGGCTGAAGGAAGACGACGAACGAGCGGAATCATTCGAGCGACACTTGAAGCAACTAGCCCGTCGCTTAGCTCCTTAGCTTCCCACATACTTGTACATATTTTTCTCCTCTTTACAATAGCATTCAACTTATATATAATCGGTTAGTATAAGTCCGATACTTATCGCCGTTACCGGTGCGCACACAATTATAGTGAGAAGGTCATTCGGGTGGGACCTGTGTAGTGTGCACCGCGCGCAAGCGCACTTTATTAAGTCCTTGAGCCACAACCAAGACCTATACCATACCATACCAATGTCCGAGTTCAACGGGTTCCGCGACCTGTATTATGACCAACCGACGGGGAGTCTGGCTTCAGGAAATCCCAACGCCTCTCCTCATACTCTGATGAACATCCCTACCATCAATGTCAAGCGGGAGGATGTCGAACAGTTCCTTTCCCAATCGCTGGATATCAAGAAGCAATTGCTGGCGTCGTTAGGTGGTGGCGGTGGTAGCTACGGTGGTGTCAACAAGCCGACGCTGCGGAAAGGGTCCATCATCACCATCCGCAGTCAGGACGACGACGACGATGCCGACCAGGGCAACGAGCGCAAACGTCGAGACAACATTAACGAAAAGATTCAGGAGCTTCTTACGCTAATCCCCGCTAAATACTTTGACCCCAAGTTACAGAAAGATGCCAAAAAGGAAGAAGATGTCAAGAATCTGGGCACTAAAGACGGGAAACCCAACAAGGGCCAAATTCTCACCAAACTGGTAGACTATCTCCGGGATTTACAGAATCTTATCGACGAAAATAACCGCAAGGAGGTCGAGCTTCAGATGAGACTTCGCCAATTGGAGCAAGGGACGGGCTCCCAGCCCACGGTGTCGTATACCAGTGCCGAGCGGGCCTTGGGGGAAATTGGTGTCGGCCCGTTACTGGAAGAATACTTTAAGGGGGTGCTTACCGACGTGTTGCGGCGAAAGTCGTGATTAAGTGGAGTTGATGATGATTTGTATGTTTTAATAATTTTATATCATGAGTGTAACGTGTTTATTTGTCATTTAATGGTGATGTCGGTGATTTGTATGTTTTAATAGGTTTATATCATTAGTTTAATGTGTTTATCTGTCATTTCATGGTATCATGAATTAATGTATGTATTTATCATAAATTTAATGTGTTTATTCGTCATTTAATGGTATCATGCGGAAATCGTTGGCGACGTTCTCCGTTTGGAAACCAAATCTAAAAGATTGTTGGGGAAAGAATGGGAAAATGTCTATATCATGGCGTTTGATCTGTCAGATCTGTCAGTGATTCCGTGGCTGGGGTGGATGAACTGGAGGTGGAAGTTGAAGCGGTGGTATCGTCGGCAGCCATGGCTCGTGACGCGCGTTGGCATTCAGTATACCGACACCGGCCTAACCGTTCGCGAGCATCGGCATCCTCCGTAAGCATATACGCCGGAGCATAGGTGCCATCGTCTCTCTTTAAAAATGGGTTGGGCACAGTAGTATCGCGTCCCCCCAAACTGGTATATCCTTGGTCATACATGGGACAATAATCGATCCCGGTTTCGACAAGGAACGCCCACACATCTACATAAGTCCAGTCGAGGATGGGATGTAGCCGAGTGAACCGAGGCCAGTCACCGTCGGTGGATTGGGCAAACTTTAGAGTAGCTCCGTAGGGGTCGGAGTGTCGGATACCAATGATAATGCGGTTGATGTGGGGATGAGTATCCAAGTACTGCTGGAACCCTTGCTTCATATGAGCCTTGATCGGTACCAGGCGGAGACCCAACTGTTGATTCAGCTGGCGAATAAACGTTCCCACGGCTTCGAACTCGACCTCGGCGTTGATGTAGACGGAATCCAACTGGAAGTTGGGCGGAAGGGTTTTGGTATGGAGAACTGCGAGAATAAGCACCACCATCACCAAACAGTCCTTGCCTCCATTATAGGACATGGCCACATCGCTAACATCGTCCAACGCTCGGTCAAGCTCGGCCATCAGCTCGCGAATACGCTGCTTGACTCGGAGAGTAACGGCGGGGTCAACGACGTACCCCGGCTTCGTCGGCGGTGGTAGCCGGTCGTCAAGGTAGTCCTGAACTAGCTGGTGGGCCTGGCGACACTGGTGGGCAAACACATCGGCGGGCAGCGCTTCCGTGGTCATGGGATCGGTAAAAGGTGAAAGTGATCGGAGCCCCACTTGTGAGCGCATGTGGTGCGAGACGTTTCGACGTTTTAGGTAGGCTCGGAGTGGGGGAGATGCCATCGCCGAACGCCGCCAGTCTGACGCTAGAGTGGTGATGACCACCCACCGGTGCCACCGAGCAAGTGTCATGATCATGGTTATGTTGTTCTACACCAAAAGATTGTTGATAAACAGCGGGGAGGGGCGGGCCCAGCGAGGCCATTTCGAGATAAACCTAAACGTGACTTTGCGCGGGACTCCAGTGCCGAAATCGCCATGTGTTCCGAAGGACTCTGTGCTCAGTGAGTCACGCGTAAACCGGTAAAGTGGCATTAAGACTTGGGATTTAAGATCGGCGCTTATCATCAAACCGTTAGTATCGATGTTGGGTCCTAAGTGTTATGCTGGGACACTTAACTTCGATGCGACTTTTATCGGTGGATATATATCATCTCGGGCTGGCGGCGCCTAAAGCCGAGCCCGGTAACGGCGGCTTTAGTAGGAGAGGTCGCACTCGCACCCATTAAAGCCACCTCTGGGTCGAGACAGGCTTGCTTTGAACAAAGGACAGCTCGCCGTGATTACCGATATCTCCACCTACCACCACCAAGGCACTTTCGTATATCACGATCAGGAACGATCTTAGACATATCCCCCATTAAAATAAATGTCATTGTTATTGTCCTTCTTCGTTCTATTGATCGTGTTTTGTTGTTTCCACACTGTCATCTTCTACTACGGCTTTCTCCGTATATCCGCATATCCGCAAATAACTGACTTACAGTATCTTCTATCTCCCTCCCTTCACATTATTACGACTCGGTCGCACTTTCCAGGGCATCGCCAAATTCAACCCGCTCGTCGCCACCATTAGTGGTCACACTACTCACCTTACATTCATCCCAAATGAGCCAAATGATCACTAAAAAATCACACCATCAAATGACTGACATCACCACATCTACTCCATCATACTCCCTAACCAGCTAGCGGTGGCAAATCTTGCGTAGAATAAGATAGAAATCCCCCGGAGTGGCTTCTCCTGCACACAAGCGCGGGAGCCTCCTCCACTCGATCAGAACTGTTGTCGCCACTCTCTGCGATCACCCAACCCCGTCGACAACAACCACTCCCCCATATTCCTTCCCCGCTCTAGTTGCCAGCCTGTTTGATGATTCTGACAAAGTTGGCGTTGCGCATCGTCGCCGGGACGTCGCCGCTGGTCCTTCGGAGAGTGTGTTCGCTACGGTACGCTCTGCGGGTATCGGTGGCTTCCGACCCCGGCGATGCCTTTACCGGGCTCATTCCCAAGAACTGGGTGCTGCTTAAGCTGCTGGACGACTCCAACAAACCCAGTAAGGACTCGCCTACGTCTCCTGAACCTAAGGATAAGAAGGATACTCCAAAACAACCAGAAAATGATAAGAATCCTCCGGAAAATGACCCCGTCAAGGACGAAGAACCGGATAAATCACCGCTGCCCGGTGAAGAAGATATCGAGATTGTCGTGGTCAAGCATAAGAACCTGAAGAAGGGCTCGGACGCTCCCGCTGCCGCTGCTGCTGGTGGTGCGGGGGCTCCTCCTCCTCCTCCCGATGGTGGTAATAATAACAACAATAGTCCCAGTCGCCCCGACTCCGAAATCGATCGCATACCCATTCAAATCAACCCCGATACTGGTTACTACCCTCCGGTGCTTGCGATCTCGATGAAGGACCGCATCCCCATTCCTGGGCGTGCCTTTTCCATCAACATCGTCGACCCCGAGGTCATTTCTGCTATCCACACCATCATCGATAACCGCGAACCATACTTTGCTTTGTTTCACGCCAAGGACGAAAGCAACCCCAACACCGACGTCATCGACCTGCGCGATAGCGTCTACGGTATGGGGGTATACTGTGAAGTAATCCGTTTGCTTCTGCCGAAACCGGGTTGGCTTAATATTGTCGGTTACCCGGTGCAACGGTGCCAAATGAAGGAGCTCAAAACTCGTGACGAAAACCTTACCGAAGTTCGAGACGAAAACGTACCCCTGGGCTACCTCAAGGGGCTTAATGTGTCCACGGCCATCATCCAGCCCACCGCCGATGAACCTTTCGACAAGAATCTGACGGAAATCGCCCTGCTTGTCGAGCTGATTCGGGTGCTTGTCACTCAGTTGGCGCTGAAGAACCCGTCGCAAAAAGTGGTGTATCGTGAGCTTACTCGGTACTTGGATAAGCCCGATGAATTAGCTGATTACGTCGGGTCGCTGGTGTACGGTGACGTTAAGACCATCCAAGAGTTATTGGAATCCCTTAACGTGGAGCAACGGTTGTCGAAGGTGTTTGAATTATTGAAAGTCGAAGTGAAGGCGCTGATGATCAAGGAAAACACCATCCACAACCTTAGCTCCAAGGCCGACGAGTACCAAACTCGTCTTTTCATCAAGGAGTTCATTAAGGAATTGCAAAAACGTGCCGGCATTTCCGAAACGGAAAACTCCAAGACGTCCAAGTTTGACGCTCGTCTTAAGCATTTGCATATGACTGAAGAAGCCATGGAAGCTTACCAATCGGAGAAACAAAAGATGGAGCTGCAAAACGAACACCTGAGCGAGCTTGGGGTTCTGGAACGCTACCTCGACTGGTTGACGCTGATCCCTTGGGGCATCTTTTCCAAGGACCGCTTCAACATCCGTGAAGCGAAGCAAATCTTGGACCGTGATCATTACGGTCTTAAGGATGTTAAGGAACGGATTCTTGAGTTCATCTCCATGGGTCGTGTTTCCGGTAAAGTTGACGGGAAGATCTTGTGCTTGGCTGGTCCTCCCGGTACCGGTAAGACGTCCATCGCTAAGCTGATAGCCGAAGCCCTCAACCGGAAGTACGTTCGTATTGCCATGGGTGGGATCCAAGATGTCCATGAAGTTAAGGGTCACAGACGTACTTATGTGGGTCTGATTCCTGGTCGGATCATTCATGCTCTCAAGCAAGCCAAGACGCTGAACCCCCTCATGTTGATTGATGAGATTGATAAGCTTGACTTGCTGCGCTCTGGTGGTGCCGCCCTGGCCTTCCTCGAAATCTTGGACCCGGAACAAAACAACGCCTTTGTTGATAACTATATCGATGTCAAGGTTGACTTGTCCAAGGTGTTGTTTGTTTGTACTGCAAACTACTTGGGTAACATTCCTCCTCCCTTGCGTGATCGTATGGAAATCATCGATGTTAACGGTTACACTAACAACGAAAAGGTCGAAATCACTAAGCGCCACTTGATCCCTGATGCCCTGAAGAAGGCGGGTCTCGAAGGCAACCACGTCAACATTTCTGATGCTACCATCACCCGCCTCATCGAAAAGTACTGTCGTGAACTGGGATTGCGTAACATCAAGAAACTCATTACCCGAATCTTCTCCAAGGCGTCGCTCAAGATCGTTGAACAAGTGGAAGAACGTGATCTCGAAGTGGCAAAGACGGAAGCGCCAGTGGAAGAATCCAAGTCAAAGTCCAAGTCGACCAAGAAGGTAGCGGAAACTGCGGCCAAGTCTCCCGCAGAATTGATCAAGGAACTGGAGATTGCCGCTGCGGCCAAGGCGGAACCCGTCATTCAGGAAATCGACCAAGAAACTACCACTTCTACCGAGGTGCCGAAGATGTCCATCCCCGACGACATTAAGCTTGAAGTGACTCCGGAAAACTTAAAGGACTACGTCGGACCCGAAATCTACACTCGCGACCGCGTGTACGAATTACCGCCTCCCGGGGTGGCTACAGGTCTCCTGTACTCGAGCTCGGGTAACGGTGATGCTCTCTACATCGAGTCGATCTTGACCCATTCCATCGCTCTGGGTCTGGGCCAAGCCGGTGTCCACGTCACGGGGTCGTTGAAGGATGTGATGAAGGAATCGGCGCTGATTGCGTACTCGTTTGCTAAGCTGTACATGGTGAAGAACTTCCCGGAAAACCGTTTCTTCGAGGCGGCGGAAATCCACGTCCACTGTCCCGATGGGGCCATTCCCAAGGACGGGCCGCTGGCGGGTATTTCCTTTACGTCGTCACTCATCTCGTTGGCACTTGACCAACTGTTGCCGCCTACGGTCGCGATGACGGGTGAAATTACCGTTACTGGTCGGGTGTTACCGGTGGGTGGATTACGGGAAAAGATCTTGGGGGCCAAGCGTTACGGTTGTGACACCATCATCTTCCCCAAGGACATTGCCAATGAGCTTGACGAAATCCCCGAGGAAGTGAAGGAAGGGGTCAAGTTTATTCCCGTGGAATGGTACCAGGAAGTCTTTGATAACTTGTTCCCTACCGTCACCAAGACTAAGGGTAACCAAGTGTGGAAGAAGGAGTTTGACGAGCTTGACGAGAAAAAAAAGAAAAAGGTTAGCGTGTAAATAGATATAATAATTGATAACAGCATTAGAAAATCGGGATTTAAGGTGGTACCACGTGTGGTCAACAAGCCATCTTCATCATATATTCGTCTTGGCCATGATGCCGACAATTTTCATCCCGACACCACAGGGCCATGAAAAAGGGAAAGTAACAGCGCCCGATACCAAGTTGCCGTACTTTTCCCAAACACAATAGGGGAGACGCCTGTGGGGTGTCACCCTGTCAACGCGAAGGAGCCGTTGCTAGTCGGCTGATACAGGTACCAGCAACCCTACATGATGCCGCCCGACGCACGTGTGGCGGGGATGCTAACACTTCAACCTCGAGGAACTCTCACACGAGCATTCTCCGCATTTCACAATAAACAGTGCATGGAAAACCACTAAGGTAGAGGATATCAGCAAAATAAAAACCGTTATACGTTACCGTTTATTTAAAGGCCCGTCATCGCCTTGTTTATTGTACCAGTCGATTCCCAAAAAAAAAAAATTAGCTTGGCTGCGGGCCCAGCAAACGTGTGTCGCCTACAGGTACATTCCCCAAATGTCACTGCACGCAGGATGTGTGTCGGCTGCCAATAAACGAGGTTGAATTGCGTTAATTGATTGGCGATAGCAATACGATCAGCCCAGTAAACCGATGAAATGAAGACGGTCGTGGATTGGACGTGATGGTAGTGGATCGGGCGTGATGATAATGGTGAGAAGCTGAAGTTGTAAAGTGTGATGATACGAAGAATAGACTCTAAAAGAACATGTGGTGATCGCTCAGGTCAAAAGAAGACTAACTGAAGTTAATCTTATCGACGTTAACTGACTGTGAAAATTTCTCGGATGTAAACACTCTATTGGCAAGGGGGAAGGGGTGTGTGACTTTTTACCCCCACGAGGGGTACGGCGCTGAAGCTATTGATCTTTAGTATGCGTAAACACCCGCCATTGTTTAGTCCACGTGGTTTAGTCGGCGTATCGCTATATTTAACCGATGAAATCTGGGGGGAGATGGCAGAGCACGAATAACAGTGAATGAAGGTGTTATTGCCATTGTTCTACGTGGTGACTTGGGCCACCGCTCATGTCATCTATGGTCGACACCTGATTCGGACCCAGCTTGAAGCGCGGGCCAATAAAGACTTCTCGGTAGCGGGAGTTTTGGGAAACTTGGATCAAGCCGATGCTCAGTACATTGACGACCATTTGAAACAATTGGCAACGTTTAATGGGCTGGACTGTGATGAATGTAAGCACACGGTGCGTTACAGCCGTCAATTGGTGGACTCGGACCCCGATCACCAGCACTTGATCAGTCTTATGCTTTTTAAGAAGTGTTTGAACGAACAGAAAAACCCTTCCAAGTGTAACACCAAGGATTTCTTCGTTACCACCGATTACGACAACTGGACAAAGAAAGATAAGGCCCTGAATCTGAGTATCAACTTTTGGGATAATGATTTTTTACAAATGCTTAAGCATTTTGATGTCGGTAACGAGCAGGATTTGGAATACTACTGTTACTACAAACACTCGGTGTGTAAGCTTCCCGACATCGATATCAACAAGTTTGGCATTGACCAGTGGTGGCCTCCTAAGCAAGAAAAGCACCATGGGGAACCTAAGTACAAGCACAAGAACAAGAAGGCGCGCAAACACTTTAATGTCCTCCACATTAGTGATTTCCACTTGCAACTTAGTTACCGGGTGGGTACCGAAGCCAATTGCACCACCGGTACCTGTTGTACCGTGAACTCTTACAACAAGGAGTTGCCGCTGATCAAAAACTACAACTTTTCCAACTACTATGAAGCCATTGGCATTCTGCCTCGCGATTTCAGCTTCTATCCTCATGTCACTTACCTTAAGGATGGTACCTACAACAAGGGCGACTACGTCGACTATGTTGCCGAAAAGGGATGGGACTACGTACTGACTCCGGCAACGCCCTTTGGCCACTATCTTTGTGATCTGCCCGAAGTGTTGCTCAACATTTCCCTCGCCCAGATTGGTGAAACTCAAAAGAAGAACAAATACGACTTTTGTCTTTTCACCGGTGATTTGGTCGACCACATTAAGGAGCTTTCGTCGCCGGAAACAACATTGCAGGAAGAAACCCGCTCGTTCGAATTGATGAAGGAGTACTTTAACAACATCCCCGTGCTTCCCGCTCTTGGTAACCACGATACCTTCCCTTACGGTCAAGTGGCGCCGCCTCTGCTTGATCACAACCAAAACTACACCTGGGACGATGATACTATGGCCGAATTGTGGATCAATAACGGCTGGCTTCGTGGGGCCAAGCGGGAAGACCTCAAGTCTCACCTGCTGGGATTCTCGTACGTCACTGAAAGAGGGCTTAAAGTGATCATTCTCAACCTGAACACTTACTACCAAAAGAACTTGTGGGGTTTCATCAACTGTACCACTGATCCCGACTTGTTTGGCACCTGGAAATGGCTCGTGTCAGAGCTTGTGGCTCTGGAAGCCTGTGACCAACGGGTATGGATCGCCGCCCACATTCCCCTTAACGATGGAGATGCTAAGGTGTACCAATCGCAAATCTTCGAACGGATTGTCCAGCGGTTCTCGCCTTACACCATTGCCGGGATTTTCTTTGGTCACACTCACCGGGACCAAGTATCAGTGAGTTACCGTGATGGCCAACCAGCAGCGTTTGCCTGGGTGGCTCCTCTGATCACTCCCGGAACCAATAACAACCCCGGCTGGCGGTACTATGAGGTTGAGGACGAACTGTTCAACATTGTCGATGCTCACCACTACTACCTTGCCCTTAATGAAACTCTTAATAACGACGGGGAGTTGCCTCACTACCGCTACGAGTACCTGTCGCGGCAATTGTATGATCCTGACCATCAATGGCCCGCTGATGCTCCCCTCAACGCTCTGTTCTGGCACCAACACGTCGTTGCTCCCATCAACGGGTCCCTGGCCATCGACTTCAACCAGGAGTACATTGACTTGCAGTACCGGTACTCGCCATTTGCTCCTAAGTGTCTCAGTAAGAAGGGCAAGTTGACTAAGACGTGTCGGGAAGAAAACTTGTGTGTGGTGTCGACATTCAACCTGGACTTGCGCCAAAAGTGTGTTGATGCCGGTGATAAGTAAGAGTATGTCGATAGATAAGTAACCTCGTTAATCGTACAAATACCAGTCGTCCTTTGTCTTTCTCATAATTACAAACTTGCAATGATAAAAAATGAAAGAGAAATTTACCACACGGTCACTTGACCATCAGCTTCACCAAAGTACACCCGTTTAGCCATGCCACAGAACAACCCAGTGTCGACAACACCCACCAACAACTTGATCTTGCTGTGCAATTCCGCCGGGTTGGCAATGGGACCAAAGTCAGCGTCCAAAATGCAATTGTTGTTATCGGTGACCACGGGACCGGCCTTTTGGGGCATGCCTTCACGCAACACCACCTTCTTGGCTCCCAATTCGTACAACTTTTTCGTCACCGCCACGTAGGCGCTAGGGACGGCTTCAATGGGCACCCCCTTGGTCCATTCGGTACCAACGGTTTCCAGCTTCTTGCGGTAATCGGCAACGACAATAAACGTCTTTGCCAGCTGAGCCACAAGCTTTTCTTGGAAAAGACAAGCGCCACCGCCCTTGATCAAGTTGAGGTTCTTATCGGCTTCGTCGGCACCGTCAAAGGCGATGTCGACGTCGGGGAACTGTTCGATTGACCCCAATCTCAACCCGTTTTCGATGATCAAGTTCTTCAGTTGGAACCCAGTAGGAACACAGACAAATTGGTCCTTGTTGGGGTTCTGGCCCAAGCGTTCGGCGACGTAGACCACCGTCAGTCCCAGACCCACCCCGACGACTTTGGCGTCCTGAGGGAGGTTTTCGTCGACAGCGCGGTAGGCAGCAAGCTTCTTAGCGGCTTCAACACCCGACATTTTCAGCGATCGGATCGATTGACTGGCAGCCCGTTTCGCTAGTTGGATAATGCTCATCGCGGCCTCCGCAACCCCGGAGCCACCGTGCCTCGGCCATGGGGTGGTCTCCTGCACACGGGTGATGTCTATGCCCCGGGGCTCCTACTAAGGGACGGCGACCGTTTCCGATCTCATCCGTAGATGCGTCGACAACGACTCCATGCGGCTGGTTCCGATTCATAGGAATTTCGGGTGACTTCTTCTTTTTCATATACGTATTCAAACAATATCTACACCTGATTTCCACTATCAATTTCAATAAGCACTCCACGTTGGCTTAGTCACCTTAGTAATCAAAGCGGCTGGATTTGCAGTCTTACCCCGGACCTTGCCGTTTTGCGTTATGTCCCACGCTAGCACATATCCATGACTCGCCTCAGAGTTGGACTATGCCTTATGTATGAATGTTTGTCCTAGGTTCGAGGATTTTATCGTTATAACGGGTATTTGTGGTGCTATATAAGATTTGAACCTGCTCGTTTGTGCCAATGAGAATGGTGCAAAGCATTTCATCAAACGTTGAGAAGAGAAGATGTTACATGTGACACGGTGAAAAATCCAATCACAATTCTATTAACCTCCTAGTGTTATGGCTGTAATTGTGAATTGAGGATGTAGCAGCATGATAATTGAGCAGGAAATCTACTAAACTTGGGTGTACACTATTTCCACAAACCATACATTATCAACAAAGAGGCACCAAATACATCGAATATTTCCTGATTTTGTGAGAAATTACAATTTAAGCAACCACTTGCTTTATTACTAGTATCATTTGATATGCTTGACCAAACTGTAAGTTTTACTTTTGGTATCCTTTATCCGTTTCATTACCAATTCTAATATACATAACAACATTAATCCGAGACCATTTAGGTAGCCTTGGCGACGGGAGTGGTAGCAGCAGCAGCGGCGATCTTGTCCTTCTTGGCTTGCTTAGCTTGCGATTTGGCACCCAAGATACCACCACCCCATTGTCTGCGGGCTTCTTCGTACTTTTCGGCGAAGTTGGCGTTGATGGCCGACACCAACTTGGCGAGTTCGGCTTCGTCGGCGGCTTCGACTTCGGTCAAGGCAGCCACGGCCGAGGTCTTCTTGTGGACCAAGGTCCCGAGTCTGGCCTTGCCCTTGACGATGGCGTAGGGAACACCCATCTTCTTGCACAAAGCGGGCAAGAACACCACCAATTCAATGGGGTCGACGTCGTTGGCAATGAGCACCAACTTGGCCTTCTTGGCTTCGATAAGGGCAACGACGTGGTTCAACCCGTACTTGACTACAACGGGCTTGGGCGACACGTCTCTGGCCGACTTGCCTTCGGCAACGGCGGCGGCCTCCTTGGTCAATCTTTCCTGCTTAGCGGCAGCGGTTTCAGGTTGGTACTTGTTGAACAACTTGAACGCTTGCGCGGCGGTGTTCTTGTCCAAAGTGTGTTGGAATTGAGCGATGGCAGGGGGCACCTTGACTCTCATTTGCAACACCTTCTTTTGGCGTTGCAAACGAACGTATTCGGGCCACTTGACATATCTCAGCAAGTTACGCTTGGGCTGGATGGCTTGACCAAGACCAAAGTTCTTGGGCGACGAGTTCAAGAGAGGGTTCTTGGGTTCGGTCGACTTGGGGGCTTTGGTGGCCAAAGGAGCAGGAGCAACTTTCTTGTGGGAAGGCTGTCATTGGGTTAGTTTCAGATATCTTCTCCCAGACGATCAACGAAGATCCAAAACCAGTAACGAGACCCTAGCAGACGCCTTTGCCCCACCCCTACTACGCAGGAGTTTGGCAAAGGTGTCTCAGCCAATAGCCACAGGAGTGACATGCTTAAGCGGACATCACTCCCGAGCATATTGATATCGCTACGTGGAGGATGTTGATCCGGCTTCCTTGAAAAGACTTACCATTTTGGTGGGTGGTGTAGTGAAAAATTTTTCGCAGCTAGAATCTTTATAGGGAGCGTGTGTTTGTATGCAGGTGAAACTATCGACGAAACTATGGGAGATGAACCACTTAGTCGGCCTCGTGATTACAACAAGCTTGGTTTTTGACTACTTGGCTATTGCTTGGGTTGTGGTGATTTGATTTAGGTTTAATAACCAGAAGCACGGCTTTGTTTTGGGCACTTTAACGACTCGTCATGGGTGCACGACATGGACTCACAGAGGTACAAGCTTGCTTCCCTGGAGTCCACGTGATTGAATAAGAGACGACGACAACCGTAACAAATGAACCTACTAGTTTTATAAGTTTATTGAAATTTGTGGGCGTAGGTTTTGAATGGCTTGATCTAGGACAATCATAAGGTAGTCGCTTAATTGCCTGCACGATAAGCACGGCAAGCGCTTTAGTATGACTTTAATGGACGTGGGTATAATAACGACAATAATTATGAGGGTAGTAGTTTCAGGTGATAGACATTTACTGGGGATTACGATTGACCAGACGGTTGAATCTGACGAAATGGTGTCGCCCTAGTGGTGGTGGAGGGCCAATTTACCCGTTTTGGTGGGTTGGGTGCATGATATCACGTGCCTTAGGGTTTGTCCCCTTTTTTCTCTCCACTGGGGCTACCGTGAAAAATCTTCGCGCACCAATCTAGCACCATCAACCACCATGGGTAGAGTCATCAGAAACCAAAGAAAGGGGGCCGGGTCGATTTTCACCGCCGTGACCAGACTCAGAAAGGGGGCTGCCAAGCTTCCCACCCTTTCGTACGTGTCGAGACACGGTTACGAAAGAGGGGTTGTTAAGCAAATCATCCACGACTCTGGTAGAGGTGCTCCTTTGGCCAAGGTCGTCTTCCGTGATGCTTACCGTTACAAGTTGAGAGAAGAAACTTTCATTGCCAACGAAGGTGTCTACACCGGTCAATTCATCTACGCCGGTAAGAAGGCCTCGTTGAACGTCGGTAACGTGTTGCCCTTGGGCTCGTGCCCCGAAGGTACCATCGTCTCCAACGTCGAAGAAAAGCCCGGTGACAGAGGTGCCCTTGCCAGAACCTCGGGTAACTACGTCATCATCATCGGCCACAACCCCGATGAAAACAAGACCAGAATCAAGTTGCCTTCGGGTGCCAAGAAGGTGGTGTCGTCGGACGCCAGAGGTGTCGTCGGTGTCATTGCCGGTGGTGGTCGTATCGACAAGCCTTTGCTTAAGGCTGGTCGTGCCTTCCACAAGTACAAGGCCAAGAGACACTCGTGGCCCAAGACCAGAGGTGTGGCCATGAACCCCGTGGATCACCCTCATGGTGGTGGTAACCACCAGCACATTGGTAAGGCCTCGACCATCTCCAGAGGCGCCGTCTCGGGTCAAAAGGCCGGTCTTATTGCTGCCAGAAGAACTGGTTTGCTCAGAGGTACCCAAAAGACTTCGGATTAGGTGGTTAATGCAGGTTAATATAGTGTAAGATACGAAGATAGATAGCTCACTGTAATCATACACACCCCAGGACAGTTGGTCTTCGTGGACCTTGACCATTTTACGTGTTTTTTCCTACAACCTTAGCTTGGTGACACCCCATCGTAATAATCCATAAGCTTCTCATTATATCTCTGAATGGAACTTATAACTCGTTAGGTGTCAAGTGGATAGTATGCTTGATAATTTGCCATACTTTTTAGATGCAATTCTACACCAATGTTAGCCGGTTCAGCTACAATAGTTTGTCATTAATATCTATTTGTACAAAATGCCCACCATTTACTTCTTTTCGGCTCTGGCAGCGGCCAAGGCCTTGGCAGTACCGTGCAAAGCGTATCTGTGGTTTCTTCTGAACTTAGCGTCGACACCCTTAAGCGAGGGGTACTTGTGGGTTCTGGGCTTCTTGATCCCGTTTCTGTGGGCCTTTCTGGTTTGGTTGTGAGCGGTGTGGTTCTTAGACTTGGCCATCTTAACGGTTAGTGGGAGGTTTGGCGATGAATTCGGCGAAAGCTTCGGCACTTACTTTGTTGGTTGTTAGGTTCGAGGTCGACGCTGCCTACAAAATTTTCCGCAGCGTGGGTGGTGCTGCGCTACCGTGTGCGGCTTGCTGTCAACGGTCACGTGCATAAGCGCACGCCAGGTCACTAACCCTAATGGTGGAGAGTTTGTTATTAGTAGTGACGGCTACCACCGGTCACGACGGCCACAACCAAGTGGTTGTGGTTCCAACGGGTCACCGTATCGGAATCCTACCCCTCAATTTATGAATAATTCATCATTTTCTAAATTTTGTAAAAATGTCGCTAATGAGCAGAGTCGAAGCTATCGTTGATAACCACACCAAGCAATAGAACTAACAGAGTACCGGTGATTTTCCCAACTAAATTTAGTGCTAGCGTAAGCGATTGAAAAAGTAATGCCGACGGCGAGTTAGCGTTACAAAACCGATTATAGTGACGTAAATAGCCGTCATCACCATACGCCAATTTCATGATCGATGCCAGCAATGCTAGCAATACTATAGTTGGCCTAATAACCGCGTTGATATGTCCACCCGCTGCGGTGATTTGGAAGCAGCGGGGTATCACCGAGTCTTTCTGGATTCTGGCGTTTCTTTGCCTTCTTCTCTGGTTCCCCGGAATGTTATACGCCATCTGGATTGTGGGCAAACAAGACTGAGACAACCATGCTTCTGGATTGACAAATATCATAGTCGATAAGTATATTATCAATATAATCGTACATTTTGTGTATATCCTTACCCCACTTCCTTAATTATTTCTATACTCTATAGTTATTTCATCATCAATAGTCGTCATGCTCAATCCCGCCAGGGGAAAAGACCCGCCAGGGGAATAGTAATCATTCGTTGCTGGTAGCAGGAGGGTGAAGTCGGTGCCACACATCATACTCCTCAAACATCTTGATGGTAAGGACCATGGGGGTTTCCAACTCTGGGTCCACCAGCACGTCGGGACGCCCCAGAGAGTCACCCACCAGACGCACCAAATACACCTCCTCGGAGTCGAGACGGCGCTCGTTGATGGTCGACTGTCGAAATACCGCTTGGTGGAGTACAAGTTGGCAAAACCCGATGATAGCATCAGTAAGTAGTAACTGCCAAAGTCCCACCTTGGTGAGTTTAGTAAGCAACGAGCTCTTGGGGTCAATGGGAGCAATTTCCTCGCCGATAAACAGCACGAACCACCAGTCGCCGTTGCCCAATTTGTCCCACGTTCCGGCATCGACCATGGGGACCAGATACCACCACACGAACCCCAAGTGGTAGAGCATGGCAAGCAACGTTTTCCACCAGATCCACACGTAGAAATTGGCCAGGATCGTCGACTCAAATTGTCGGCGAATGCTGTTATCGAGTCGATTAAGCACGCCACTGTCCAATAAGTCTCGCCCTACAAGCCGTTGCATGAACAAGTGCGCTGCCGCTGGGAGAATACACGCCATGTGGCAATAGCGGATGAACTGGAACCCCACAAGCACGTAGACGACGGTGTCGATGTGGGTGAACAAGTCATGCTGGGCTCGGGTTTTGCGGGTGAGGCACTGTTTGTAGGCAAACTCGCGTTGGAACTGGCTATCTGCCACTTCCGGTGATACTGATGGAGCCTCGAGGGTCTCGGGATAGGCTCCGGGTATGGCAAACGACATCGTAAAGCAACCGGTTGCCGTTTACCACTTGTATGGATCGAGGTGGTGCGCGTGCGGCTTACGATAAGATAGCTGTGTCGCAGTACGGGAACGGTTGTCCCAGTGGCGACTAAAAGTGAGCTGAAATTCCAGCGACTTAGTCAAACGAATAACCCACCGCTGATGGTGTTACGAAGCTCACTTTTACAAAGCATTAACGATCTGTACACATACACGTCCCTTTCCCAGGTGGGGTCGCTCAATTAGGAAGTTCGTTGTGGTTATCACCTCTAATCCACAATTGGCAGATGTGGCCGACGTGAGATCGGAGCCCGCGCTCACTTTCTCACCAACTCATGCCTGTCACCGACATCCGATCCCAGCGGGAGTTTGATAATGCCATCGCCAAGTACCGCTACCTCATGATCAACTTTACCATGGTGGGATGCCAGCCGTGTGCCATGGTCAAGCCTTCGGTGGAAAGTCTCAGTGATCTGAGCGACTA
This sequence comes from Diutina pseudorugosa, assembly GCA_030580175.1. Classification (NCBI taxonomy): domain Eukaryota; kingdom Fungi; phylum Ascomycota; class Pichiomycetes; order Serinales; family Debaryomycetaceae; genus Diutina; species Diutina pseudorugosa. The sequence continues at coordinate 146,902 of JAKTSL010000018.1, read as the reverse complement.
CTCGGCCGTGGGGTTCATTCGCGTCGAAGTCCACACGGTGGAGTCGGCGGCGACCCAGTTCCGGGTGTCCAGTGCCCCCCAGTTTGTGTTTTTGGAGCTGGGGAAGGAAGTCAAGCGAGTTAGTGGTGGCGATTTACCCCAGATCATCGGGACATTGAAAGGCTTACAAGCTAAGGCCGATGCTGAAGGGTATCGCATCCCCCGTGCTAGCGACGGGCTTGAGTTTAAGACCGAAGCTCTCAATCAAGGCTACGATGCTCTCAACCCCACCATAGATTTTCAAGGGTTTGAGGCGCTCAACGTTCAGGGGCCAGCCAAACTGGTATTTAAGGTCAACACCACCGGCAACGGCGTGTGGCTGGACGCTGACTCCCAGCTCATGTTCTACGTGCCGTTTATGAACTTGTGCAAAGTACATTCGATTCTCATTAAGGCGCGGTCGGGCGTGGTTATCGACGAGGACGATGGTGAACAAGCACAACGTCCGGCGAAGGTGAAGGTGTGGCCCAATTTGCCGCTGCCCCTCCTGTTCGAGGACGCTGAAGCCGATAACAACCCTGCCCACTCGGAACTGGTGAAGTTTGATGGAGACTGGACCGAAATCAGGCTCAAGTTGGTGCGGTTCCAGAAGGTGCAACTGCTCTGTGTGTTTATCGATGGCGACGACGAAGATACGCCTACGTTAGTCGACAAGATCGTGGTGGTGGGGATCCTGGGTGATCTGATGGAGGTTACCCCTTTACCTCGTGATGGCCACTAGATGGGGTTTTTTAGACGTGGACATAGCTTGTGTATAGAGTGGTTAATGACAGATAACGCCCTACCCTAGAAATAACTCCGATCCCGTCTTCCCGATCGGGTAACCGCCGACGCGCATCGCAGTAGTAATGGCCTCTGCCAACGCCACCGGAGTCTCCGGATAAAGTCGCGCACTTTTTCACTAGCAGCGGCTCCCCACAGGCTAGAGTGACTTCCGAGGTACCGGTGCCTACCCTTACCACGTGAAAAGTTGCACTTAAAAGCTTAGATGTGACACCCATTACATAGATTGGTATTTGCGATGATCACAGTAAATCATCCAACTCAAAAATGGATTAAATTCACCGGCATCTGACGCACCACTATCGCTATCTCCTGGTGACATTCGGCGACTTCCGACCCGGGCAATAATGGTGCGCGCGCTGCCAGGCCACCTTTTCCAATCTCCACCTTCTCTCCTCAGTGCCATCTCGCTCGCCATGTACGCCCTCCGGATCATTGGCCGAACAAGACCCCTTTTGCGGACATCGCGGTTACCGCTCGGCCCCATAGTGGCTCTGGCACGCTGCCAGCTGACCCAGACTCCGCCCCGGCCCCTGACGACGGCGCTGTCGCCATCAGCGGCTAAGTCCCAACCCACCCCTCCATCTGCTACTGACGACAAATCGCCGTCGCTGGCACTGACGCCGCTGCTGACGGAAGTGGTCAAGGACGTGGCCAAGCCCGAGACGACGGGAGTGGCTAAAACCGAGGCGGAAGCTCCCAAGAAGCCGTTATGGGACCGGGTCAAGCACGAAGCCCAACACTACTGGGACGGGACCAAGTTGTTGGGGTACGAGATCCGGGTGCTGACGAAGTTGTTGATCAAGTACATGGCCGGGTACGCCCTTACGCGGCGAGAGCTGAACCAGTTGCAACGGACTCTCGTCGACGTGCTGAAGTTGTTGCCGTTTGCCATGTTTGTCATCGTGCCGTTTGCCGAGCTCTTGTTGCCGGTGGCGCTCAAAGTGTTCCCCAACTTGTTGCCGCTGACCTACGAGCTGAAGCTGGACCGGCAAAAGAAGCGCAACAAGCTTTCTAAGCAGCGGGCGCTGGCCCTGGAGTACATCAAGAACACCTTGGAAGAAGGCGGGCTTACGTTGCTGAAAAAGATTACCGATAAGGAAAAGGAAGCGTTCGTGCTGTTCTTTGACGAACTTTCCGCCGGCAAGAACCCGAGCCGCGAACACCTTGTCCAAGTGGCGCGGTTATTCAAGAACGATCAGGTGTTGGACAACTTGAGTCGTAACCAGTTGGTGGCGATGTGCAAGTACATGCAGATCCGTCCCTTTGGCTCCGACGCCATCTTGCGGTACCAGATCCGTCACCGGTTGCTCAACATCATCAAGGACGATAAGGCCATCGACTACGAAGGGGTGGAACTGTTGCTGATCCCCGAATTGCAAATTGCCTGCTCGCAACGGGGGATCAAGACCGTTGACGTCAGCCCGGCCCGGTTACGGGAAGATCTCGAGACGTGGCTCAACTTGCGTCTTCGCCAGAAGATTCCCCTGACCCTCTTGATTCTTCTGAACTCGTACGCCTACGGTGACAAGCTGCACCTGATCGATACCTACTACGACGCGTTGTTGGCGGTGTTGCTGTCGATTCCCGACGAAGTCTATAACGTTGCCAAGGCGCAATTGCTGGACGACACCAAGCTCAAGCTCAACATCTTGAAGGAACAAGACGAGTTGATCAACGAAGAAAACGAGCGGGAAAAGGACACCATCAACGCCGTCAAGGACGACATCAAGCTCGACGAGTACGAGGAAACCGCTACCGACGGGTTGAACGTCGTCCCCGACGAAGACCCCGACAAGGTCACCGAAGCCGCTGTCGAAGCCCCCGTGCAAAAGTAAACCCCCTGTTTATACATAAAATCATCCATCCATCTTTGCTCTGCGTAAGTTTCTTTCCTCGCCCCGAGCTCCGTGTTATGTCCGTACTATACGATGACGTGACCCTACTTTTTACCCCTCGCTTATCGTACCCCTGGCCATCATCACTAATGATACATGTACAGTACCGCCATATCCAATCCGGTGCTTGGACCGATTGCAGTTGATGATACCCCCATAACGACCAAAAACAACCCCAAAGACGCGGAGTTTCTAGAACATCACCGCTTCCGATCTCAAGACGCTGGGTATCACGTTTGACCACACGACGCCAAGAAGAAAGACAAGCAATTTATAAGTTGAGAATCTGGAAACCAAAGAATGAGTGTATGTTCAAGGCACCGGGAAAATGCAATTGTCGAACCCAGAGCAGGTATTCACTCTTTACTCACATACTCCACAGTTTCACAGCCTAGGACAACAATGGATGGAAAACCACATTTAGACGGTTGAATTCCACCGACTAACCATTGAAAGAGTAAACACACCGTTCATCTTGTCAATTGATACCTCATCCCGAGCTTTTTCGTCATTCCCTATCTCATCTTCATCACCACTCGTTCTGTTGTTTAATGTGATATTCAGTTTTACAAGCATAACCTTTGTGAGATGACATTGAGAGCCACCGATAGCCGTTATTAGGTCCAAACCTATTCCGTTTCATTCCAATGTAATACAGAATCAAACAGTTACACTTACTGTCGGCTGATTTGTCACCACAAATGAGTGAACACATTCTTGTATATTGGTTTGGTGATTAAAGAGCACTTTGACCAAAGCACGAAAGCCGTCTACGACATCAATGGGCAAAAGACACCATCGCCACATCGGTAATGGTCCACCTGCTACTGCTAACCCCATGCCGCGGGCAGCAGGGTCGCTTGTGGTAGGTATTTGTACGTTGTTTCGCAACCTAAACTAAATGGTGACATTTGACGGCAATGGCCACGCTTAATGTGGCCACTTGAAGGTGCTCATTGTGGTCTAGAAACCCGTGGCTATAATTTGAGCCAATGTTCAAAAAAATGACGAGTTTGATGGTTTTCGATGGATGAGCTGGAAGATGGGTTGGCGAGCAAATTTGACTCGCTTCGCGGCGAAAAGTTGACTCGGGTGCGAAAACCCCAAATCCCAGCCGTCGATGTCAAACATCAAAAAAAATCATGAAAATTTATTTGCTGTGATTCATGGACTATATCACCGGTAGATACCGGAAAGCCTATTTTTGGCGATTTTTTTGGTGTAAAGTCTTGTAATAATCGACCTGTAACCCATCATCACTTATACTAGACTAACCAGTCAATTAACACGTCAAGCAAGTGATTGATGTGTCCAACAAGGAACGGTCCGAATCATATGATGCGATGATATCTATTACCTTAGGCACATTTCCCTTACATGGGGTCCCGATACTGTGGCAAAAACCAACGATAATGTCATCCTTCCGACAATCCCCGAAGTTGACGTCAATTGTGTGAGTTGAAATTGATGGAGACAATACTGCTTCTCTCCATTGACTTGGCCACATTCACATGTTATATTAGATTATCCATCCTTCGCGTAAGTGTGTGTCAGAAGTACGTTGTGGCATCGACAAGAACAGGCGCGGTGCTGCTGCCGGTTCATGGTGCTGTTGATCTTGTGCCACCACCCGCTGGTGACATCGCAGGAATCCAAGGTGGTGGAGCTGACAATGCGATTATATTCCGATAAGGAAAGTTCTATATGAGTGGAATTGGTTTATAACCTCCCGGGATCCTGTCCACCGGTTTGAACACACCTTGTTTCATACACTTATTAACCTCAGTTTTGCTTGAAACTTGCCATTCTCCGCGTTTAGTAGCGTGAGTCCAGTTCTTTTGTATGATATTGTCTTTCAAAGGCTTCGCTACTTCAAGTTTGGCGACTTGTAAGTGGTGTACCATACCTTCGCTGTTTCCAATCGAACTGTTGAATGAATTGCAAGCTCGTGGAGTGTTTCGTGAACTTCCATCGTACTGTCATCAGAGTTGGTCCAAAGTTGATGGCTGGCTGTTGTCTTGAGATATTCCCAAGCTGATCAAGAGCTATCAACATGTTGGTTCACAGATCAATCATACCCGACAAAAGTAGCCTTTTGAATGCTCCCTGGTTACTTTGGATTGCTGGTGATTGTGCCAGCACCCCATTGTGATAACCTGAGCGGCTTGTTATGTCCTTCGGTGTCGAATCTCGAGTTAAGAGTCTTATTATTCAACGTGTCGTGTGATGTACCGGCACGTTGCTGGTCGAAGTCCACGCTGAGGTGGTGTCGGCGGTGGTGGGGTTGTTGGCGACCGTCCTCCAGGGCCAGGCGACGGCATTGTTGGCCAAAGCTCCCAAAATGGTGAGTGGTTTGTTGAACCTTAAGTCTTTTCCATTTTATCCAACCTTGCTACCATAATGAACTGCTCTAAGGTGATGAAGACTATTGTTGGAGTCAGGAAATTGTAGTTGTTTGTTGTTGGACTCGTGAGCTACTTTCTTGACATGCCAATTGACGGGCTAGTCCAGTATAAGTGTTGGCAAGTGAAAGATCGATTATTGAGAAATTTTACACCAAAAAAATCGCCACAAATAGGCTCCCCGGTGTCTACCGGTGATGTAGTCACTAAATCAAAGCAAATAATTTCTCATGATTTTTTTTGATGTTTGACATCGTCGGCTGGGGTTTGGGGTTTTCTGGGATCATCGCGCCTAACCGTATATTATGAATTGATGAAGATTGCACCATTAAAGGCGGTAAACGGAAATCTGAAACATCCATTGCATTCATAACGTCTCTATCTTTATAGTGATTGCCTAATAAGCCACAATTTCAAAACTTTTTGGAACCATCTCTTGAATTCTGACATTTTTTGAGTCGTTGATTTTGCGATTTATTCAGTCGGGTTAAGGGTTTACGGAAATCAAAGCCATCTGGCATGAAGCCAGCAGTTTGCTCTATAAAACCCAAGTATTGCTTTTCCGCTTCTATTGGTGTCGAGCTCGCTATTGCACCGTTTACGTGTTTTTGGTGCGACCAACCCCTAGGCCCAACTGGCCAAAATCGACAAATCGACAAATTCCGTCAAATTCCGTCAAACTTTGTCTTGGTGAAAAGGCCACCGGCTAAAACATAGTTAGCCATCTCAGAGTCGCTACCGGGCGGCGTAAACCGTAGTTTTCCTCGCAATACGCGGGGTTACTGTAAGTTTTGGGGTTGTCGCACCCGAGTCAAAATCTTACCATGGCTGCGGCGAGCCGAGTCAAATAGTCTTGCCAACCCCATCTTCCAGCTCAACCATCAAAAACCATCAAACTCATCATATTTTTGAACATTGGCTTAGATGATAACCACGGGTTTTTAGACCATTATGGATACCTTCAAGCGGCCACATTAGGCGTGGGCATTGCTGTCAAAATTCGCCATTTAGTTTGACTTGCGCATCCGTGCACCAAGCCGTAGATATATCCAACACAAGCGACTCTACCGCCCGCGGCATGGCGTTAACGATAGCGGGCTGCCCGTTTCCGATGTGACTATGGTGTCTTTTGCCCAGTGAAGTCATGAACGGCTTTGGTGCCATGGTCAAAGTGCCGCTTGACCATGCCAACAATATACAAAGACGTGGTCATTCACTAGTGGTCAAAAATCAACCGACAACTAATGTAACAAATGGATTCTGTATGACGTTAGAATGGAATGAAATAGGTCTGGGTTTAATAACGTCCACTATGTTAGTTCTGATTTTCTGAAAATCCGACTTTTTGTCGTCATTTTGGTTCTCGGTTTTGCATTTTTCTCCAAAAAGCGAAAACTGCGATTTATTCAGTCTGGACAAGGGTTAACAAAAATCAAAGCCGCCTGAAAAGAAGCCAGCAGTGTGATCTACAATAGCCAAGTATCATTTCTATGCATCCACTGGCGTTGAGCTCGTTATTTTGAGGTTTACATTTTTGAGATGCGGCGAGTCTTAACAGTGGGACACCCCAAAAAGCTTGAGCCGGTTTTCGGCCTCCGGGATCCACCGGGGCCCTTCCGGGATCATCCGGGCAATGCCACGCGATCGGCCCTATGCAGTACAAACAACATATATGTAGAGCTAGTCACCACAGTCATAGGTCGTGGGAAAATTATGGAAATATACGTGTGATATCAGTACAAGTCGACCTTTCTACCAAGGAAGATACCACCAGATCCCTGATCCAGGGGACTAACACTACACATGTGACCGAGACCACAACGCTGCTAGAGTCCGAGAGTCTGCCTCGCAATTGGCCTTGACCACAGACCCATGCCATGAATCCGTGCTGATTGTCCCGAATTTCCGTACTCACAATGCTTGGATACACGTCAGATGTCAGCTGTCAGGCACAATGGTGCAAGTAGCGGGTCTGTTGATATTGGCAGGCAAGTTTGTTTTGATGCTATCATGATGCAAGGGACAGAGGTGAATGCTGTCAGTGGACCTTGCGAGGTACCCAATCTAGCAAAGGAGCTGTTGTCGACGTCTAATTTACGTTCCAACGCGTCCAGCGACATACCTTGACTTGTATCAGCAACCAAGTCTCACATGTTGATACCGAATCACGAGCAGATGTTCGCTCGTTGCGTTAAAAGAATTGGGGGGTAACGTCACACCACCTACGTGCCCCTTATTGCGAATGTTCGATCGTCCGATCGATTGCCCGTACCAGCTCTGTAAGCAGTTTAGTGAACAACGCGCCTGCCATCACCCGAGAGTCGTCGAGCGGATATGATGGGTCGTCCGCTCGAATGATCACCGTATACTGGGGAAACGGACTGGTTGGAGTTACTTGACAATAACTGACTGGCGATGACAAAAATACAATGGCTCCTACAACTGAAGCATACAACAACTGAAGCATACAAGAGGTATACAACCGAATGTATGAGGCTTTACTGATAACAACTAACAATTGCAATCGTAAATATACCTAGGAGACTGAATTTCTATTTGGCAATACCAAAATGACTGTACGTTCTTTGTGGTAATCGCTTTGCTTGACCACTTTGTTCATGTTACCATAATAAACTGCTTTATGGTCATGGAAACCATTGCTAGAGTCAGAAAGGTGTAATACCTTGTTGTTACATTCATCAGTCACTTGCTTGACATGCTAGTTGACTGGTTAAAGCAGTACAAGATATAACGGGTTACAAGTCGATTACTGCCAAACTTTACACCAAAAAATTCGCCACAAATAGGCTTTTCGGTATCTACCAGTCATGTAGTCACTATTTCATAACAAAAAAAATTTCATGATTTTTTTTGATGTTTGACATCGACGGCTGGGGTTTGGGGTTTTCTCGGATCATCGCGCCTAACCGTGTATGACTTAACCTCAGTTAATTGACGAAAAATGCACCATTAAAAGCGGTAAATGGAAGTCTAAAACAACCGTTACATTCATAGCGTCTCTATCTTCATAGTGATTGCCTAATAAGCCTCAATTTCAAAACTTTTATAAAACCGATCTCATGCGATCTGACGTTTTTTAAGTGCTCTATTTTGCGATTTACTCAGTCCGGTTGAAGGTTTACAGAAAACAAAGCCACCTAGCATGAAGCCGGCAGTTTGCTCTATAACACCCAAGTATTGCTTTTTCTGCTTTTATTTGTAGCGAGCTCGCTATTGCACAGTTTACGTGTTTTTGGTGCGACCAACCCCTAGGCCGAATGGGCCAAAATCGACAAATCGACAAGTTCCGTCAAATTCCGTCAAACTTTGTCTAGGTGAAAAGATCACCGGTTAAAACAAAGTAAGCCATCTCAAAGTCGCTACCGGGCGGCGTAAACCGTAATTCTCCTCGCAATACGCGGGGTCAGTGTAAGGTTTGGGGTTTCGCATCCGAGTCAACTTTTTACCATGGCTGCGGCGAGCCGAGTCAAATTCCATCGTCAACCTAGCTTCCAACTCAACCATCGACAACCATCAAACTCATCATTTTTTTGAACATTGGCTCAAATTATAGCCACGGGTTTCTAGACCATAATGGGCACCTTGAAGTGGCCACGTTAGGCGTAGCCAATGCCCCAAAATTGAAAAATTAAGTTTGACTTCGCAACAAAGCACAGATAGCCACCACGAGCGACCCTAGTGCCCCCGGCATGGAGTGGACGGTAGCGAGCGGACCTTTTCCAATGTGGCAATGGTGACTTTTGCCCATTGATTCCGTGAGTGCCTTTCATGCCTTGGTCAAAGTGTTGTTTGGTCAGAATAACAATATATAAAAACATGCTGGCTTACTAGCGGTCTCAGTAAATGTGAATATTCAATTCTGCATCACGCTGAAATGGAATCAAATGCGCTTAAACGTGATAACGGCAGTCGGTGACTTTCAGTGCCTTTTTACATGAGTTGAGTGTGAAGATGAGATAGGGAATGAAGCAAAAGCTTGAGATGAGATGAACAATGCCTGATTGATAAATTACACGACAGTAAAACTCAATAGGCCAACATCGGTTAAGCTTACCCGTTGCATAGCATCCTCCTCTTCTTTGATAATGGTTACTAAGCCATTGTTCTAAGTTTATTCCGAATGGCTTATTTTCGGTTAGCCTCCTAATCCCAATTCGGACAAACCCGATGGCGGAACCAGACGCCGACTCCAATTCCGCAGATAATTCCGTAGTCCTTCCGATACCCCACCACCACCTCGCCAACGTCGCCTACTAACTAAACAACAACAAATCGGTGAATTTTGCACAACCTCCCATTTGTCATCTCTTCACATCACCTCTACGGTGAGTCACCATTTAACAGTCTTACGACACGTCTCATGAAAATGTAAATTTACCATACGATTTGGCCACATTCCTTGCCACCTAATCTATCAAATCATTAGCCATCGCCGCTCCCAATCGGGTTAAAGGTTCCATCGACGGCGTCGTACAACCGCTTTGCTGTGGCTCGCAAACCCGCCGTTATAGGCAAGTCTCATCGCACCCATCAACCGTCAGCCGTTCCCAAAGCCACGCCACACCCTTCCCACCTCCGCCTCGTGCCGTGGCCTCGACCATGACGAAAAACATCCATTCCCTCAATCTCAAGGGGATGATGGACTCGCTCCCTCCACTCGAGACGCCGCCGCCTCCCGATGACGCCGACGAGCTCATCAATATCCTCCCGTCGTATCTGATGTACCATAGTACCGTGGGCAAAAACCTTACTCCTCGTCCGGAAGATCGACGCCAGGATCCTCCCAGTTATGAACTTACGCCCCAGCTGAGTATCGGATCGCAATCGTCGCTGGATCGCCGTCGCCTCGTCGACGACGACGATGATTACTTTACTGGCAATGACGCTGACGATACCCTCGAACAAAGCTTGTTAGCCAACGTGTTCAAGCTACCTCGTCTCCAGCTCAGTAACAAGAATATTGCGCTGTTGGTGACGATGAATATCGTATTTACTGAGCATATCGGTAAAGTGGGAGTGCCGCCAAAGATCATTGATCCGTTGACCAAAGAGTACCGCCAGGGCGATTTCCTCTATGGCTATGTGCTTGTCACCAACCACACCGACGAACCGATTCCATTCGACGTATTTGCTGTACAGTTAGACGGGGTTGAAATGCTTTACGACGACAAGACGAACCCGTACATCCCCCTGACCTACGAAAGCTTGTGTTCAATGTTCGACTTTACCGCTCTGTGGAACGAAGGGTTCCTCGATCGATTAAGCAGTGACGATAACAACCCGCACCACAAAACTCTGCTGGGTAACGATCCCGTCGACAACACCTTTGTTTACCTTGACCCCCACAAAGTGTTTGTCCCCCACGTCACCTACAAAAAGTTCTTTGCCTTCCGTCTCCCCGATCGGTGTTTGGATAGTGTTTGTCGCCATGGCATCGATTCCCATCTCCAGCTTCCACCGACGTTGGGACGCTCCAAACACGAACGGATGCTTGTGCTCCGAAACCCTAACCTCCGCTACCTGAATATTGGCAACGACTTGGCTCCCGACGATGCCCTGGTGGCCTACCACCTTTCGGCTCGCATCATCGGACCGTTGACCGACTACGAGGAATATGCTAAAATCCGCCCTCGGGGTCCCGATAACCAGTACGTCATCTTCAACGAGACCCACGCCTACATCAGAGTGGTACCGCTGCCCAACCCTGGGTTTGAGCTTAATCGGGCTCTGATTGCCGAAGAACTGAGGATCCTCTATAACCAGTTGCTTCGCGACGTCAAGGAAGCTATCGCCGCCGGGAAGCTGTTGGTAGAGCCACTGAGACGACCTCCCAGTATGGTGGTACTGCCGTTAGAGTCTCCCCGAGCCGAACGGCCTTCGTTATTACCTACGGTCAGTTCCGTCGATGTGGCCAAGATTCAGCAGGCTTATTATACCAATCGCCAACACTCGACCAAACCGAAGGAATTTCGTGTGTTTTACCCGGTAAAGAAACAGCTGGTGTTTAGCAAGGCCAAAGTGGTGGGACTTGCGTCGTTTCTGACTCCTCGTGTCGACCATCGTGTTAGCTACATCCCGGCGCTTCCCGGAAGCCCCCACGGGTCTACCAAGGTCGATATCCCGTTGGAACTTGAGTTTGTCAGTCATGACGGTAAGGCCGGAGGACAAGTGCCTGATTTCCGTCGAGTACTGGTGGAAATTGTCGCTCTTACCGTCAAGTCGAAGCGCAACCCCATCCCCGTCGACATTGTCCCGGAAATGATGTTTAATGACAAGGGCAAAAGCACGGAAAACTTTGATATGCTCACCATCAAGCGGTTTCAAGGTTATGCCTCCGAGCTTTCGCGACTCATGCGAGAAGCAGGTGAAGAATTTACCATCAGTCTGGAGCTTCTGGCCAACGTCAAGGCCATGGCCAACTTGGCAGCAAAGTACAACACTCTCAAAGTTGATACCATCACCTTAACCGACGACGAGGGCCGCGTGGTGCCCCATATCGGCAACATCCCCTGGAGCTCGGCCGCTGAAGGTGCCAATCAGACGCGATACTGGAAGAAGTTTCACCTCAATTTCGATGTACGCCGGGCCAAGTTGGTCACTACCGAGGGCAAGGAGCTGGCAGGGCCGTTCCACCTCGTGCCGGACTTTCAGTCGTGTCTTTTGGCCCGGTTATACTATACTCGCATCAAGTTCAAGATGCCTAACGGCGAGAAAGTGTGCTTACAGATACCGTTGTTAATCCAACGTAACGATTATTGATGAAGTTTCACACCCCCTAATAACCCTTTCCCCGTGGTTTTCTGGCTTTTCGAATAGTCCAACCACATATTTTAATTCAATATTGCATTCTAGAACATGGCGTCTATCAGCCGCTGGATTTAATTTGTACTGAGTCCTAGTGTACTTACAGTATAGTAGACGTCTGACGTATGTGTTTTCGTAGCTCATTAGTGTTCCGACTGCACTTTAGTTCTTCAATCAATCTTCACAAGGTATATTAACGAAGCGTTCGACCGTAATCATCGTCAAAAAATAAAAATGAAGCATTTGTCTTTGCCAAAAGCTATACAAAAGCATTATTTATTCACTCTTTGTTTTCTACCCTTGAGTACCAACTATCACTGCCTCCGTCTTTATCTTTAGTGGGTGTCGATCGAATGCGATGTCATGCCATCGCAACCCGAACCCAAGATTGTCGAGCTCCCACCGGACACAGACACCAACGCACCCGATGATGCCAAGATAGACGAGTTAGTTTCTCAGTGGGAAAAGCTCCGGTATGTCCCCAAAGCGGGAGAACCCGAGTTACCGCCGCAGTTGTCCCAATTTACCGAGAAGCTGACTGATGAAGTGATGAAGGAACTTAACCGGTTGCCGTTCTTCATGACCGAACTTGATGAAACCGATGGTGATAATGGGGTAAATGCCGAATTGGAAGCTCTTCGACAATTGGCCTACGACGGTGAGCCTGACGAGGTGGCAACTAACTTCAAGAACCAAGGGAACGACTGTTATAAGGCCAAGGACTACAAAAATGCCATCGCCTACTACACTAAGGGTCTCGATGTCGACTGTGATGTACCGGCAATCAACGTGGCCTTGCTTATCAACCGGGCGGCGTGTAACCTTGAACTCAAGAACTACCGCAAATGCATAAACGATTGCAAACTGGCGCTTTTGCTTGACGAAAAGAACATCAAAGCCTGCTTTCGAGCTGGCAAGGCTTTTTTCAAAGTGGAACGTTACGACGAAGCCAAACAGATTGTTGAGTACGGTCTCAGTGTAGACCCTGAAAATCCCCTGCTTAAACAATTGGAGAAGGAAATCACCGACAAACAGGCGCAAATCGCTGCTGCCAAAGAACGCAAAGAACGCGAGCAAAAGCTCGCTGAAATGAAACGGTCGATTTTAGCTAATCTGATTAAGGTTCGTCATATTGAAATCGTACGGACTCGCGATGTCCCCGAAATGTTGGAGGACGCCAAGATCCGTTTAGAAGACGAAAAGGATTACCAATCCCAACTTATTTTCCCGGCCATGGTGCTTTATCCGACTATAGACGAGTTTGATTACATTGCCGAAGTCAGTGAGCTTTCTACTCCCCTTGAACTTCTCGAATTGTTGCTTGACCGTCCTCGGGAATGGTTTGAAGACCCCAAGCACAAGAACTTTTCGGTGAAGAAACTTCAGGTGTTTATGGAGACGATGACCGGGGGGTTGGTCAAAGTGGGGAAGAAGATTGCCGTCAACGAGGCATTAATGAACGATAACCCCAAGGCGCCATTATTTGACAATGCTCTTCGTCTCTACGTGGTTCCTCTGGATGACGTTGATCTGTGGATTGGCCTGTGGAACAAACAACAGGCTCTTGCCAAGAGAAAGAGTTAGCTTTTCGGAGCGTTTGACTCTCCGTGCCAGTCGCATACAGACTCGTTACTCTGCCATCTTCTGGATGGTGTATCCATTTCACCAATATATAACTATAGACTTTATCACCAATTATTTCATAAGTTAACCATCCAATGTCTTGTCAAACTTGTCGTTGTGCCACCACCGAATCGTTGCTTCGAAGAGTTCTCCAATTTATCTTTAGTTTTATCTGCTTTGCCCTTGTCATCACCCAATCGTTGGGGTCAGGAATCACCGATACCTTGATCTACGTTGCTGTGGTGTCAGTCATATCAATTTTTGGCGTCATAAGTATCGTTGCCATTAAGCTCTCCACCGATCATACCGGACCCATCTTCGCTGCCGATATTGTGTTATGTGGATTATGGCTTGGCGCCTGGGCGTGGCTTGTGACTTCTCGTTGGTGCTTTGATTTGAATGAATGTCGGATACTTGTGGTATTGTTTGCCTCCTCGTTTGTGGCTTTTATTGAGTTTACCATTGACGCAATCTCTGACTTTGTTGAGTTGATGTGATAAACATCAACCGTAAATTGAGTGAGTCAGATAAATAATAGAGCTATCTACTCGCAAATGAAGATCTTTTAGGTAGGAAGATAACTTAAGTGTAATACCTTACTACACGCTGAAATAAAACTGTCTACGTTCGCACATGAGCTTACAATGATAATTACTTGGTAAACAATTCTTATAACCATGTAACACAACTTTTATCCTTGATAATTTTTATTCAACATTACTTCTACTCAAACACTTATGACAATTGCTAAACTATTCCAACACGGACACCCCCGATTCTTCCGAGGCTTGTCCATTGACCGAAAACTCAGCCTTCCACTTGATTTTGAGCGCCTTGCCCTGGGGATTTTCGATGGTAAAGTCCTGAGTAGCCCCGTTGTTAGTGAAGGCGGCAATCCGATCTGCCAGCTGAGGCTGCAAGTTCAACTTACACAGCTTGGGAACAGCAATCATAAACTTGATCAGATCAATCGGAGCCAGACCAGTGTTAGATAACAACACCCGTCCGCTAAATTGGCCCGATGACGATTGAGGCAATACGCCAACTTCAATCTTCAACGCACCCGATTGAGATACGGGGATAGTTTGACGAAAGCTTTGCCCCAGAACTTGCGCGGGAGTGGCTTGCGGGAAAGCAAGACTGAACGGGTCAAGCTGGTTGTTGACCGGCGGGGCCGGGTTGCTTTCCAATTGGGGTGACGGCGACGACATACCAAAAATGTCAAGGGAAGCATTAGCAGCCGGGGCAGTGGGCGCGGGGGTGGTCGAAGCCGAACCTAAGGCAATACCACCCGAACCGTACAAATCCAAGGGGTTAGTGGCACGAGGCGCCGCCGCCGAACCACCAAACGACAAGTCGGCCAATTCACTCAACAAGTCGCTGAAACCTTGGTTGTCCTTTTCATTGTTGGAGATGGGGGCACTGGTGTCGTCATCGTCGAAGTCAATCAAGTTTTGCGAGCCACCACCGACGTTAATCAGCTGTGCCGCTTCGACATTACCACCACGCAAAAGCTGGTACTTTTGGATAACCTGATTCACCTTGTCGTTCAACGCCAAGAGCTCTTGCACTTGGTCGGCGTCGTCGTTTTCCTCGACGATCTTCGAAATGCTAGGTTGCGACAGCTTGATCAGGGCGTACAACTCGTGCACGGTGTCGTGTTCGGGGGAGATACCTTGCCCCGTCAGCTCGATCAGCGCTAACATTTCCGCGAGAATCTCCGTCTTGCGCTTTAACTTGGCCACGTCTTGCGACACCTGCTTCTTCAGTTCGACAACATTGTCGTCCTTGAAGCCGGCCATGATCTTCATCAACTTGTTGGCTTCTTGCAAATCCTGCGGCTTACCCCGACGAATGAGTTCTTGCAACTTGGCCAGGTGGACAATTGCTTCTTCCTGTTGAATTTGTTCCAACAGCTTGAGGTTATCCAGGGGATTGAGCACAGCGGCATCTTCAACCTTGACTTCGGGGAAAATGTAGCCTTTGTTCAGCAACAACCGGTGCATATCCTTGATGTAGACAAAGTCGTTCTTGTACTTGGATGTGCGACAGATCGTCTGGTACCATTCTTCGATCTGGCCCAAGATGAGCCGCTGGACCTTAGTGTACCGTGGCGGCGGCCGTTCGGGGAACCGCTTCACCAAGCCATTAAGGAACTCCTTGCGCAGGATTTGGAGGTGGAACGGATAGCCACAGTTTTTGACCAAGTTGTCCAACAATGCGATGGCAAGCTCCAGGATCTGGGGGTCCCGCTGGGAGATCAACTTTACCACGACAATCGCCGCTTCACGAGGGGCCAGACCCTGCTTTTGGTTGACATAATCGCAGATTTCAAGATTCAAGGCGAGGTTGGGCTCGGCGAGAGTCGGACGACACGCGCGGTCTAAACGGTTAGTATGAGGTCAATTTATCCCGTGGTGGTATCATTTGGCGCCACTTACATATCCGCCGTAACAACTTGGGGTTGATTTTGCTCAACGAGTCGCTCATAACTCCCTGGGAACGGTGGTTGGCTTCGGTGGCCTTGAGTGCGACGGGAGCCAAACGTTCGCACCCAAAGCCGCACACCCAAGGGCGTTTGGCGAATCCATGGAGGCTACCGGCGACGACGACCCGTTGGAGCTTCGCCGGCTAGCTGTGAGCTTCGATTATCTTGTATTCAAGATCAAGGACCGTATTGCCGCTCTCGTCGAGGACACCGAGCGCGCCGTGGTGCTCAAGGAGCAGGCGGTGGAGGAGGAGTACCTCGGACGACGACTCGCCATTGGCGACCGCATGGAGCAAATTGACGAGTTGGTGAGTCGGTGTGATGAGCTTGAAGCTGAGTTTGCTCGGTTGGAGCAGTTATACGCGTTTGTCGACGACTTTAAGGCGAGAGTGGCAGCATTGAAGCAAGGCTTTGCTTCGGTAAAGTCCTAGGTGAGTCTTCGGGGCGGTTTGAATATTCACAGTGTTTATCCATGATACGTCAGAGTATTATGTCGCCAAGTGAATCAGCAAACTTTCCCAATTGCTCATGACCGAGAATCGGATGACTTTTATCAGAGCTGATGATCTGACCCATGAGCTTCTCAATGAGAATATCATTGGTAAAACAACTTGATGGATTCAAGTCGTTTAAATCATTGTTGGTCACATTTTTATAATATCAGGTCCTTTGATTATGGAATGGCGGACTCAAGCTTTGCTAGTAAGCTCTCAATCCTTTGCATACCGCCATTACTAGCTTCTGAAAAAAACGACCATTGAAGCCCATCAAGTTCACAACTGCGATGCTAAAGTAGTTGACTCCTAGATTTCCCAATTCATTGGGGCTGTGATCCTATTTCGCAGATACGTGGACAACTTTCATATCGTGTGCAATTATAAAGCTGGCTTCGTTTATTGTATAGTTATAGCATCAATAGGTCTGGTAATTGCTTGCAACGAACCAGATATCAACGTTGGATTAATGCATATTTGAAATTTACAACCAGTTCAATGTGTCACACTATATGTTGATGGGAACAATATACTCAGCTCTCATGCCCATCCTGAAATGATTTCATTGCAAACATTTTGTATTGTAAGTCGCTTTAAAGATCGTTACTCATCGGGACGTCGAATTCACTGCTTGGGCTATTGTAGCTATCGGTAATATAATCACAAAAGTTAGACAATACAAGCTACAATGTGAAGTGACCTAGTCGTCGCAATTTTATCTAATATACAAGCTATTAGTAGCGTCTTAGCAATGTTAACGAGCGGGTACCGGTGGTTTCCCCGTGGTTTGAGATGGCGGTACTCCGTGCTTATTGATACTTTCACTGTCACGATAAGAAGCCAACGAATCGTGCGCCACCGTTGGTTGAGGTTTATTTTCATGACCAGGCACGTTCGACGAATGTTTCCCATTACTCATCGCAGACACCGGCGCAGCATTGGAGTACTTATGGACCAAGTGCTGTTCCAATAGGATAAAGTTCCGTGAATTGCACTTGTAGGCTATGTTGATAATGTCACCAACAATGGGGATGAGGCCAATGCCAAAGTCAAACATGACATTGGCGGTCATTTTCGCCACAACGGCATCGGGCAAGCCGCCTTCGACCTGTTTGGCCTTACCCACTACTTGTAAGGCAAACCACAACGCAATGATATCGCCGATCCAAGGAATAAGCCCAATGATCCCCGCCCACCCCAACCGGAAGCCACAAAGACTAAGGGAAAGGTCGAGGCGGTAAGCACGGCGTTTCACCAGTTGCAATACCTTATAGTCGTGCTTGGGAATGAAATCGGGAAGCTTTCTCTTCCGCTTAGCGCCTTTTCTCTGGTAAAAGTGACGCTCATCGTCGGGAATGGTCTCGTAGTAAGGGTCTTCGTCGGGGCCGACGTTAACGTATTGGTCCAAGTTGGTCTTGAGGTTAGTAGCCATTGGGAGGCAAAAGGTAGCACAAGGCTATCAGTATTCTAGTCCAAACTTACCTTCTTCAAGAAGTACAGGTAGGCGAGCTGAGACATGGCCAAAGCGTGGTTGTTGAATTCACCGCAACTTTCGTTTACCCCAGCGCAAGTGTCGTCTCTGCGGAGTCGGCCAGGGTCGCATGACCGGCGCAAATGAGGCTGAAGCAACGTCGTCGTCGCGTGGCGGTAACCGCGCATATTTTTTGGCATGTTTTCATTATGAACCAGGGACCATAACACTAAGACAATTGACAGTTGACCTTTACTCGATCACTTTACGCTGAGCTTTAAGCTTAGCGAAATACTCTTTACGGAGGTTACGGAGGTCGGGAGGACGTTCGAGGCCAAGCTCGTCGCGGAGCTCGTCGACGTCGCGGTCCAAGATCTTTTCCCAGTACACGTTCATCAACGGTTTGGAATTGAGCCCCAGGGTAATGGCCCACGGGTAGTAGATGTTTCGGAGCCGTTCACGTTGCAGCGGTTTGAGTCGAAGGGGAGCAAAGAGCGCTCCAAGCCCCGGCATCGGCATGCCAATATTCATGAACTCGAGCACTTTCACGGCAATTTCCCCTTCGATAATGATGGGAAGACCGGTGATGGCGTGGTAAAAGTCGTGACATTCACGGTACCGTTGAAACACGTAGGCCAACTCCTCATCGTCAATGTATCTCACTGGCACACGAGTGTCGGGACTAACGCCTTCCCGGTCCAACCACTTGACGTAGGTATGTCCGAGCAGGTTATCGGGAAGCAGTCGCAAGTAGTCGAGATCCAACAGATCCAGGGTGATGCGAGGGCGTTCTCGGAGGATTTGACGACCGACAGGGTCCCGAAGCATTTCGTTGCGTATCCGTTTGAGTACAAACGGGAAGGCAGTGGATTCACCAAGCCCCACGATGAACTCGTTGCGCTCGGGATGGAAGTACAGCCCGATCAGCGACCCCACCATCATCCCTGCCTGCTCAAGCTTCGACAACGGTACGTGGCCTTCGTAATGCGGTTCCTCTCGAGTGAAGTATTGTCGAGTATTGGGGTTGTTTTGGTTGAATTCGGTGTTGGCGTCGTGGTAGTGAAGCTTGCCTTGTTCCATTTTATCAGCCAACCGATTGCTTTGGTTGAACGCTAACGCTCCAAGCACAGTGGTGACCACAGCACCAACGAAGCTGCGGCGCTGGACAAGATGACAATGACCCATACGGGTGACGGTTCGGACCGTGCCATGGGAAAAGGGTGTGGCAACCATGGGGTCAAAATCGCACCACTACTCTAAGCCCTAAAGCCCTCGCGATCGTAAAATTTCGCGTAAGTATGTAAGTAAATACATCTCCAAATTTTGGGGTATAGATTAAGTAAACTAGACATCCCAAAGCTCGCCCACAACAATGTCAAGTAATTGTATGATGAGGAGTCTATTAGTTTGGGGCGTTTGGAGTGCTTCTATGGTGTTCCTAATACCAGCTCGGTACTCACTAGACGTCTCATCTTCGTAAAACCAAAATTCGTCATCGGTAGTAAACCTTTTCAGCAATTTCATGGATGCGTTAATAACTGCATCCACCGTCTCGTCAATCGTGACAATGGGAGTCGAGACCTTTGCCGGCGATGCATCACTAAATAACGACTGGCGAACTTGATCAAGCGACGACGCTATGGTCTTCGGGTCTGCCAGGGCAATGGTTTGGGCCAAAACCGAATTGACCTGATGATTGAGCCACCGATGGAGCCATGGTACCTTTTTAGTCCATTCTCGACCGATACAAACTAGATAATAGATGAATGGTCGACGGTGCTGAAAATCCGACATTGACGCCAACAAACTCCATCCACTGTGATGTAAAACATCAATTGATACTTCAATGCCATCAAGCTTCATACCTTCTTGTCGAATTCTGATGAATTTGGTCCATACTCGGTTGGCTCCCTCCATGACACCATGCGCCCTTTGCCATAGCGACACTGGCGGAGCTTTGGTTTGACAGGCTTCATCCACGGATGTCTGTTTGGCAATATCGTGAATAACCTGCCGTAAAAAATCTGGTGCTGCCAATTTATCAATCACTTTCGCAAGCACCAAGTCGGCCACCACCGCTTGTACGAGACTGGAGCCAATTTTCGTAGTATCTAACGTCGCCGTAGGGTTTGGAATCAGGGTAAACGTTGCCAGCAATATTTCCTTTGTAAGTACTCGTAGGTACTGTTCCTGAGAGGTGGCCACAAGCGGGTGTCCCCAATCCAAATAGGTTTCATCATTCACCTTCTCAAAGTGAGACTTTATCGTCGATGCCACTTGATTCAGTACGATAAGAGCGGTGTCGGCAGTAGCTAATCGTGCTAAGCGGGCGCACACATCTCGAGCGATCTCCACGAGAAGTTGGTATACTTCGACAACAAACTTGGGGTCATCGGTGTTGAGCTTATTGAGGTACCACAGAGCAACGTAGTTCTGTACCACAGTAGCTAGAAAAAGGTGAATCAGCCGGTTCAAATCATGATTCTCTACCACTTTAGCGAGAGTCACTTCGTTTCGTTCGGCATCTTGTATATCGTCAGGCGAAGCGTACACAAGTTGTAAAAGCAGCCATAGCTTGGTATCGGATGCCGCGTTATCTTCATGGTTTGTTTGTGTTTTAAGACTCGCTAGTGTCAGCTGGTTAAGCCGTTGAACGCGTCGTCTAAGGGTAGGGGGCATGTGCACAAAACATAATGTGCACTGGATCCTCAACACGAGATTTAGGCGTCTATAAGGGCGATGGCGAGCAGTATACACTCTAGTGACTAGCGAGAGAAAGCCGCTAGTTATTTGTTTAATTGTTGGGTTGATGGATTGGTGGTAAATAGCATTTTTCTTTAGCTTAAAATCTGTATCTTCCATTTATATCGTGTTAAATCATCAATTTTACGTGTACAACAATTAAGCTCTTATAGCGTACATGCCTACTAATCCTAAGTACCTTTGTCTTCACTGAATCTGCCTTCGTTTGTATGGACGGTGTAAGCTTTAGCTACCACATGTCCTGCACTCGATGTGATGATTCCTGCATGTCATGCATTAACATTTCCGGACTACTGACATCGACTACCGTAGTGAAATTGCGGAAATGCCCGCAACCGATCTAGAGCACAGCGATGGCGCTCATCTTCAAACGGCTTAACAGCTGTGCCAGCAGGTTTCGTCCCGTTGATACATCTTACGGAGTGCTTCGCCACATCCATTTCCCCGGCATCACCTCATTTGAAGATGGTCAGCGGTTCCAGCAGATGGTAGTAGGAGCCAACCTCGACTTCAAGCAGATGGAAACCAAAATCAAGCGACAATTAAGGGACATTCCCGACGGATATCGTCTTAATGACTACGAAGACGACCTTATCAAGCGGGTGTTATCGATGAAACCCTTGCCGACGTTGATGACGTTCGAATTCAATAACGTATATACCGGTGGTAAGAAGATGAAGCAAGATCCTCAGCTCCAACATAAAATTGACCAATATCACAGCTTGGGATGCGAATACCATCAGCTTGAACGTGGAGGGCAAGCAACCTGGCATGGAAACGGGCAGCTCACAGCGTATGTGGTGTTGGACATTAAGGGTTTTACCGATCTCACCGTGCGGTGTTTCGTTGATCTGGTACTCATCCAATCAGCCCAAAATGTCTTGAAGAAACATTACAATATTGAAGCTTTCAATGATCCTGAAAACCCAGGTCTTTACCTACAGAACGACCCCTTCAACGGCAAAATTGTGTCTGTTGGCACTCACATTCAACGGGCCATTACCTCCTATGGTATTGGACTCAATGTCAACAATGATCTCAATTATTTGAATCAATTCGAGATGTGCGGTCTTCCTGGAGTCTCTGCCACCTCCATCGCGAGTGAAATTCCCCTGGCGAAAGTATCGGTTAAGGATGTTGCCGATCAGTACGCCCAACAACTTGCTCTTCGTCTCAACATCGGTCAAGTTGATCATATCGATGGACAAGAGGTTATTGAGCAAAGCAAACAGGCGGAAGCGGGTGCCCAATAACACTAATGCATTGATAGACAGAAGTAATTGAAGCATTGGTTTTGTTTTATGGAAGTCTACCATAATCATAATCAATGTGGTCATTTCCATCACGATATAATAAAGTGCTCGGGTTCATCTGACCCATTGTTTGCAAACACATTTTTGATCCCCAATTTGCTCTAAATCAAAAATAAAAGAACTCATTTGATATAGAGTGCCCAGATGATATAGAGTGATAAGTTAAATTTTGACTTTGCATCGAGCAAACAACCTTATCATTTCTTCAATGCTCCCAGACCATCGATTACGTTTTGAACGCCGTTGCCATCTGATTATTTTATGAGTTTTCATCAGTCTATTATTCACCACACAACTTTGTTTGCTTTTTTCTTCGCAGAATAAATGCCAGGAGAAAAGTTGTTCCATTGGACTCGGTAGTGAAGAACTTGGAAGTAACTGCCACGTTGTGAAACGATGATTTCAAGATTTACCGACGTCGTCAATGAAGTAAATCAATCATTATATTAGTCAGCTGAGGATGGGTCAGCAGTTATCAGTTTCGTTCTTGTTTTTGGATAGAGGTCGCCATGACACTTACTTGGTGAATGGTTAACAATGAAAATCTCCGTGAAAAGGGAAGTCAGGGATCGACGAGTGTCTAAGAGTTTGTATTATACGGTTCGGCTTGTCAATTTTACAGCATTAATGACCAACGGACCGAGGATATTATCGCCCTGGGACCATCAATAACTCCCACATGAAACATACCGTGTATATGCAATAGTCTCGTATGGCTAGCATGGGGGCGATCTGATAAATTGGCTTGACGACACTAGCTTTCTAGGCTCGTGTATCCATGGAAAGAACGTCTACTGTGTGTAGGTTTGCCACTGTACATAACTTGAGCCAACAGTAGCTAAATGTTGTTTGCCAGGGCTAACGTGGACGCGGCTGGTAGGGTTTGGGGACGATCTTGAACCGACGGTATTACAGCCTGATGCAACGTAAAGTCATTTGATATATTAGCTGTGACCACCGATCAATGGATGCAGACACACAGAGCGGCAAACCGAATGTTAACCCCTAAAGCCATTTCCAGGTAAGCATTGGGCCATCGAAAAGAATTGGAGTAATCGCGTTCATGATGAGGCCGAGCCTAACGAGATGCTAGAATAAGCTAGTGGCGTTGTAGTTACCAAGAGTGTGTCCCCAAGTGAGTCGAATCGTATCGGAATTATAAGACCACGAGTAAGTTGCTTGTGTGGTCAATTCTGGCTAATCTCCCCGTAAATCCCACTTATTTCCTTCGATTTTGACGATACGCCAATGGTTCCTTTAGTGTTGGAGCCAGGAGAGTGTAATTGCTTATTGTTGGGCTCATCAGTCACTTCATTGACATGCCAATTGACTGGTTAGTCCAGTACAATTGAGAATGGGTTATAAGTTGGTTATTACCAAACTTTACACCAAAAAAATCGCCAAAAATAGGCTTTTCGGCATCTACCAGTTATGTAGACCATAAATCATAACAAAAAAATTTTCGTGATTTTTTTCGATGTTTGACGTCGACGGCTGGGGTTTGGGGTTTTCTCGGATCATCGCGCCTAACCGTAAATTATGAATTGACGAAGATTGCACCATATAAAGCAGTAAATGAAAATCTAAAACAACCATGACATTCATAACGTCTCTATCTTTATAGTAATTGCCTAATAAGCCACAATTTCGAAAAAGTTTTGGACCAGATTTCATGCGATCTGACGTTTTTTGAGTGGTCATTTTTGCGATTTATTCAGTCGGGTCAAAGGCTTACAGAAATCAAAGCCACCTATCATGAAGCCGGCATTTTGCTCTATAAAACCCATGTATTGCTTTTTCTGCTTTTATTCGTAGCGAGCTCGCTGTTGCACATTTTACGTGTTTTTGGTGCGACCAACCCCTAGGCCGAATGGGCCAAAATCGACAAATCAACGAATTCCGTCAAATTCCGTCAAACTTTGTCTAGATGAAAAGGCCACCGGCTAAAACATAGTTAGCTATCTCAAAGTCGCTACTGACTAGCGTAAACCGTACTTTTCTCACCGTTATATGTGTCATCAGTGAAAGACAAGAACACTATTTAGACTAGCCATTGTATCGGTGATTGCTTCCTTTTTACTCCCAAATGTCACAGAGACGCTTGAAGATGCATCAAAGCGTTATTTCTATTCAGTATTGGCAATATATCCAATTTTCGTGTGGATCGCTCTCAAAGGCAGGACTTCACTCATGGATTCCGACAGCATCATGTCTCGTTACCTTTCCATATTCTATTCCACTTTTAAGTTCTCAGTCTGTCGTGTATTTGATATGGTATATAATTCGCTCAGGGTACTATTTACAGGCAACTCACTTGACTTCATTGACCTCGATATCGTTAACGATTTGTATTCCCCTTACTTCAAGCAACTTTCTGTATAAAGCGTAGGTCTCTTCCGGCGGCGTTGTCAACCGCTCATTGAACATGACGCCAATGTTCGACCGCACCCAATGGGTGATAGTTTGGTTGCCAAAGTCAAAGCTGTGGCCGTGATTATCGCTGGAAGACAACGCTTCCCCTAGAACCATCACCGAGTCAACATGGCTCTCAATTGGGTTCAAACTCAGTCAAGAAGCCAAGCTTCACCGTAAGCAGGCGCACATCGTGGCCAAAGTCGCGGGCACCACCAAAGTCCAAGAGCTCGATCTGGTTGGCTTGCTCATTGTACATATACTTAGCCCAGCTGAGGTCGATTTGCGATTTCTCGGAAGGAGAGCCGCATGATGGTGGTAGCAATTTGGTTACGAGTGTATTGGGTTCGCTTCCACATCGTGCTTTGAGTTAGTGAAGTAGGTTGTGGTAAACACTTTGAGTGTAAGTGACAAGTTCAGGAGCGCCTGATCGAGTCAGGGTTCGAGCACCTCCTAGGCGACGCCTGGGAGAAGTCGACGAGGGCGTTGATGCCGGTGTATTGGGCTTGGAGATGGGCATCGGCCACCAACGGGATCACCATGTCCGAAAGCTAGCCGCTCTGGTCCTTGTAACAGGTGCCATACACCAGAAAACAATGATTGTCTGTAGGTATCATATAACTTGAGCTCTTGGCAATGCGTAGTTCATGATATCACTCCAATGGAAGGCTTGGGTATGCTATTATCATCTGTATTCTGAAGCCCACCCATTGTCCATATTGCGAATGTGTGAACTTGCCTGCATATAAGTCGCCCAAGTCGCAAGTCTCATGAACTTTTTGTCGATAAATGCCAACTCGTTTTTTCATTCCCGATAACCACACGACTTTTGTGTGATGTTGAGTATTGCACTATGAAGGAACGCAAGTTATCCACGTTTTATCGATGGGAAATGGATCAAAACGTCGCTTGGCAGTGTCAGGTACATTATAACGGCTGCTGCTTTTCAACTATACCTCAGGACAACTATGAAACGCAAGACAGGCTGAGCTATACGACTCGGACATTTGGTCTACAAAAGGTGAAGCTAGGTGATTAAAGACCGGACCCATGTACAGCTTTGATGGTCGCTTGAGTGGCTCCGGTAACTTTTGAATGTCGTCGGATGATAGTTGTGGTGACTATCTACACCACTAACAACGGAAGGGTCTTGTCGTCCACCATCACTTTCATCGACTTGGCTCCCAAGATCGTTGGTGATCTCTAAAGGGCTAAAAAATAAAGCTCTCCCGATCGCTGGAGACCTCTACACTACCAAAAAAAAGAAGCGTCTCGTCGTACACCCTAACTTTCATAGATCCAGCTTTTGGAATTTTTAAAGCAGCATTAATTTGCTAAATCCTACACCAAAAAGCCAATCAAAACCGTAGAAATGTGTTCTACTTAGTGTTAGCTGATACTGATAGCATAACGTTGACATATTTGGCGGAGTATCCGGTATAGTGTAGTGGTTATCACTCAGCACTCTCCATGCCGCGACCGGGGTTCGATTCCCCGTACCGGAGCTTGTTTTTTCGAATCTAGTTGGGCTAAGGAAGTAGACTAACTTTTTTTTTCTGTTTCTTTGTATTTACGCCACTTGCAGATTAATTCTTTACGTTCAAATTATTACCTTTTTTCTTTCTACTTAGTTTATCATAGATTATTATAGATTATATGCTGCCGTTAGATCATAATGTATGCTTATACCATGGAGAACGTAAAATAGTCGCCACTAGACTCGCCAGAAACGAGAGGAGTCTTGATTGGTGATTGGTGGCATTTCGGCGTCGCCATCGATAACAGACTCGGGGTAGACGCTTTAATGTACTGGGGAACCTTGAGATCACAACGATTGACTTTATCGAGATACCACAAAAGCATCTCGTAACATACAATGTATTGGGCTAAATTTTGCACCATGAATATCCGCTGAGTACGTTCCAGCAGAACAATTTGGAATACAAGATCCTGACTCAGCAGTCTGAATAAATTAGGATCACGTTCACAACAATCAATCAAAGTATCCAACGTGATGAATACTCCGGTACGGCCACAACCGGCCATGCAATGGACCATCACCGTCGGACGTTGAGATCCATCGTATAGTTTGGCCATGGTTTCGTTCTTCAACCGAATAAATTCCAACACCAGGTCAAAGTTTTCGGGAACACCAAAGTCGGGCCACTGAAGGTACTGAAAGTGGTATATTTCATCGTTGATCAAGCGTACAATGAGCAGGTCAGTCTGGCTAACTACCTTGAGCAGGCCGACAAAGTCGGAGTCATTTAGGTAGCTGACGGGATTTCGGTCCAAATTGATAATGATTTTGATCTTTTGTAAATGAATCAACCGCCAGAAATCATTCACTGTTTGCGGCATGGGGTTTTGCGTCGCAATGTAACGACATTGAGCCTTGGGTACCACTTTCTTCACGTCAATGTAGTTGGCGTTGATATAGTCATCAACCTCCAGACAACTATTGCAGCCTAACCGGACTCGCAGGTGCTCATAGGGCCAAATGTTTTTGTAGCGGTTTTTGTGACCGTACTCAATACCCTTAGGCATTTCGTATTTGGTCGGATCACAATCGGGGCAGAGGCCCAGTGGAGTACATACCGGCAGTCGACTGCGTTGATGGTACAGGCTTTTGGCCCGTTCGACAAGCAGCTGCAATCGCATTACTTCAAGCTGTTCTATGCGCAGAAACCGATGGTTAAGGTCATTGATGACATCATTGTCATCACGATTGGCGACAATAGTGCTAAGCCATGGCGGCATATTGGGTAAAGTTGATGCGATGGTAGCAGCAAAGGTACCTGGGGGATAGCGAAACCGATGGTGGTAGTTGGATAGATCAGTAGAATTAGTTTTTGTCTCCACCTGCTGTTTCTTCAACAGACTGACAAATTTGACTTTGCTATTGGTTGCCAGCGGAAGAACAAACCCTGAAAGCCCCGGATCACTGTGACTCAGTGCCCCATTGGACTCCAGCCCCGAGTCGGACGCCGGAGAGAAGATGGGTGGCACCAGGTAAGTATAATCATCTCGCTCGGGGCTAGCGTCACCAACATCGACCCCTAACAGTCGCGTAGCAGTTTGGAAACCTCCGTTGAGAAGGTAAATGTCAAAGTAACGGCCAAACGCCATGAATTTGGAAATAGTATGGAAAGTATTGAATGATATGCTCTGTTCGTTGGAACGACTATCATAGAACAAAAGTTTGACGTTGTCACCCGGTTTGGGGTCGGTCGTAGCCATGCGTTCTTCCAAGAGTTGCTTGAGTGGCGCCGGAAAGCTGACAAGGTTAAAGAGCAGCTGCAACGTCATCAGGCTGCGCTTGAGAAGGGTGGTAGGAATGCAAATGTTGACGGCCCTTCTTAAGTGGAACTGCTGGTAGTTGTTGTAGGATCGGGTGTCGATGATGATGTCGACATCATTCAATTCGTCGACATTATTAATGATTTTGATTGGTTTGTTGAAGTCGGAAGCGCGATAACAAGGTTGTTTCGCCGTATGGGTCGATCCTCCTGTAGGGGAGGTCAACCCGAGATTCAACGAGAACGGACCCATAGACGTGTCGAAGTATATGCAATGGCGGTTTCCGGGATAGTGAAAGCATTTATTTGACGGCTGGATGCTATGGGCCCATGACGTCATACGATAATTCGGTTCCACGCATGCTAACTACGCACGATGATCAGTTGCTTAATTCTATACTTTTTAAGCAATCTGGGGGGGTGTGGGGCTTAGGACGCTCCTCCCCATTAATGCCGCTTTGGCATCGACGATGGCGGTGGTCGTGGCCATAGCCAGGGACAAGGATGTCGTCGTTACCATAGAAGCCTCTTTTTTTCTCTGATCGCCTCATCCTCGGTGCCAAGCTGCCAGCGCGTTCTAGAACATGTCTACCTGCACTGCGTGCAGAAATGGGGCCCTGGCTCAGCATCCGAAGCTCGCCTGACAATCCCTAGCGATAGCTGGTGCAAAAACCCTCGGCCACAGAGCCAAAATCGGCGTGGCTTCCCCACAAATCCCCCAGTGCCCCAGGGGTACGTTGTTACTGACAGTACCCGACGCCAGGGGCATTACTGAAGCCACTGAACAACGCTAATGACTTGGGCACGCCAAAGCTAAACCCCGCGTTGGCATTGACGACAATACCCCTGATTGTTAGCTTCAGGCGTGCGATTTTTTCGTAACGGTTGGCGGGCTCCAAGGGGAAGTAAGACCGCCTTGGATCTGGCCCGCCCGAACCGCATCCACAAATAATGGGCTCAGGGCCGCCTTCCGCTGCAAGTAAAAATAGCAGTAGGCTGTACGTAGGCCTGGGTCAAATGACCTCAGACCTTACCACATAAACAACCACATTTCCGAGAAACCACTGCTAACCTTAATTGATTGGGGTAGAGGTAAACCAAGTGCCCCGCCCCCGTAACTCAATCGGGACGATTTGTGTATATCGGAGAGGGGAAATATGTTTTTGTGGTAGTGCACATAGACGAGTAATGCTGGGAGTAAAGCGTATGTTTATATTTTTACCGCGATATGGTAGCGCCGCGATATCATATCACCACCTCTTCAAAATAGCGGGTCATGTTTGAGTGGTGGGATCGCATACTGGCGATTCCCTTTGACCTCATTCTCGAACTCAATGAAGCCAGACTTCTGATTGAATGGGATGACTATGCTGTTTCCCTTGCCCTCCCCATCAGCATTCTTGCCACCGTTGTCGCCATCATTATCCAATTCTGGTGCTACTCCGAAACGCTGCTGTCAAATCAGCTTTTTGCTCCCAATTACCAGGACATCAAACAGCTGATCATTGATAGCGGTTTTCTCAAGAGTACAGTGCCGTCAGCGTCGCTAGCGCTGCTGACCATGCCAGTGAATGGGTGGAGAGTGGCTTATACTATTCTCTGGACAATTTGTCTCATGTCCGCCTATCTGGTGTTGACGCTGACAAAAGAATATGGGCTTTTGTATACTGAGAACCAGCCCAATCTGAAGCTGGCAATTAAACGGCTGCTTCAATTTGTCACTCACCCATTCCGTTATTTGCTTACGAAGATCTTCAGCGAGTTTTCTCAAATACCCAAAGAAGAAAATGATATCGACCTTAACCGGCAGATCTGGACGATGCAGGTGTGGAATCCATCGAAGTTTGGTCTCTACTTGCAGGTGGCATTTAATCCCGTCAATTTGGCCATAATCACTTGGGTCAAATGTCTGATGATAGCGCTTTTTGGCACGGTGACCGTTGTACTGGTATTGGTATACTACTTAATCTTCAAGTTTCGTACTCTACTTCATGACCGAGGCATTTTACATGGGGAAATGATGTCGGAATACTACACCAAATTCGTCAAGCCGCGGACACAAGTGCTTAAACGGGACGTGGCCATCGACGCCGGGCTTGGGCCGTGGCGGGCCATGGTCTATGAAGGTGATCAACCTTACACGTACACCAAACTGAGGGTGTTTGTCACCCACGATGATACTGGTAAAGAAGTAGTGGAATACGTTGAACCGGAGGAAGATGACAGTGTTCAGGTTAACCAAGACCCGCAGGCAGTACTTGAACGATTACGCCACGAGAACGAAGAGTTACGATGGCGAAATCGCGAGTTACTGCGGTTACTGCTGCGGCAAGGATCACGCCAAGGGCTGGTGGTACGTCACGGAGGCCATCTGCTTTTCAGTGGTGATGATGATGATGATTACGACGATAGTGAAAGCCAGCTATTTACGCTGGCGTTGAAGCGACAAAAGTATCCCTTCCAAAACCTGTTTCGTGGCTCAAGTCCCCAACGAGGAGGTAAGCTTAGTGCGATGCTGACGCCCAAGCTTCAACTTAACTCGGTCCCCAGTACCCGCAGTCCGCTGCCTCATCGGCCTCGACGACTGCCCAACCATTTTGAACGGCTGCTGCCGTTTAGCCGCCCCACATAAAGTGTGTACCTTCTTTTGAATGAATAGGTTTTGATTATATATGCAAAATGTAGAGTTACGTAGCCCATTATTTGCTTACTACTTTAGTTGATGAAAACCAGCGAAAGCTAAACGCTACATTCAAAAATTTTCCCAATCGTGTGTGGTCGAAAAAAAAACCCTCAAAATGACGTCAAGCGAACGATAGGCGGGGCCTATGACGCAAACATCGATTAGGGGAAGCATCACCGACGAAATTGAAAATCCCGCTCACATGGAAAGGTCCTTGACGGCGGCCTCGATCTCGTCCTTGGGGAAATTGAACCTTATCTTGCGATAAAGCTCTCCGCCTCGGTTTTCCATTACCACCACACCACTTTCGGCGAGCTCCGAGACAATATAATTGAATTGACGAACCCTAACGTCCAGTGAAAATTCGGTGCCAAAATAGAAGCTATTCGCCCCGAATAAGAGTTCCTGCCAATTCAGATTCAGCGAGATTTCCTTAAATTCGTGCAGAGGATGCGCCAGAATCAGTACCGAGTTTCTCATCTCTTCGACCACTTGGCCCATGGTGGTCTCACCTTTACCCAGTCGCTTCATGCACGCGAGCATCAGCGCCATTACAAGCTTAGAGGCGTAGGGAAGCAGTGTAAGGTACGGTTGAGGACTCAGCGCCAGGTCGTAATCGGCGATGGCCCGAGTGACATGGGCGATTGTCAATGGGTGTTCACTCAATGACGTACCCTGCTTCTTTTGTTGAAGCTCTTCGTAGCAAAGCTCTACTGCTCGGCGAGCTACCCCTAAGGCTCGACGAGCATCACCGACGATACTGGCAGCTTTACGGGCAGCAAACTCTAACCCTTGGGGTTGGACAATCACCCTAGCACCATCGGTGCTCATCTCTTGAGCTAACAACTCTAGACGGTGCTTAAAGATGTCCTGGAGCTGAGTGTGGGTATACCCAGGAAATTGTATTCTCCGCAACCCCAATCTCAGTGACACTTTATTGGCAAGCATCCGCTCTGGTAAATCCATTGTGTTGGCAGAGGCAATAACAATGAGTTTGGATCCAGTATAGGTGGGCCAGTTAAGCAAGTTATACAATACTTCTTGACGATTCAGTACCATCAGATCAAGCTCATCCAAAAATACCACCATGGGTCGTTTCGCCCGTCCCTGCTTGAAATGCTCATCTAATAACGTACTGGCGTTAGCTGGATGAATTTTGTACCCACTGATTGCCTCCCAAAGTATTTCGTATACATAAGGGGCCAGAATGATACGCAACCCGCAAATTTCAGTAAAGTCAAATGGTGGCACTTGACCCGCCTCCACTTCCTGTTTAAGTGCCTCGATAACATGGCGAATCGTTGCAGTTTTACCCGTACCCGGAGTGCCACTAACGTAGATACAGCACCCTTCTTGCGCCCAAATCGCGTCCTGAACGTTCATCATAATCGTCATGAATTCATCTTCTCGTCCCACTACCATTTCAAACACCGAGCCAGCTTCAAGCTTAGCCTTTAACTCTTTGAATGCCTGAGATGTTTTATCCAAGGTCTTGTTGACGGTGAGACCCAGCAGCTTCTTCTTCGATGGCGACAATTGTGACAAGTCCACTTTACTCTTGACCGATTTTTGGGGCAGGCTACGGATCCGGGATTTTGAGCTGGATGAGTTGAGCACCTGTTGCATGAATTTGAAATTTTCGTCCTCCTTCGGTGTCGTCTCCTTGTTTCGGGGCCGTCCCACTTTACGTTTGGACTTTTCCGGTTGATTAAAGGGATTAACGATGCCATCGTCAGCCTCCAGTAGTTCTGACTCAATATCATCCACGACATCGGCATCATCGTCTTTGTCATCCATGGCAAATACGTCGTCGTCTGAGGGCTCGGCTTTGACTTCAATTTCGGCCACGTACTCATCACCCAGGTCCACCTGCTCGTCCAGCAGTTCGGCATACACAACTTCGGTTGTTTTCAGTCGTTTGCGAGGAGTCAGTGGTATAGAGAGCCGACGCTTTTGCTGAGGCGGGAGTACTTCGTTCTTTAGCCATTCGATAAAACGAAGTTTGTCAGCAATCAATTGTGCCTTTGCCGTCGGCCACTCCAATTCCACCAGGTATTCTTCATCAGGGTCGTGTGCATGGGTGGGGATGATATCGACCACCAGAACAATGCTGGAAACGTGCTCTAGCTTATCTTGAACGGGAGTTAACATATAACCACCATTGTCGCGAGGTACCATGGCCAATGTGTTCACTTCCAAATAGTCTGATCCCCCTAGCCGAATCTCTGATATCACTACCACGTCATCGTTAGAGAGACGGACAATATCACCAACATTCACTTCGGTGGGGAGATGGTGTCGTTTTAAGGTGATGGTTTGCACCACGGGAGCAGAGCGACGGGACCGTCGACGAGGTTGAGCATCCAGTGACGTATCGTCATGAAATATGAGCTCCCATCCTTGTAGATCTCTTTGCGTGCGAGCCATGAGGGTAGAGTGAAGTTTGGTTTGGTTGGAAGGGTGGTTCGATCCGGTGTAATGTCAATAATTATAGTGCGGGCTCATAATATAGGTAACGATGGAGTGTTATCGACTCCAAACAAGACAGCAGGGCGGTAATATGTAGAGATTTTGGTTAAATCAAACACGTACATTATCCTAATTCAATTCAATATTGAAACTGTAAACGTTTCAATATTGACGGTTTTCTCGAATCCTACATCTTATAGTTACAATTTTGGACGAAATTCTTAAAATTTGGACCAAATCGTGGTTAGTACTTATGTCATGGGCGACAACGTCGATATACTAGAAAATTGTTTATTATTAATACACGTGGAAATGAAGATTATTTGTATATGAGAATGGGCTCGCCGGGGTGGACAATTTCGTCAATGTTCAACTTCAAGCCAAACGCTTTCGACAAAATGATCTTGAATATCTTTTGAATGTTGATCAGGTGGGATACCAGGCAAAATATCACCGGCAGCTTCATCGCTGCGGCAAATCGACGCGCTTGTTGGGTAATTTCAAATTGGTCCTGATCGCTGAGATCAATGAATTGGTCGTACTTTGTCCCCACTAAAAACGGAATCGCCGTTTTATTGAACCCCCGCACCTGGCGGTACCATTCCTTGATTGAGTTAAGCGTCAGCTTTCGGGTGAGGTCGAACATGAACAAAATGGCCACGGCATCGTTCAGTACGAGCGGTAACATATTAATGAACTCCTTTTGCCCCCCTAGATCCCAGATCGAAAACGTGATTAGCGTATTGCGGATCTCGATCTTCTTGTCCATGAAGTTAACGCCTAACGTCTGGATATATTCCTCGTCAAACAGACCTTCGACATACTTCACCATCAACAGTGTCTTGCCGATTTGCAGGTCGCCGATAAGCCCAATCTTGAGCAGCACTCTACTTGTTAGTAAGCCCGTTAAACAATTATATGATTGGATCACTTACTGGTTGTGATGTTCGGCCTCGTCCATGACGGCCACCAGCACGCTATTATTGGTACACTAACAGATCGCGCGAAGAAAAGCCAACTTTATCAACACTTCGGCAGAAAATCTTTGGGAGATAAGCCCAGCAGAGTACCTCTGGAGAAACCAAACAAGGTTCGGAATAACACAAGACTTCAAACGCTTGTGCTTGCAACTTTCGTTATTGGGTTTGGTCATTGTTTACTAATTCCGACACGGGTCAGTACGATAAGATGCAATGGCTGGGTAGTGGGAGACGGGAGTCGTCAAAGGGCGCGATTATGTTGACCAAAGCTAATGGCCACCACCACGTAGTATTGGATGTAGAAGATGGGGTGGTTTTTAGTTTAGTTTCTTATGGCTCGGTATTGTACTTGAGGAAATGAGCTACTTGATCAAGACGCGTACATCGGGCACTACGCAGATCAGGAGATTTCGTAAGCTTAAAGTAAGCCGACTCCGCAAAAGCTGTAACTAACAAACCAAATTGAATACTATGGTGTGGCTCAGATAAACTAGAGTGATAGAGTGATGAGATTTACTGTACTTGTATCGTACATCACGCAGGAGTTAGCCTCTGACGTGATTTGGCGGCGTAGGTTACTTACAAATGCGAGCGAAAGCTATCGAATGAGTCAATTTAAATAAAAGACACCTGATCAAAGCATTGTTGAGTTTAGTTATATTGTCCCCTTCAATACAACCAAGTTAAATCATCGCCACATTTGGAGGTGTTTTTTCTGTAGATAGTGGGGAGGGGGTCGTCGTTGTAATATTGATCGCATTCGCAGGGAGGTTGACGAGTTAACCATACGGGTTCCACCAACTACACTGGCATTGGAATCGACAACTACCAAGCAACAATCTTGATCCTTTCAGACTATAATCACTACACTTAATGACGCCCCATATTGGCAGGTTCCCATCGTAATGTGGCGATTTTGAGATTCGTCAGGGTCGCACGTGACATAGGGTTACCAACCTAGACGCATTCGCAGCGGGCCCGCACCCAGTGGGTGAAAAATCTTTTACTCGTTCAAAAAATTCACTACTCACCATGGCTGTTGGCAAGAACAAGAGATTATCCAAGGGCAAGAAGGGGTTGAAGAAGAAGGTCGTTGACCCCTTCACCAGAAAGGACTGGTTCGACATCAAGGCTCCTTCCACCTTCAAGAACCGTAACGTTGGTAAGACTCTCATCAACAAGTCGACCGGTTTGAAGAACGCCGCCGACGGTTTGAAGGGCCGTGTTTTCGAAGTCTGCCTCGCTGACCTCGAAGACTTCGAAGACCACGCTTTCCGCAAGATCAAGTTGAGATGTGACGAAGTCCAAGGCAAGAACTTGTTGACCAACTTCCACGGTCTTGACTTCACCCAAGACAAGATTAGATCGTTGGTCCGTAAGTGGCAATCGTTGGTTGAAGCCAACGTCACCGTCAAGACCGCCGACGACTACGTTCTCCGTGTGTTCGCCATTGCTTTCACCAAGAGACAAGCCAACCAAATCAAGAAGACCACTTACGCTCAATCGTCCAAGTTGAGAGAAGTGAGAAAGAAGATGATCGAAATCATGCAAAGAGAAGTCTCGACCGTCACCTTGGCTCAATTGACCTCGAAGTTGATCCCCGAAGTGATCGGCCGTGAAATCGAAAAGTCGACTCAAACCATCCTCCCCTTGCAAAACGTCTTCATCAGAAAGGTTAAGTTGTTGAAGCAACCCAAGTTCGACCTCGGTAGCTTGTTGGCTTTGCACGGTGAAGGCTCGACCGAAGAAAAGGGCAAGAAGGTCTCGGCTGCCAAGGATGTCATCTTGGAATCGGTGTAATCTAGCAATGTATAGGATAATAATAAGTATGGATAGATGATCATAGTCACCTTTGTTAACCTATCGTTTTCCCCTCTGGAAAAAAAGAAAATCGAAAAAAATTCTCCCGCAGGGTCGCTAATCTGAGATGAGCGCCAATCTAACTCTGTACATGTATATAATTCATACACATCAGCTACGCTTAGATCAATCTTTAGCAACGGTGCTTTGATCAATCTTCTATTTTTGATCCCGGCTGATCTTACTGCTGTCTGCTTGGCGGTTGTCACTCGCTGCTTCTATTGTGTGTCCGAAATTGCTGTCTATAATTCCCCAGCCTCGCGCTACGCCTATCACAAAGAATTAGACCTGAAATAAGCAAAAGCACCGCCTCAAGGTTGTCGTAGACTTCCAATATTACCACCTACTTAGACCACATTATTTTATATCAGCTAAAACCAACCTCTCATCGTTTTTTGTGTGTTTCCATAAATCTCAAAATTCATCTGCAATCAAGTACACAAACGGCTGGCTTGCTTTAGCTCTTCCGTCACCATTATGACCTTGCCTCCATCGTTTGCGGGTGAGAAAGACTTTGCCTGCACACAACCGACACGACGCGCCCATTCGCACCGTAAACAGGTCCTCCCTAGATATACCCTTGCCATCGTTACTGGACTGTCAACCACCCGTCAATTGCACCAATGGGTAAGGTAAGTAGCGCTGTTTATGTGGCCAACACTATCACCGAAACCGGTTACTAACCATCAGCACGGGGACAACGACGACCACAGCACCGATGATGCTCCAAAACTGGCGGCTCTGAATGTGGAGGAAGTGGAAAAGCAAAACAAAGAGGCTCATGGTAAGGTCAACAACCAGCCCCAGCCCGTGGCAAATGCCGGACCTGTCATCGACCAGATGGCGGCCGAGACGGAACGCAAACAAAAGGCCCAATCGGCGGGCCAGCCC
Organism: Diutina pseudorugosa; assembly: GCA_030580175.1. Lineage (NCBI taxonomy): Eukaryota > Fungi > Ascomycota > Pichiomycetes > Serinales > Debaryomycetaceae > Diutina > Diutina pseudorugosa. The sequence goes on along the minus strand of JAKTSL010000018.1, from coordinate 110,209 downwards.
CAAAAGGTCAATGGCGACAAAAAGGGCCACCATCACCAGCAAAAGCACGTGGAAAAGTCGATGAACTTTGACCAGGATCCCGAACACGTGCATTTGCGGGGACACACCATGTTCCCCTGGAAAATGGTGGGGCTGTGGACATCGCTGAAGCACACCGACAAACGGGCGCAAATCGAGGAAATTAAGGCGGTGCAAGCATGGGTCGAAGACCACATCTACTCCGATTGGTGGTGGAACTGTTCGCTCATGGTGGGCACTTGCTTCTTTTCGTGGTTTTTGGCGTCGTGGGGGTTTGGCATCTTGCTGTTGTTAGTGGTATTCTTGTTCACCACTTCGGTGTACAAGGCCGAATTCCGTCGTTTCAACCGCGACGTTCGCGATGACATGGACCGCAATCGCCGGCTTCAAGTGTTGGAGAACCAAGTCGAAACCATGGAATGGCTTAACCTGTTCTTGGCCAAGTTCTGGGTGATTTACATGCCGGCGTTCTCAGAAATGGTGATGTTCCAAGCCAATCAAGTCTTAGATGGTCAAGCTCCCGGGTTTGGTATCGATAAGCTTACTCTCGATGAGTTTACTCTTGGGTCGAAAGCTCCTCGGATCAACCTGGTGAAAACCTATCCTCTGGCCGCCCATGACCACGTGGAAATGATGTGGGATTTTGCCTTTGCTCCCTCTGATACTCTGGACATGACTCGCAAAGAGATCAACAAGCGGATTCCCCCCAAGGTGTGTTTGGGTGTCACCATCGGCAAGCTGTTAGTCCTGAAGACGGTGCCAATTCTTGTTGAAGATATGCTGATGACAGGTCGGCTCAAAGTGGTGCTTAAGTTAATGGACAACTTCCCTCACGTCAAGATGGTTAGTATTCAGTTTTTGGAAGCCCCCAAGATCGACTACGAGTTCAAGCCAATTGGTGGTGACACCTTGGGGATTGATATCATGTCATTTATCCCCGGGCTCTCTCTGTTCGTTAATGGTATTATCCACTCGAACTTGCGTCCCATTCTCTATGCCCCCAACTCTTTGGATGTCAACATCGCCGACTTTATCGATGAAAACCTGAATGATGCCATTGGGGTGATGGCGGTGACCATCCGTAAGTGCAACGGGCTTAAGCGTGGACCCGAAACCAAGCCCGACCTGTTGAACCCTTACGTGATGCTTGCGGTTGCCAACAACGCCCTGGTCGACGACAGCACTAAGGCGAAGGATCTGACGAACGACCCTGTGTTCATGGAAACCAAGTACATTCTTATCAATCAATTGGAGAACAACCACTTGAACTTCAATGTCTACGACGTGGAGAAGAAAAAGGCTGACGATTACCTTCTTGGGACCGCCAGTTTCAACCTTGCCGAGTTGTTGCAGAAGAACAAGTTTGAAGGAGTGGTGAGATCGCTTACCGAAGCCGGGAAGACTACCGGTAAAATTGAATTTGATATCAACTGGTTCCCCGTTCTTCCTCCTGTGGTCCGTGAGGACGGTACCAAAGAACGCGAGACTGACTCAGAAGTGGGGATCCTCAAGCTTCTGCTTCATGAAGCCACCAATCTTGACTTGACGCCACTGCAATCGGGCCTCGTGCTGCCGTACGCGGAAATTTATGTTAACGGTGAGCTTGCTCGTGAATGCCGTAAATTGGCTCAAACCTCCGAACCTTCGTGGGAAGAACTGTTTGAGTCACTTATTACCAAACAACTGACGTGCTCGATTCTTGTGACAATTTATGACCAAGTCTCGGGTGGCGTGTTGGCAAAATTGGAGGCTAACTTGCAAGACATTGTGTTCGAAACTGGACGGGGTCAACAATGGTTGGAATGCGCCCCGCTCTATAAGCTGGGGGTTAAGCCTCGCATCAAGATCTCGGCTACCTGGAAATCACTCAAGTTGGACTCCAATGCTTGGGACACGTTCTACAGTGCCCCCATTGGTGGGTTACGGATTCACGTTCGCGAAGCTGAGGGGCTCAAAAATCTCGAACTGGTGGGATACGTCGATCCCTACTGCAAGATTGTTGTCAATGGCCAAGAAAGAGCTCGTACCGTTACCATCCTGGACACGTTGGAGCCCAACTGGAACAAGGTGGTGTATCTTCCGGTGCTGAACCCGCATATGCACATGTTGTTAGAAATTATGGACGCCGAGACGGAAAATGCCGATCGGCCGTTGGGCAATTGTGCTATCAACGTGTTTGATTTCCTCAAGAAAGATCCCGAAGGTCGCTGGATGGGTTACGATGGCGCCGAAGACGAGATTTTGGAGCAACCGGTGCTCTTGAATGGGCAACCTCACGGTACCCTTTACTACTCGGTACTGTTTGTTCCGTGCATTCCGATGTACCTGAACGATGAGGCGGCGAACATTGAACACATCAAGCGTCTCGAAGAAAAGGAACAGGAGAAGAAATTGGCGCAACGTGAGGCCGACATTGAGAAGAAGAGAAAGGCTCCCAACGATTGGGTGTGGGTGGAGGCTGAAGATGATAGCGACAAGTCGCCGCAAAAGGTCACCATGGGATTGGACCAGGTCATCAAGTATCGTGCTGGTGTCATGTGTGTCCACATCCTTTCTGGTCGGTTCGAAAAGCCCGACCAGTACTTGCAAATATTGTTTGATGAACACCCTGTACCTCTGGGAGTACTGCCGGAAACTGAGGGTAAGGTGTTGCTGCTGGAATTTACTGCCGAGGCGTTTGTTCGTGATTTACCCAACCTGAACATTGTCTTCCGGTTGGCAAAGACGTCCACGGTGACATCGGAAAAGCAAGTCAAATTGGAGAAGCTTTTCCCCACCATCGACATCTTACAAAAGCTGTATGGTCGTCCGTACGTGGTCCTGTTGTCGCCGAAAAACCACGTTCGTCTTTTGACCGACTTTATTCCTACGGTGTCCAAGTTGCCGCCTCTCGATACCATTTTGGACGTGGGTATTGTCAGATTGCAAATTGTTAGTGCCACCGGCTTGAGAGCCGCTGACTCTAATGGTAAGCTGGACCCGCTCTGTCGTATTGTTGTCAATGGCGCCCTTATCTACGAAACCGATAAGAAGCGGAAGACGTTGGAGCCCGAGTGGAATGACGAATGTGAAGTGCCGTTGCTCTCTCGTCTGCGGGACGTGGTACTCGTTGAAGTGTACGATTGGGATTTGACGCACGAAGATGAGTTGTTGGGACGAGCCCAGGTGGACTTGAGTGGGCTTGAACCTCTTACCGACACCCCCTTCCTGGTGAAACTCGACACCCAAGGGGAAGTGTTCTTACGGGGGCTCTTCAAGCCAGAATACATCCGTCCTCTGATGCTGACCAAGGGCGGCTTGCCGGACTTGAATAACATGAAGCTGACGCTTAAGGCCAGGGCTGGAGCCGCGTCCGGAGCGGTGGCTAATGTTGGTGCTACTGCCGGAGGTACTGCTTACGGTGCGGCGCAAAGTGCATCCGATCTGGCGTCGAACATGGCTCGCGATGGCAAGCTGATCTTCAAGAAGTTCATCCACCGCAAGAGTGAAGACAGAGATGCCGACGTTGCCCAAGCCGAAGAAGCGCTGACGTCGCAAGAGAAGCGTGCCGAAAACGAGGTGGGGCTCACCGACGCCGAAAAGAAGGTGTTGGAACAACAAAAGGGCAAAAAGGGGAAGAAGGTGGCGCAAAACATCGATTTTGGCGAGCGGCCAGAAAACTCGTTGCCCAACATCCGACCGGAGAACTTGCCGCCGCCGCAAAAGCCTGGCGTGCCGGGAGTTGCTGGTGGCGCTGCATCCAGTGTTCGGGGCCATATGCGCACCCCTCTGGGAGCGACGCTGATGTCGCTGTATGCGGTGCTGATGCATGGCGACGATGCCATCCCCGGTAGAGTGACGGTGGTGAGTGTAGCCGGGTTTGATAACGTGAGCCTGGTCGACGTTAAGGTCGACCTTCGGACGCTGTCGCGTGAAAAGGAACTTATCAAGCTGAGACTGTACCGTCGGGACAAGGACAAGATGTTCCATATCAACGAGCTGCTGCCGTTCCGTCTGACACCCGACGGGGTGTTGGCGTTCACCGTGCGGGAGCATCACTCGTTTGGTCGGTCTCAAGTGTTGGCCGAGGGTGAATTGAAGTTGGAGAACGTCATCAACACCAACGAACACGCCATCATCAAGGTGGACGGAGGTGAGATTAAAACACTGATTAAGTATTTCAGCACCTTTGTCTGATTGATTGTACATTAACGTCCCAGGTCAAGCGACCTGTTTACCGTATCAAATAAATGTTTGTATTACCTTCACCCGCCAGCATAGTATACAAGTAATGCAACGTACACCTAGGCTTCAATTGCCAATCGGAATTCAATCCACACGGTCTTACATTCTGTCGCTAGTAAATGGAGCGTCTACCATGACCATATAGTTGTGCCAAGTCGCTAAACCTTGAAGATTGAAATGTCAGCAGTCAATAATTAATGGTACCAGCTTTTGGAGCTATAGAAAACTCCGTTGGCTAATTGATTGGATTGTAGCATTTACCGAATCGTTAGTGTTGATGTCACTCTCTAGTCGCTACTACTTGATGACCTTAGCAATTATGATGAATACAACCTCCGCTTATACGATTGACCACTTGGTCGAAAAAGCGTTATTGAACACCAGCATGTGGCTACAGCGCCAAGTGGCACAATTAGTGTCAATTTTCACTATGGATGGCGACCAGGTGCCAATTGATGGTGATGGTAGTCGTAGCGGGGGCGGTATGGTAGCGCGCCAATTGGTCCACTAGTCGTCGCGGTTTATACCTGCATATTGAATGGGCCCCACCCGTAATCGCGTTGTCTAGGGTTGCAACCCTAGTCATCTGTCTGCACTCCCCTACCCGCGGACCGCACTCGAGATGAAAAAATCCTGGCAAAAAGTTCACCACGGCAAATCGACACCATGAGCCTGATCGCGCCCAAGTTTTACAGTACCACTGACGCCCGCGTCCCCCGTGTTTCGAGAAAGGTGGCTCGTCCCCACAAGCTCCGGGCCTCGATCACCCCGGGTACCGTCCTCATCCTTTTGGCCGGCCGTTTCCGCGGTAAGAGAGTGGTGTACCTTAAGCACCTCGAAGACAACACTCTCTTGGTCACTGGTCCCTTCAAGGTCAACGGTGTGCCCTTGAGAAGAGTCAACTCCAGATACGTCATTGCCACCTCGACCAAGGTCGACGTTGCTGGTGTCGATGTCGCCAAGTTCGACGTCGCCTACTTCGCTCGCGAAAAGACCCCCAAGGACAAGAAGTCGGAACAAGACTTCTTTGACGAAAACGCCCCCAAGAAGGAAATCAAGGCCGAAAGAATCGAAGACCAAAAGAAGGTCGACACCGCCTTGTTGGCCACCATCAAGAAGACCCCCTTGCTCAAGCAATACTTGAGCGCTTCCTTCTCGTTGAAGTCGGGTGACAAGCCCCACTTGTTGAAGTTTTAGGTTAATGTAAGTAATACAGGATAGAAACGACTAATTTGATCACCGTGTAAACATCGCCCCATGGCTCCCCGTCAACCCCAACCCCGACAGGCTTCCACGGCCTTCGCACCCTATCGACGGCATCGCTCGCCTGCACACAGCGTCGCAGCCCATATACCTAATTGCGGTGACGCCCATCGCTCATCTCCATCTCCTCCACCCCATGGCCGAATTAATCCCCATTTCCACCTACAACTTGGCGCTCAAGCCGTTTGACCCCACCCCCGCCATTGACGAGGACTTCCCCGTCACCATTCAAATCACCGGTGCCGCCATCGACCCCGAGGCCGTCGATGACAAGAAACAACCTTCGACTCTCAGAATCCTTAAAAAGTCCGACGCCGACGATATCGACAGCGAAGAAGGCGAATCGGATGACGAAGATGATGAAGAAGATGATGAAGACAAGCCCCAGTCGAAGCTGAGCAAGGCTAAGAAGAACAACGACGAAGACGATGAAGATGAAGAAGACGACGATGACGAAGACGACGAAGAAGAAGGCGACGAAGCCATTACCGAACACGTTCTCTGTACTTTGCTGCCGGAAACTCAATACCAGTTCCCCCTCAACATCACCATCCTGCCCGATGAAGAAGTGTACTTTGTCGCTACCGGCTCGTACACCATCCACTTGCACGGTAACTACATCCAACACCCGGCCGACTTGGACGAAGACGACTACCTGGACGACTCCGAGGACGAATTGGACGGGTTGTACCCCGGTGAGGACTACGACGAAGACGACGATGAGTACGATTCCGAAGAAATGGAATCGAACAGAATCGAGGAATTGGTCGACGACGAAGCCGAAGAAGAAAAGCCGTCGTCGCTGAAGAAGCGGTCGGCTGATTCGGAATCGTCGGCGTCGAAGAAGGCGAAGAAGGCGGTGCAGTTCTCTAAGGAATTGGAACAAGGCCCCACTGGTCTGACTTACACCGAAGGCAAGGACGCTAAGAAGGACGCTAAGAAGGAAAAGAAGGATGCCAAGAAGGATGCTAAGAAGGAAGACAAGAAGGACGCTAAGAAGGAAGACAAGAAGGAAACTAAGAAGGAAGCCAAGAAGGAATCCCCCGAAGCCGACTCTAACGGCAAGAAATTCCCCACCAAGACCCTCTTGGGTGGTGTCATCACCGAAGACCGTAAGGTCGGTTCGGGCAAGGCCGCCAAGCTGGGCCAAAAGGTCGGCATTCGTTACATCGGTAAGTTGAAGAACGGCAAGGTGTTTGACAAGAACACCCTGGGTAAGCCCTTCAGCTTCACCCTTGGTAAGGGCGAATGCATCAAGGGGTTCGACCTCGGTGTTGCTGGCATGGCCATTGGCGGTGAACGGAGAGTGATTATCCCCGCCAAGATGGGTTACGGGTCGCAAGCCTTGCCCGGCATTCCTGCCAACTCCGAGTTGACCTTTGACATTAAGTTGGTGTCGCTCAAGTAAGTAGCTAATCGAAAACACAATTCAGAGACCAAAGTGTACACATGTAATCAATGTAAGATAGAGAGAGGGGTTATCAACTAACAGCTACAGTTTGACGATATCGTGATGTACAATCATGGGTTCCTTGCCTTGGTTAGTATACATGTAGTTGTGATTAATCAAAATAAAACGACTGAAAGTTAGTGAAATCAAAATGAAGGCTTTGTATGTAGTAGAGAAACAACTATCGATAGCATTAGATTGTAACACACATAATCATATTAGACTTCTGCCTTTTATGGGAAGAAGCGTAATTTTGGGGGACAACATCTTTCATTATCATTACATTAACGGTGTATGGTCGTCATAAACATAATGAAGAAATCATTCCAGCTTCAAGCTGGCTCTCGGTGTGGCTACATGAATTATTTACCATTCCATGTACCCGCTTACTATATTTTGAGCCCGGTGCAGATCGAATTATAGTGATACTGATCTTCCATCACTCTTTACCCCAATGGAATTAGCCCAACGCGTCCACACCAACCTCGTCCATTATAACCAGTGGCTCGATGTGTCCATCGAACCTACGTCTATGGGTCCTATCTTGCGGGGGACGCCTCCCACCAAGCTCGACACCCGCGATGACCATATTCTTCAAGAATGGGTGGTACCAAGATTAGTGACAGAAGAGACAATTTCGGTACAGCAGATCAACCAGTGGTTTGAGGCGATTGCTAGTATCGCTCAAGCTCGTCCGGCCAGGGTCACATTGGCAATTGAAGGAGCTGATGGTACCGTCGTCTATTATTTCGTTCATGACGGTGTCACTAAACCACGCCAAAACTAGATCGTCGTGGCTTGCGATTTCGTGTTATCATACACAGATTTTCCATCAATGTTATCACCATGGCCGCTGACAATCATGGTGGGGTAATATCTTCAGCATCAAGTGATGAGATGCATCGGCAAGTTTAACGACAAATCGGCTCGTCAGAAGCTGAAATGACCAGTTTGAAACTAGCAGTTGAGAGGATGATTATAACCATCGTTACATGATGATCATTTGTACTCGTCAGCTAGGTTTTCATGTTGACTGATAATGAGGCTGGTGTATGGTACGATTACGAGCATGACCCGCTAAGCCACCACGGTGCGATTCAAAGTACTATGTCCTCAATTTCGTCGACACCAACTAGGCTATAATCATAAATCAACATATATACCTATCAGCATTGAGGTTACCCATCAATTAGTAGCACAGGGGAGCCTTATCGGTAATTTGGGCCGCTATACCTCCGTGGAGTTGTCTGCAGGACCAACCACTTTAGCGTGCGTAGCCGTCTCTATTTGCCACTACCACCTTCATATCCATTTACCTCCCACCAGATACGCTCCAATGTCGTGGTTTGGATCATCACTGAACGTGGAGCTTGACAACCTCATTTCGGAGGCGACCTCCGAACTGATTCCCAACGGGTCCGTTGAGATCAGTGTCGCCTACGACATCACCGATAAGATCCGGTCCAAGCAAATCCCCCCTCAGCAGGCAATGAGAGCGTTGAAGAAGCGATTGACCATGGTCTACATGAATCCCAATTTGGTTCGACTGACGTTACAGTTGATTGACATTTGTGTAAAGAACCTGGGGTACCATTTCCTTGTTGAGATCTCGCTGAAGGAGTTCATGGACTATTTGGCGCATAACCTCTTGCTGACCCATTATAATGTTCGTGACCGTGACGTTCGACGTAACCCGGCCCGGCTTGAAGTGGGTGAAAGTATCCTACGTCTCATCAAGGAGTGGCAAGTGGCGTTTGAAGGGCAAATGCAACTTGGCTACGTCGATAAGGTGTACCGTGAGCTTGTGGCGCAAGGATTTGCCTTCCCCACCATTGAACTGTCGACCATCAATACCAAATTTGTCGATTCTGAGGTCGCTCCCGATTGGGTCGACCTGGACCAGTGCATGTATTGCTACAACAAGTTTTCCATCGTCAACCGCAAACACCATTGTCGTGCTTGTGGTGGAGTATTTTGTCAACAACACTCGTCAAATAACATCCCCTTGGTCCTGCTTGGAATCAATGACCCCGTACGGGTGTGTGACAACTGTTACGCCAAACAACGCAACCGCGGCGGTCGTGGTAGTATCAGTGGTGCTCCGTCAACTCGGGCAGCAGAGTTTGACGCGCCTCTGGGTCCTCCTCCTCCTGACGATGAAGATGAGCAATTGAGACAAGCGATTGCGTTGTCGCTTCAAGACCAGGGACCCGCGGCCCAAGCCCAACTGTCACGGCCATCACAACCTCTGCAACCGGCGCCAGTTGCTGCTTCCAGTACGACGGCTGCGGCGCCATCACTGGATGCTCCCGAGGAAGACGAAGAGCTCAAGGCAGCGTTGGCGGCTAGTTTAGCCGAATACGAACAGGAGAAGCTGCGCCGACAGGGGCCGCTGGCGACCCCCAACTATGGTAGTGCACCCCTGGAACCGCCAGTGGAAGAACCACCCCAGCTGACCTTCTACAACATCGACATTCCCCAATTCCCCGCCCCGCAAGCACCTCAAGCTCCGCCATCGTTCTCGCAACAACCACCGCCGCCGTCACAACCACCGCAAAACCCCTACGCTCAGTATAACCGAGCCTCGCAACTTCCAGGGCCTCAGGGTTCGGCGCTTGCACCCCAACCGCCGCGCCCCAAGCTTGACCTTACCCAGCAGGATGAAGAAAACATCAACTTGTTCATCACGATGATGACCAATATCAAGAGCGATGATCGCAAGCGGGCCAATATCATGTACGATCTGAACCTCAACGAGCTTCACGGTCGAGTGACCACTTTGAAGCCCAAGGTAAACCGGCTGTTGCGCGATAGCATTGAAAAGTACGACCTGTTTGTCGAACTCAACAACAAGATATCGTCGGCGATGAAGATGTACGATGAGTTTTTGGAGGCTAAGCTCAACATGGCCTACGGTAATCATACCATCAGTAGTACTGGCTACACGGGCTACGGTCAACCTCAAGCCACCGGTCCGCCTAACTATACTGGCAATCCATCTCTGGCGTACGGCCAGCCGCCACCACCACCGCAGCCGTCTCAACCCGAGGAAGATCGCAGCTACATCCCCGCTCAACTCACGGGCGGGTTCTCCCAAGCGAGACCCCTTGAGCCACCCCAACCACAACCATCGCAACCGCCTCAAGAACCACTTCAACCGCAACACACATTCAACCAAAGACCCCAAGCTCCTCCGGCGCAGGCTGCTCCTCCGTCGCTGGTGCCACCTCCGCAGCCAGCTCCTCCGTCAACACAACCATCAGCGGTGTCGCCTTACCCTACGGGGCCGGGTAACGATGGCCAGCCTCGTCACCGGTCGCTGATGTCGGAACCGCTGTATTACCCGCAAACGGAACACCTCCCCACCGACGACGACATGGGGGTGCTGCTGTCAATGCCTCCGCCGCAACCGGGGATGACCAAGCAAACGACGGCCGAGTTCATGATGGACACCGATGCGTCGAAGCGGTTCCCTGCCCTTGACCAGGAAGACATCGATGCCATCAACCTGCTGATCCCGCAAAAGCCTACGGGTACGTTTCTGAAGATGCTGGCGTTCCCCGAAGTGCCTGAGGACGTTGGCGACGGGTCGCAGGAGTTTTCTAACGTCGCCAAGTTCCCCGAGCTCGTGCCGGTCAACACCGGCGGGTCTCGCCACACCCAGGGCTCGCGCTACGAGCCCGAGGCGTTGATTGACTTGTAAGCATTCCGTGACCTCGAGGCACCTTGTGTCTGGTGGTGGTGCTGTGCCTCAATTGCTGACGCCGTCGGTTGCTCTAGCTCAATGCGCCCCCCGCGTTTGCGGTGGGTGGGTGATAGCAACCGACACCTGGTCCCCTCTACGCCGCATCGACGTCAAGCCAACCGTATATGTCAATGAATGTATACGTCAACCAACGTAGACGCAACAATACCGCTCGGGTATGATTTAGATTCGAATTACGGGCAAAAAGCAATCGCCACTGCGCTGGTGACGACGTCGACGACGGTTGGTGTTTGACAATGACGTCATCACGCTGGGGCCGCCCGCTGCACATCACCAACATACTCCCCCACCCGCCAAAGCAATCGAGCCTCGCTAGGCGGTATCGGTTGCAGCGTGGCGGTGGCGATTACCCGCGAAAGCAATCGAAGCACCGACAATGACGCAATCCAGTGATACGGGGTCCCGGCATAAAGGTGCCTCGAGGCCTCGGGCTCGACTATAAAAGGGGGAGCATCGTCGCCGCTAAATCTCCATCAAACAAGCTACAAACATGTCCGACGCTGGTAGACAATCCATTGGTGAAAAGATCGCTGACGCGGTTACCCCTAACTCTGAAAAGAACACCGCCGAAAAGGTCGGTGACTCGGTCAAGGGTACTGCTGACGACGTTGCCGGTAAGGTTACTCCTGACTCGCAAAAGTCGTTCACCCAACAAGCTTCCGACAAGATCTTCGGCAAGTAAATTTGTTGGTATATAACTTGAATACAACGACTGCTTAATTACTGTGTAAATTGGGGTGTGATCGGCGCCGATCTCAGCTTCAGCCGTTCGCATGAACGGGGCTTATATGCCCCACCGACGAATTGGGAAATAGTCTTCGCCACCCGATTGCCAGGACGACCGAGCGTAAATGTAGTGTAAGTGGTCGAATTAGGTATCAATTATCGTTGATTGCTATCAGATGAATTACTCGGGCGATAGGTGGGAACCCTATGAAACCAACCACTAATAGTTACGATTGTTTCTATGTGTTTACGTTGTCACTACGAAAATTAGATGCCAGTACAAGTGTTAGACTTGATGGTTTGATGGTGTATTTTTACTGTAGCTATAAGGGGAGACTTCAGATGAAGTGAAGCGACAAGATGTGGTTTATTATGAAATTCGATAGTTCAGTATTATTGGTCCTCCGATGCAGGCGTCGGAGTTCCGGGGACATTCTTCCCCTGACCAATACGTCCATACCTTTCCCCTGATTAATGACTGTTGTTACTAGATCACTACATCCTGATCGTACTGCATAAGGTCAATCACGTGGCATTTCTCAGTAAATCCTAGATTACCAACAATACGATTCTAGCTTAGTGTTTAAAAAGCTGGTGTAGTTTTGTAAAGCCTAGACGAATAGGTAAGCTTTCTATTCGGTAGGGCCAATTATGGGGCAGCGCGATTTGTCGTTCATATATTATGGTTCGTATGCTTATTTGGCGACTCTCGACCAGTCCTTGTACTCTTCTTCACCGTATTGGATCTTCTTGATCCATTCGTTGACTTGCAACGTCAAGTCACCGGCGGAGCCCGACCCCACGGGGACGTTAATGTCTTCGCCCTTCCAGCCGATGGTCTTAATCGGCGACACCACGGCGGCGGTACCGGCGCCGAACGCTTCGACCAACTTACCGGCATCGGCCTTTTCCTTGATTTCGCCAATGGTGAACTTACGTTCGGACACGATCCATTGGTCCTTGGGCAATCTTTCGCGGCACAATTCCAAGATCGAGTCTCGGGTGACGCCTTCGAGGATCATCCCATCCAAGGGAGCGGTGACGAGCTCCTTCTTGCCGTCTTCGGTTTCAAACACAAAGAACGCGTTCATGGTGCCGACTTCGGTGACGTAGCCTTCGTCACCAAACAACCACAAGTTTTGCTGGTAGCCGCGGTTGGCAGCGTCCAATTGGGGCTTGATGCAAGGAGCGTAGTTGGCCCCCAACTTGCGGTTACCGCACCCACCGGGCCACGCCCGCACCGCGTAGTCGGTGGCTTCCAACGACACCGGCTTGAATCCCAGCGAGTAGTACGGACCCACGGGGGAGGCGATGACGTAGATCAACGCCCGGTCGGGCACGCCGACCCCGAGGGAAGCGGTGGTCCCGATCATCGTCGGTCTAAGGTACAACGAGTACCCGGCACCTTGGGGGACAAAGTCCTGGTCCAAAAGCACCAACTTGTCGATGCACTTGGCCAACTCTTCGCCGTCGAAGGTGGGCAAGGCAATGCGCTCGGCCAGCTTGTTCATTCTGTCCATGTTCTTTTCCGGTCTGAAGGTACGGATCTGGTTGTTGGCGTCGCGGTAGGCCTTCATCCCTTCGAACAACTCGAAGGCGTAGTGGAACACCACCGCCGACGGGTCGAGCAGAATGTTGTGGTAGGGCAGGATCTTGGGGGCGCCCCACCCGTGTTCCTTGGTCCATTCCACCTCCAACATGTGGTCGGTGAACGTCTTGCCAAACACCAACTGGTCGTTGGGCAACTTGGGCTTGGGGGTGGTAGTCTTTTCGATCTGTAACTTGGAAGCGTCAAGCAGCATGGCTCTCACGTGTCTGGGGTGGTTAGCATGGCGGGCTAGCGAGCGGAGAAACATCGGGGGCTCGGTGGCGAGTACTTACATTGGCAAATTTCCGGTGAAGATTTTTCGGCGATTGGCGTGCGCTATATAGTGATCCCGGTACCGGCGCCGTGACTCACGCCGTGGATAACCGAAGCTGCTGTTTTCCCCCGGCTGTCGTCGGCGGTGTCTAGCGTGCCGCCGGAACCCACGTCAGGGTCGTAGCCGTGCTGGCATTACGTTGCAACCCTAGCAACATCACCGCCGGTGAAAAATGTCTATATGAATTTGAGTAAAATTGCTTCCGATAAAAAAGCTAGTAGTGTGATTTGTTCAAAACCAGATAGAGTAGTTTGCAGTAGTTTATGGTCTAAATTCTGGGGTTAGTCGTAATTGTAGTATCACAACCTTGGCGGGGAGCCATTGTGTGCGTTAGTCATCGTCGTCCCACAATGATAATACTGTATGGCTGCGAATCCCGATGGATTTTCGTTCGCGCCGTTTCCCCGACGGTAGCCGATAGCCCGCGGGGTTTGTGTGTCTAGCGACATTGCCAACAGGTTTTAAAGTGGGCAATGGTCTTGGACTTGTAAGTGCAAGTGGGTGGATCTCTGTCAAACGATGTTGTCAAACGATGGTTGTGTCGTCGACCTACATGGTACATTTACGCTCCAACCATATCTTACCATGGCCTCCCATTTATCGATCAATTGTCCTCTTCAATTGACTGTTTTTCTTGATTGAAGAAGTTGATCGTGTCGTCGACCTACGTGGTACAATTAGCACGGCGGTGGTGATGGCAACGATCGTTCCTAGCTGTTATTATTACCGTCTAAATGCAATCTTCTATATGTACACACTACCCGAGTGGAGGTGACCTATTCGGTCTTTTGCTTCTTGGCCACCGGCTCGATGTCATCGTCGGTGGTGGGGGCGGGACGCAACAGCGGCGTCTGTTGTTCGGCGTGGAAGTCACGGATGATCGAGTCGACGTCGTCGATGCTCAATTGTCTGATGTCCCCCATTTGCTTCACCTTGGCCGTCACCTCCTTACACTGGTCGTCGGTCAAGTGCAAGTTGAGCTGGTCGACTCTCAGCTTGATGGCGTTCCACCCGGTCAACCGGTTGGCAAAGTGGATGTATCTCAGAATACCGAAATCTTCGGGGTTGAGGATTTCGTAAGTTGACGGGTTGGCAAGGATGGCCTTGGCGTGGATACCGGCCTTGTGGGTAAAGGCACAGAACCCGGTGATGGGGTTGTTGAACGGGATGTTCACTTGCACGGCGTTGGCGACCAAGTTCTCGAGGTCTCTCAACTTGTGCACCTTGTACTTGGAAAGCACGTAGTCCCGGTCGGCAGCGATCATCCGGGCCATCAACCCCCCCAAGGGAGTGATACCGTTACGTTCACCGATCCCAAGCACCGACACATCGATGAGCTTGGCTCCGGCTTCAAGGGCAGTGTAGGCGTTGGCAATGGCACAGCCAGTGTCGTTGTGGAAGTGGCATTCAATGTCACACAGCACCACCAGCTTCAACGTCTTCACCAACTCGTACACTTGCCGAGGATTGGCACAGCCGACAGTGTCGGCAATACCAACACGGTTAACGCCGATCTTGTCCACGGTACGGTAAATGTTGAGCAAGTCCACAATGTCCGACCGGAACGAGTCTTCCGACGAAAATCTGATCTCGATCCCCTTCGACTTGACAAATTCAATGACTTCAATCGCCGATTGGGCAATGTAGTTCATGTCCTTGCCGTGGGAGTGTTCCCGCAAGAACTTGGACGTACCGATGACGACATCGACCCCGTCGACGCCGGTTTCCACCGCTACTCTAGCGTCATCCATGTGGCACCGGATGTGGGTCAAGATCTTCGCCTTGAGCCCGAGCTTGCAGATGGCTTCACAGTCCTTTCTCAGCTGTTCCGAGGCCACCGGCGACGTGAGTTCGATGTAGTCGACACCAAAGTCATCCAACGCCTTGGCGATCTTGATCTTGGTTTCGGTGTCGAAGTGAGCGTTGGAGAATTGCTCTCCTTCTCTAAGCGTCGATTCGATCAACTCGAACTTGTTGACGTTGGACAAAAAGTCGGAAGGATTGGGCCCGTAGGGGTTAGACTGGACAGACATCGACATGGTGATGGAGGACGACAGGTGAAGAATTTTCTGGGTTGGGGAATTTTTCACTTTATATAGGGCTCGTGATGCAGGGTTGTGAGTCAGCGAGGCGAACGGCTTCCACGGCGACCCCATGACTCAGCCAGGTCCGATACCGCCAATTTCGCCATCTACAAGTGGGTGGGAGGCAGCATTGGTGCTATAACGCTAAATTGGCGACGTTGCCACCCCTAAGGCCTTCAGTGGGGTCGGTGATGGTAACGGGCACTCCACTATGACTCATGCGAGCGCCGTTTATCGTCCTGCATCGAAGCTACTGATAGCCGGCACAGGCTTGCTTCCGCTCGACCACCAGCAGCGGATTTCGGGGTCGGGGCTACAAATCAAGGATAAAGGCGGAGGCATTGGCCAGGTTGCTTAGCGGGTGTTCGCTGACGCGCCGGGGCCTGCACCACCGCCATGACTAATAGTACATTTAAGCCTCAACATGGTGGCCTTACTACTAACACCATCTCTGATTATAGGTCAAATCAGCCGCTGCCGACGGCCGATGCGTGCCGACGCTGGGGAAAAAAAAGAAACCTGGGGAATCGCGATGGAACGGGGCATGTGACGGGACCATCGCTCGTGGCGGCTCCATCGTCGATTGCCATTGATCGGGTGAAAATTAACTTACTTTTCTTGATGAGATGACTATTATGAGTATCTGATGGCATTCGTTATACTTTGAACGAAGTCGCCATACCTAGGGAGTCGAACGCAAGTGTTGACGCTGGTGCCAAATATGTCGATAATTGCAACTAATTTAAAATTTAGGAATTAAGTGGTAAAAAGATTTTTTCTCTCTTCGCACTGTGCCCGTTGTTAATTATGACGATGACGTCATAGAAAACCGATGCCAAAGTGTATATATCCGATACAATATATCAGTTACTACACTAGATCTTCAACGAACAAACTGTATATATACATCCGATACATTCGTATTGGTGATTACAATCCGGAAATGTGTTGAAATCTTAGACTACACCGGAAATTCTACATACGATGGCGTAGTGTAATCAGAGGGATGTGTGGTGCCATTGGGTTTGGTCAATTACATGGTTTTCTTTAGTGGACTATGGTGGCATCTATTACTATTAACGAGCCTTCCCGTCGGCGGCCTTGAAGAAGATAACGTCACCATCTTCGACGAAGTAGTCCTTACCCTTCATCAACAACTTACCCGCGGCTCTGACGGCGTTTTCGTCACCCTTGTACTCGATGACGTCGTCGTACTTTTGCACTTGGGCCAAGATGAACGTCTTTTCCAAGTCCCCGTGAATGACACCAGCGGCTTGAGGAGCAGTGTACCACTTTCTGATGGTCCATTCTCTCACTTCATCGGGACCGCAAGTGAAGAACGAGATCAAGTCCAACTTGGTTCTCATCGACACAATAATCTTGGGCAACGCCGATTGAGCACCGATTTCCTTGCAGTACTCTTCTCTTTCTTCATCCGAGCCCATGTTGGCCAACTTTTCTTCGAGCGACACCGAGATGGGGATGATCATGTCACCGGACGAACGAGCGTCAACCCATTCCTTGATCTTGAGCAACCACTTGTTCTTCTTACGGACGTAGTCACGTTCGGAAAGGTTAAGCAAGTAGATACAGGGCTTAGCCGTCAACAAGAACATTTGGTTGATGATTTCCACTTCCTTTTGCGTCCAGGTTTGGTTGTACACTCTTTGGCCGTCTTCCAACAACGCGATGATCTTCTTGACC
Source organism: Diutina pseudorugosa (assembly GCA_030580175.1). Classification (NCBI taxonomy): domain Eukaryota; kingdom Fungi; phylum Ascomycota; class Pichiomycetes; order Serinales; family Debaryomycetaceae; genus Diutina; species Diutina pseudorugosa. The sequence goes on along the minus strand of JAKTSL010000018.1, from coordinate 93,052 downwards.
AATTCGGCTTCTTCCTTGGCCTTCTTCACCTCCATCGATTGACCACCCCGACGCACAATCTTTTCCACCCCTTCCAAGTGCTTTTCGGCGAACTCAATGTCCTTCAATCTCAATTCGTCGGCAATAATGTCCAAATCGGCGATGGGGTTGACTTCTTCGTTGATGTGGATAATTTCGGGGTCATCGAAACAACGGACGACTTGGAACACGGCATCGACGGCTCTGATGTTGGCCAAGAAGTTGTTACCCAACCCTTCACCCTTGTGGGCACCCTTGGTCAAACCGGCAATGTCGTAAAGGGTCATGTGAGCAGGCACTTCCGACTTGGGGTGGTACAATTCACACAACTTGTCGAAACGAGGCGAGGGAACGATCACCCGGGCTTCTTCGGGTTCGATTGTGGCGAACGGGTAGTTGGCGGGGTTCCCCAAGGGACACTTGGTGATGGCCTGGAAGAAAGTCGACTTCCCAACATTGGCAAGACCGACAATACCAGACTTCAAGTTGTTCCCGGGTCTACCCAAAAGGATGGGCTTTTCGTTGGCAACCTTCTTCTTAGGGGGCATGATATAAGGTGAAAAATTTTGAAGGTGCGAAGCCAGGTGAAGGGAACCTTCGGAGAGCAGATACATCAATTTTCAAGGGCTCATAAGGGGTAAACTGGTCAAGACTCGAGGTAAATGATAACTATTGCTTATTCAGTATGGATTGTAGATGATAATCCTAAGGCAATTACCCTTGCCATGTGGTTTAATTACGAAAGTCTCACCCACCACGAAATGTACCAAGGCAAGGTAGTTTAGCAATAGAGGTAATGGAGGATGATTCGGCCACAACAAGGGCATTGGGATGTACAGGAAGCTACAACTATGACATTGAACGAAGTAGATGTAAGTATTTATGAAAGCAAAAAAGTGATGAGTGGTAAAGCTTTACCCAGCATGGCGATGACGAATTATTGCAGGAGCTTCGATGATGGTGGACATCAAGGACTCGAAGTTGCGAAAAGATTGGTATCAAAGACACTATCTCTTGATCATTACAATAACTACAAACACCAGAAAAGTAGAGCTGTTCACCTACTCTCGGCTATTCACTCTTATTGCAATACTAAACCCATGGCGAGCTCATGTTGAACGTAGTTAATTTCCAGCGGTATCGTAGTTTACGTATAACCGCTTGCGCCATCACCATGAAACCAGGTTTTAAGTTACAGGTTTACAGAAAACGAAGCCATCTAGCAATGAGCCGGCACTCTGCTCTATAAAACCCAAGTATCGCTTTTCTGCTTCTATCGGTACCGAGCTCGTTATTGCGCAGTTTACGTGTTTTTGGTGCGACCAACCCCTAGGCCGAATGGGCCAAAATCGACAAATCGACAAATTCCGTCAAATGCCGTCAAACTTTGTCTAGGTGAAAAGATCACCCGTTTAAACATAGTAGGCCATCTCAGAGTCGCTACCAGGTGGTGCAAACCGTACTTTTCCTTGCAATACGCGGGTTAGTGTAAGACAAGTGTACTGGTTAATCAACCATTAACCCATTTAGTGACAATGGTTGCTTTCATTCAGTTCATAGATGTCACAGAAACAGTGAAATTCGTAATTCAAGGTGCCAGCCATCTGGTATGTCTCCCTTTCTGAACTTCCTCTTCTTGTGGCCTTATCGCACCAAGGCACCATGCCATAGGCGGAGGACGTGCTCCAGAAACTCGACCGACGCAACCAGATTGAGCAACAGACTAGTGCTAACTATCAAGCGTTCACCCAACCATTACACATTGCTGGGTACTTTCAACCACACCCTTCATAAATACAAAATTGTTACCGATACGCCAGCTCTTCCAGGTTCAAGTATTCCTTACCCTTACAATTAACTTCATTATTCGAGTTCAGTGTAGTTGATGATCTAGCAAAGTCCATCACGATTAATCGTAACCCTCGTAAGTAATCATTTCTCAATCATTCCTGATCTTATCGGTTGGTGCGACGAGGCTCATCGCGTCGCGACGCGAACTCCGTCGGAGTTGTCCATACCCCATCATGGATCTTCCCCGCCTACCATGACAAAGTGCCGCAATTGGACCTGGCGTTGCAGCAGTGGGGGCTCCTGCTGATGATTCACAACCAAGAACACCAACAACAGGCGCGGTGCTGCTACCAGTTCTTGGTATTCTGATACATCACCCGCTGGTGGCGTCGCAGGTCCTTAAGGTAATGGAGCTGGTGATGCGACTAAATTCCACGTGGGTGAATCGGTTTATAACCTTCCGGGATCCTGTCCACCGGTTTGAATGCACCTTGGTTCATCAAGTTATCAACTTCAGCTTTGTTTGAAACTTGCCATTCTTGAGTCCAATTCTTTGGTAGTACCGTGCCATTTCCAAAAAGCTTTACTACTTTGAGATTGACGACTTGTAAGTGGTGTACCTTACCTTCATTGTCTCCTGTCAGACTAGACTCCGGCCCAATGATTCTAGCGGCGATATTCAATTATCAATCGATCTGTTGATTCGAATTCAAGCTCGTGGACTACGTCATGAACACCCATCGTACTGTCATCAGAGTCGGTTCATAGTTGATGGCTGGCTATTGTCTCGAAATACTCCCATACTGATTAGGAGCCTTCAACATGGGTTGGTTCACAAATCGATTATATCCGACGATATTAGCCTTTCGGATGCTCCCTGGTTTCTTTCGATTGCTGATAGTAGTGTCAGCACCCCATTGTGATAACCTGAGCGGCTTGTGATGTCCTTCGGTGTCGAATCTCGAGCTAAGAGTCTTATTATTCAACGGTCGTGTGATGTACCGGCACGTTGCTGGACGAAGTCCACGCTGAGGTGGTGTCGGCGGTGCCGGGGTCGTTGGCGACCTTCTCCAGGGCCAGGCGACGGCATTGTTGGCCAAAGCTCCCAAAATAGTGAGTGGTTTGTTGAACCTTCAGTCTTTTCCATTTTATCCAACCTTGCTACCATAATGAACTGCTCTAAGGTGATGAAGACTATTGTTGGAGTCAGGAAATTGTAGTTGTTTGCTGTTGGACTCATGAGCTACTTGCTTGACATGCTAATTGACGGGCTAGTCCAGTATAAGTGTTAAAAAGTGAAAGGTCGATTATTACAAAATTTTACACCAAAAAAATCGCCAAAAATACACTTTCCGGTATCTACCAGTCATGTAGTCACTAAATCACGGCAAATAAATTTTCATGATTTTTTTTGATGTTTGACATCGACGGCTGGGGTTTGGGGTTTTCTCGGATCATCGCGCCTAACCGTATAATTTGAATTGATGAAGATTGCACCATAAAAAGCGGTAAATGGAAATCCGAAACAACCATTGCATTCAGAACGTCTCTATCTTCATAGTGATTGGCAAATAAGCCTCGATTTCAAAAACTTTTTGGATCCGATCTCATGCGATCTGACGTTATTTAAGTTGTCATTTTTGCGGTTTAATCAGTCCGGTCAAAGGTTTACTAAAAACAAAGCCATCTGGCAAGAAGCTGGCAGTCTGATCTACAAAACCCAAGTATTGCTTTTTCCTCATTCGTTGGTATTGAGCTCGCTATTGTACATTTTACGTGTTTTTGGTGCGACCAACCCCTAGGCCATTTGGGCCAAAATCGACAAATCGACGACTTCCGTCAAATTCCGTCAAACTTTGTCTAGGTGAAAAGGCCACCGGCTAAAACATAGTAGGCCATCTCAAAGTCGCTACTGACTAGCGTAAACCGTACTTTTCTCACCATTTCTCACCATTATATGTGTCATCAGTGAGAGACGAGAACACTATTTAGACTAGCCATGGTGTCGGTGGTTGCTTCGATTTCACTCCCAGAGAGACGAAATATTACGTGTCTAATCTTGATCTCAGTCAAATCAGGATATTCACGCAACTAGTACTTGAATCGCCAAACCCTGGATAAATTTCGTGTACACATTACCATCGTAATCATACAATGATCAAATTTGACTATTTGAATTAGGTTATTCGTTTTTCCATGCATCATCCTATTGAAATAAGAACTTGGAACTTAGGTCGGCTTATTATAAATTTGGCTGATGGAAAAGTCTGTCGTTGTGATGATGGTTAAGCAAGTGATACTCCAAATGAACGGGTTTACAAAATCCGCAATAATCAGTTGACACGATCAAAGATTTGAAATGAAGGATTGCCCAATTGCCGGATTTCTTCATGGTTTGAACTTGTGTTACAACCGAGAGGCGATATACTGCGTTCAAAACAGGGTTGAGGCTATGCATAATAGATGAATTGATAATCAGGGAGTCTGGGACCGTGCCGCTGCCATGGCCAAAGCGTTTTGTTTCCAAGTTTCGTAGTATTCCTGTTGAGCTTGCAGGTCATATTCGTCGGCACCGGTGATCATTGCCCCTAGCTGTTGCAAGAGTTGATTGCGCTTTACTGCCTCGGGGGTCCCGCCAGTTTGAGCTTCGTACTCAAGGCGTTCCTGCTTATACTTTTCCTTACCCCGGAATCCCATGTAATCGCGTTCCAATTGACGCACCCACGCTTCGTGTTTGACGTAGTCTTCCACAATACCAAAGTACAGTTCCATCACCTCTCGCGACACCCCGCCTTTTTGCCAAGTATGGATTTTATCGATAACATTCTTGGTTTCACCCAACTTATCGAGAAGCCGGTGGTTGATACGTCTATAGGCACCATACACGAGACCACACGCCAAGAGCCACTCGGTTTTCCGTTTGAATTTATCTCGATGCCGAGCGAACGAGTTGAGTAGTTTGGTGGTGACGATATCGGGAATGTAGAAGGTGTTAGCAAACTTAACAAAGTCAACGATCTTGACGACTCGGCGATCGTAGAGAACCTTTTTGGGGATGCCACCGGTTTTGGCAGGGCTCTTCGAGGGAGATTTCGATGGCGACTTGGACGGTTCCCACGGAGATTCCAGCGAATTTTGGTCAAATTGCAGCTTGGTCGGAGTCGTTGGAGCGGGGTTAAACGGAGATTCATTGACTGGGGGGAGTTCGACCCCTCCCGGAAATCGTTTCCGCGTTGGGGTGCCTTCATCGTCGTCCTCTTCGGCAGCTTCACGCAACCGTTTCAACGGCGACAGCTTTCGGGGCAGGTGTTTTAGCGGCAGAATGGGTAGTCTAGTTGGAGAATCACCGGGAGTCCCCATGGCGGTGGTAGATCCTCGGCGTGGCTTGGTGGGAGTGGTGACGGGAGACCCAGTAGGAGTACTCAATTTGTCGACGACAAGGGCTCGAAGCTCATCCAAAGCCTTCTCCATCACTCGTGGCTTACAGGGGATCTTTCGACGCTCGGGTTCGGGGAGTCCAAGCCGTTCATGGAGACGTTCGGCGGCAAGGTAGACACACATGTGGAACCGGGCCACCTCGGCGTCCTTCAGAAGCGGAAGGTTCTTGATACTGGCCAAGTGTATCAGCTCGGCAAAACGCGATAGAATGGGAGGGATGGCATCGATGTCGCCAGCAAGGACGTCTTCAAACACCTTCTTCTTCGCAAGGCTCATGTGGAAGGTGCGAAGGGAACGAGAGTATCAAAAGATGAGATTTATCATGGGGTTAGTTTCTAGCACACCAACAGATTAAATTTTGCCTCAAGCAATTGGTTCAGGTTCATTATGACTCCAGCTGTGATAATTGCTGTGTTTTCCTTTAAATTGCACAATTGACTGGTGATCGGTAGGGACTGATGGAGCGCACCATAGCTCAGGATATTAGAAAGAAACCACAAATCATCACCAGAGGGGCTGAAGGTGGAACTATGATCGGACAACTACATTTGTTTTACCTGGAAAAGGCGATATCATTATTGCGTTGGCTACCATTGAGATGGCTCGTGGATGCGCGAGAAATAAAACATTAGATGAACTATATAAACCTTTCCTAAAGAGTGCAAATACCCAGAGAAATCGATAATAATGATAATAATACATGCAGCGACAACGTAAGCCGAGACGCTAGGTCGGGAACGAGTTTTTGATGGCGTTTTGGAACGCCAACACCTCGTGCTCCTCAAGCTCCTTGCGACTGATGGTGTTGTGGCGAGTACGGTGGACCACCAGCTGGCCGGTGTGAGGGGCATCTTCCTTGATGATCGGCGGCGGCGTCGGCATTCTCCGTGCCGCCTCTACCTCCAGGGCAATGTGGTGTTTCCGAGATACATCACTGGCGCCAGTGCCATCGCCGACCTTTCCGTTTTTCAGTTTAGACACGCTATTGTTGTTGGCGTCGGCAACAGCGACCTTATCATCAGGGTTACCATCTTCACCATCGCCTTCATCATCTTCATCGTCGTCATCGTCGTCATCGTCGTCGTCATCGTCATCGTCATCGTCGTCGTCGTCGCCTTCTTTGACTTCGTCGTTGTCACCTTCGTCATCGTCGTCGTCCTCAGGTTGGGAGGGTGGGCCGAGCTTTTGACACACATGGTCGACCACGTCCATCCAGGGACACATCCCTCCCATGGCAATGTTGCCATTGATATCGACACACTTTTCCACGGGCTTGAGCACCGTCATCAGCGGAAAACACTCCCGCAACAAGTTGACCTGGTGGCGGGTGATGGGGTGAGAGTACATCGACAGCGTGAGCGCCAACGCCAGCACGATTGGCTTTGCCTGGCGCACCTGGGTGTTTTGCGTCGGCCACATGTGGAGAATGTCACAGAGCAAGTTGTCGGCAAGGCCATTGGAGATTTTGGCGAGCGTGTTGGCGGAGAGGGGCGCAAGGAGAAGCACATGGGTCCAGCGCTGGATTTCCCACGCCAACAGGTACTGGCCCAAGTCGCTGATGTTATCGAGCAGCAGCTTGGTGAGGGGGTGGCGTTTCTTCCGCTGGTTGTAGTAGGTGGCGCCGTCGTTGGCAAACCACACCTTGACGCCGAGTTGTTCGAACTTGGGGAGCCGTTCCGCCAAGAACCACTCCGCCAGGGAGGTAAGCACCACCATGATGTCGAGCCGATCGCGGCCGTACATGTCAAACAACTTTTCGATAATCAAAAACACATTTTTGTGGATGGAAATACAGCCAGTGATGCCCATACACAAATGGAGCTTGCCGTCGTTGAGGCGAGCTTCGTAGCCGCTGTTGGTGATCGGCTGGTCGCCCAGGATGCTGCGTTCGAGCAGGGGGGCGGGGCTATCCAGGTACTTTAACGTGTTTTGGAGCAGGGCCACGTCCCTGACCGTAGGCACCTGGGTGCTCAGCAAACAGGGCTTGAGAGTGGCGTCCTTCAGCACTTTTAGCTGGGGCGGACGTCGCGGCTCGGGCACCACCCTGGTCGGAACCGGCGTCGGGTGAGGAGTGGAAGGTGTCTCAGCGGGTGAGGCAGCGGGTGCAGAGGCGTCCACCATTCGCTGGCAAACGGACACGGAAGTGGGGCGAGTAATGAAATTGGCAGCCTGTGGTGCCGGCTCGCTAAGGGTTTTTGTTGTAGTCGCACTGACGGCAACGGGTCACGTGTGGCGTTATCGGAGCACCAAGGTTTTCGGTCCACGAGGTGGTGGGGTTGGAGTGGGGCTCGGTACTAGCGGCTGATCCCTACGGATGGGTTCAGATAGGGCTTGTCGGAGAGTGTAGTCGGTGGTACCACTAACGAGGTGAATATCGATGTAGAAAAAATTCCGGAGTTGTCGCATGTAAGCGGTTGTCGTATGGGTGTGCCCTGGCGGTCATCTAGGGTGATCCTAGAAGTGAGCGCAAGTGTGGCTGCTAAGCGAGGTCGCTCGGCCATTTAGAGGTGTAGCGGTTGGCAATAAAGAGACGATAATCATGCTAACTATGTCAAAATACTCGAAGAGACAATTAGAGACACGCAGATAACGGAAGATCGAGCAAGTTTTTCCGTGGTCGCCGAATACCGTTCGAAGGATATCGTGGTTTTATCGGCTGAGGTGGGAAGGTGGTCATTGTGCAGGTGCCAGCCTCGCGGCTTTTTTTTACTTGGTTGTGGTTCGGACATGGGCATCTATGGCGAGAGCAAGCGGTTAGTAGAATCGCCACCAAACACCGGGAAAAAAAGGGGAAGTCAAAAAAAAGAGGCTAGACTTGGAACATTGATCTAGTTGGATCAGTCCAACGGCTGGATCTCGGATCAATAATTGTCGGAGTTTGTTACCGACACGATGGCAGTTTCGTGTCACAGCCATCCCGATGCCGGGCGACCGTAGCCAGCGATACCATCTCTACCTTGTCGGCTCCTGTCGATTAATGTTATCAGCCTTTCATTGTTACAAACGGTACCGAAATATCATCCTTAAATGTTTGCAACTTCACGGACTACTTACCCTTAATGGGAACCTTAAAGGACATACACTCCTCGAGCCGACGGCATCCTCGGGAGCTCCGATGACGACGTATTTCCAATGGTTACAGTATTTCTCCTACAAACACCCCCGCCAGCTCCGGTTCGTGCTTTTTCCCACCCCCCTGATCGTTATCCCCCTCCGTACCCCACACTTGCATCTTCACATGGTCGGGCCTGTGAAGTCGCACTGGTTTATATACTAGCCGAGGCGCTCGTCAGCCCGATAAACCTCCATGCTGCAAAAGACCCCAGCATCCAAGTCCCTGCCCGCTGCCGCTAAGGCCAACGCCAACGCGGTGGCGGCTCTGGTGCAAGCCAACGTCGACGCTCCCCCCAAGGCTGCTCCGGCTCCCAAGTCGGCTCCCAAGTCGGCTGCTAAGCCGGCTGCCCCTGCCGCCCGTCAGCCTCCCACCAAGACTCCCGGAGCCGATGCCGACGCCAAACCGGTGCCGCGGGACACTGCCAAACCCCCGGTGAAGCCGCCGACGTCGGCGGGCCCGTTGCAGTTCACACCGCTCGCCGAAATTGCTCCCAACGTGCAACGGCTTGCCGATGCGTTCCACAAGACGCAAAAGACCCACTCGATCCAGTTCCGGTTGAACCAGTTGCGTAACATCTACTTTGCCGTCAAGGACAACGTCAGCGCGTTGGAAGAAGCTCTCGAAAAGGACTTTTGCCGCCTGCGGTCGGAAACCAAGAACTTGGAGATCTTGACCGGGCTCAACGAATTGGTGTACATCATGGCCAACTTGCACAAGTGGGCCACCCCGGAAAAGGTCACCGACTTGCCGCTTAACCTCGCCACCAACCCCGTGTACATTGAGCGCATTCCCTTGGGGGTGGTGTTGGTGATCTCGCCGTTTAACTACCCGTTCTTGTTGTCGCTTTCGTCGATCATCGGCGCGTTGTCCGGCGGTAACTGCGTCGTGTGGAAGCCGTCGGAATTGACCCCCCACTTCTCCAAGTTGTTCGGCGACATCTTGACCCAGGCGTTGGACAAGGACATCTTCTACATTGTCAACGGGGGCATCCCCGAGACCACCGAGGTGCTCAACCAACGGTTCGACAAGATCATGTACACCGGCAACAACGCCGTCGGCGGCATTATTGCCCGGAAGGCGGCGGAAACGTTGACGCCGGTGCTCTTGGAATTGGGAGGTAAGCTGCCGGCGTTCGTGGTCAAGGACGTCAAGGATAAGGACATCGACGCCATTGCTCGGCGCATTGCCTGGGGTCGGTTCACCAACGCTGGGCAAACTTGCGTTGCCGTCGACTACGTGGTGGTGCACCGTCTGATCAAGGACAAACTCGTCAAGGCGCTCGTCAAGGCCACCCGCGACGACTTTTACGCCAATGTTGACTCCAACAACCCCGACTACACCCACATTATCCACGACCGCGCCTTTAACAACTTGACCCGGATCATCTCCGAAACCAAGGGCGACGTGGTGGTGGGAGGCGTGCTGGACCTGTCGCTGCGGTACATCAGTCCCACCATTATCGACAACGTGCTGTGGGACGACGCCACCATGAGCCAGGAGCTCTTTGGCCCGGTGTTGCCCATCATTGCCTACGACGACTTGAAGGAAACGGTGGAGCACATTGCCGGCGGCGAGTTTGACACTCCCTTGGCTCAGTACATCTTTACCCTGGGCTCGGCCAGCCGCACCAAGAACCCCGACGTCGACCTCATTCTCACCACGTTGCGGCTGGGGGCGGTGATCATCAACGACGTGTTGTTGCACGTGGCTCTCGTCAACGCCCCCTTTGGTGGCGTGGGCAACTCGGGCATCGGCGCCTACCACGGCATCCACTCGTTCAAGGCGTTCACCCACGAACGTACGACCATCGAACAGAAGTTGTGGAACGAGTTCATGGTCAAGGTACGTTACCCGCCGTTCAACGACAAGAACAACGCCGTCATCGACGCCGCCCAGACCAGCTACAACGGCAACGTGTGGTTTGGCCGTACCGGCGACGTGCGGGTCAACGGGCCGTCGGCCATCTTTAACGTGTGGACGGGGATTGCCGGGGTGGCCGCGTTGGTGTACGCATTTGCCGGTGCTTTGTAATCTCTACTGATGAATATGATAACCAGATTTTGACTTTAACCATTAGACACGAAAGTGGATCAAACAAAACTAAGACTTTGTAAGCAGTAGCAGTAGATCGCTACTAATCCGAAAACGGCAAGATGCCGGTGAATGTAACTAGATGCCAATGCCGGTGAATCTAGATTTTGCCAATCGGCAAACCGCCAAAACCGGTAAGCGCCCCGGGGCTCGCAACCACGGACCGAATCTCAAAACCGTTGTGCATGCAGCCTGCCCCTCCCTCCCCCACATTCACCGTGTAAATTTCATGTGCACTTTTCATCCGCTGGATACGGAGAGGACTCCGGCGGCTAATTAGCAGGGGAACCAAAGTCCAGGCTAGGCGCTACCATCACCACCCATTAACTAACTACGAAAACCAATTGCTATGAAACAAGCCATCGCCGTAGCCCTATCACCACCACCATGGACTTGTCCAGGCTTAATGGCGTGGCCAAAAACCTCCGATGGCGACAGTCACGTCATCCCCGCTTTCATGTGCTCTTTAGTCGGCGGTGGCGATCCCATGTGCACCAAGGGGATTTTTTCCTCTTTAATTGTGGAGAAGCCACCATCACCACCAAATCATCCTGTTGCTGACGATGTCGGACCTGCTGCTTGTCGATATTGGCTACGTATACACCGAGGTGCCCGCGATCAAGCCCGGGGTGGCTCGCGTCCGGGCCGGGTTCAACTCCCACAAGACCAAGCCCCTCCAGTACCGGTTGAACCAGTTGCGCAACTTGTACTTTGCCGTCCACGACAACCAGACGGGGTTTGCCGAGGCGTTGTACCAGGACTTCAACCGGCTGGAGGACGAAACCCGCATCGCCGAGGTGCAAACGGTGCTCAAGAACATCCTCTACGCCATGGCCCACTTGCACCAGTGGGCCCAGCCGCAAAAGGTCACCGACTTGCCCATCAACTTGCGCACCAACAACGTCTACACCGAGCGTATCCCCTACGGCGTGGTGTTGGTGATGGGGGCGTTCAACTACCCCGTCCACGTCAACTTATCGCCGGTGGTGGGAGCGATCGCTGCTGGCAACGCCGTGGTGCTCAAGCCCAGTGAACAGACGCCAAGATTCTCCCAGTTGCTCACCGAGGTGTTGACGAGAGCCCTTGATCCCGACGTGTTCTGGATGGTCAATGGCGGCGTCCCCGAAACCCAGGCGTTGTTGGACGAAAAGTTCGACAAGATCATCTTTACCGGGTCGCCCACGGTGGGCACCATCGTTGCCAAGCGGGCCGCCGAGACGTTGACCCCCACCTGTCTCGAATTGGGAGGCAAACTGCCGGCGTTCGTGTTGCTGGACGTCAAGGACAAGGACATCGACACCGTGGCCAAGCGGATCGTGTGGGGTCGGTTCACCAACGGCGGCCAGACCTGTATTGCTTGTGACTACGTGCTTGTCCACCAGAGCCGCCACAAGCGGTTGGTGGAGGCGATGAAGAAGGCAGTGGACGAGCTGTACCCCAATCTCACTCCCCAACTGCCCGACTACACCCACTTGGTGCTGAGCCGGGCCTACGACGGCATCATCGACATCATCACCACCTCCCAGGGCACCGTCGTCACCGGCGGCGTCACCGATGCCGACCGCAACTCTCGCTTCGTCCCTCCCACCATCTTGGACAACGTCAGCTGGACGGACTCGCTGATGAAGCGCGAGCTCTTCGGCCCGGTGTTGCCGGTGGTGGTGTACGACCTGTTGCCCGATGCTTGTGCCCGAGTCGTCAACTACCACGACACGCCGTTGGCCCTCTACATCTTCACTTCCGGGGCCACTGCTCGCAACAAGAACCCCCAAGTTGACCTCATTCGCCGGCTGATCCGCTCGGGCGGCACCATCGTCAACGACACCTTGATCCACGGCGTGTTGTCCAACGCTCCCTTTGGCGGCGTCGGCAACCTGGGGCTCGATGCCTATGGCGGCAAGTGGTCGTACGACACCTTCACCCACGAACGCACCACCATCGAACAGAAGTTGTGGAACGAGTTCATGGTGGGGATCCGCTACCCGCCGTTCACCGACAAGAAGAAGACGGCGTTGCAGTACGCTCTCCAGGAGTACGGCGGCCGGGTGTGGTTCGGTCGTTCTGGCGACGTCCCCGTCGACGGACCCCTGAGCTTCTTCAAGTTGTGGGCTGGCGTCACCGGTACTGCCTGCTTGTTGTTGGCGTTTGCCCAGGCGTTGTGACCACCCACCCACATGTAGAATTTTATATTTGTTTTGTAAAATCCATCAACGCCGTTCACTATCACCTAGTACATTTAGGCGTGCGTCGCCCCACACAAACATCGTTGCTGCAACCCCAAATCCAATCACACCCGCATGGCTCGAGACAAGGTTCCCGCCAGCGACGACGACGGCGTCGACGACATTACCGAAAAGTTGACCCACATCGTGCACGGTGATGATGGGGAAATGCACGAGGTCGACGACGTGCCCATCCGGTCGCAATTGCCCGGAGACCCTTCGTTCGATTTACCAGTGGGAGTCACCGTCACCACTCAAGACCACGTTTACGATCACGTCCATGAAACCTATACGGTGACGACGACGACGGTGGAAAGAGTTGCTACCGATGTTCTTAGTGCCCCTGCCGATGACTATAGCGATTATGTCCTCGGAAAGTCCCAGGATACCTCAGTTAAGGATGGTTCCAACGATAATCTTGACAGTAACGATGTCTTTGATCACAGCAACCCCGAAGCAAAGGCTCCCGCCGATGAATACGATGACTACGTGGCTGAGCGTGGCACTCCACAACTACACAGCGGTGACTATGCCTATGATTCCTTGGCAAGTCCAACCCTGAGTCAACTTGACAACGACTCTAGCAATGAGCGTCACGATGACCAGTCGCAATTGATTGCTCCGGCTGATGAATATAACGATTATGTTTTGGGATCCGAACACGATGATGACTCCCCTAGCGACATCAAAGCGGAAGACGATAATGACTCGATTGGCTTGAGCGCTCCGGCCGATGATTATAGCGACTATGTCGACGACCGTCTGAATAATCATGAGGCTTATGACGATGACCACGGCAGTGATGACAGCCTCGGCGACAATGATGGATATGACGACAACGATGGATATGACGACAACGAATATGATGACAATGATGGATATGACGACAACGATGGATATGACGACAACGAATATGATGACGGGGGCTACAACTATGATAGTGATTGACTTACTCGACGTGACATATTTCTGCAGATGTGATTTAAATAGCCACGTAACAAGGATTCGTGACTTAGCGATTATAACAAACAATACAGTAGTCTCCACAACCGATACCACACTTCAGGGTAAAATACGGTTTTAGTTTAATAGTGATTACAACGACTTGAACCAAGCATTTCCTACGATAACATCATACCTCACGTACATTCACAGTTGCTGCATTACTTAGTTTCAGTGTGGTCTTAACCTCTCGAGGGCGTAGTACGGAATTGCAGGGGCGTGGAAAAGGGACGGAGGCAATGTTGTGAGTCCCAACTGCCCCATCGTTGCTGGACTCCAACACTCGATGTGTTCGAGTTGCGAGCCTTCCTCGAACCGCAAGGTGCCTTGTTGCCACTCTGCTTCACGTATTATGACTAATCTCACCGACTCAGGGATGATGAACGCCTCATTGTGGTTGTCCGCAAACAAGAGCCGTTTGAATTCCAACGATCTGAGCTTGTTGCATCCCGAAAGTCCCAAACGAACACGCCCATCACCGTGACCACGGGTGTTATTATCGACAGCCAAATTCACCAAGTTGGTGATCAACTTTTCCACCATCCGTGGGACAAACACGATACCATAATCACTATCCTCATGCATAATACACAACTCTTGACAGCAAACATGGCTAGTATCCATCACCGTGGTATCTATCGAAAGAACCTTGGCTTTGACCTGGGGAGGTGCAGCGTTCTCGACGAAACTGCAGTATTCGAAGGTCACCTCATCCGCCGTAATCGAGACTTGATCCAAAACCATGCCACGAAGTGTGACGGATCTGAGTCTGAGGTCGGGCTTGAAAACAACATCTTGGTTTCGGAGTGTACCCTCAATTTCGAGGTCTTTAAGCCAAATAAACTTGTCCGAGCCGTTGAGGTTTACCGGCAATACAGGAAAAATGGTGTCATCGGTCAGCAACTTCCATACTAGCGGAGCCTTGACATCACCAACATTGTCAACGTCTTCCAATTTCAATGTGGTGACTTTGGGACAATCGATGGCCACAGACTTCGCGCCATAAACCACCAAGCTTTTGAGCTTCGCTGATTTCACATTGACATGAACTGTATTGCGATGATGATAATCACACAAGTGCAGAAATTCCTCGAGCTGCGGGGGAATGCCATAGACGGCATATCTCAGACGAATCCGCAAATTAATCACGTTCGGCGGTAAGGGGAAGTCTTTGGTGAAATCTTCATTCAACCGCATGTGCACCTCTGTCAATTGCTCAAACCGATCCATGTTACTAATCGTGATGCCAGTACCCGAAAGCAGCGTCAAGCGAGCCAATTGGTCGTCGGTAAAGAGTTCGGAGACATTACCGCCTCCCATCAGAGAACCGTATACAACCTCGTTGAGTTTGGGACATGTAGTGTGCTTGAAGCTCCGTAACTGGCCTGTTGAATTCAATTGCAACTTATCAGCGCCTGTATTTTCGGTTAGTGTGGCCGTTTCAATTTGTTCCCAGGGGATACCAACAATATTACCCCCTTTGATGTGCTTGAGGTTTGTGAGCGACGAGGCGTCAAACGCACGAATGCGATAGTTGGGAAGACCAAGAGTGACTACCAGACGTGGCAACTTCAAGTTTTCCATGCCCGTGAGGAACTCGAAACCACCCACGAAGTGAGTAAGGTTAACCAAGTGTCGAAAGTCTTGGTTCGGGCCGATTCGGCAGTTCAATTCAACTTTTGTCACGGACGTGGGGATATCCTGCAGGTCGATTATTAAATACCCGTCAATAGTCAAGGCGACAACGTTGCCCACGAGACCCTCAAGGCTGAGTTGCTGGTTAGACTCACGATTAACAAAGCTCGTCACCGTAAACCGCAACAGCTCATATTGCACCTGGCGAAGGTGCCATAAGACAACCTGAAGATGGCCAATGGAAGTTTCGACTTCAATGTCGCACCGGGGAAGCTTGCCATACTCGTAGAAGTCGATTTTATCAAGGTCACCTTCAATCACTTCCTCGGCCGTGACTTTGACGACACGAGTCCCTAGATAATCAGCCGTGCGGGCTCTGAGCTCCCTGGAGGAACAGTTGTTGTAAAACCGACACACCGAAGAGTCACCGAGGTGGAAGAAGACTTCCTCAAGCATGTCGTCTGGAAGGCTATCGAGTAGCCGGCATTGACCCGGGTTATCCATGGTTGAGTGGGTACGTACAAGAAGAAAAAAATCTTGAGATTGCGAGGGGATAGACAAAACTTACCGCAAGCCAGGGTAGAGAAAACTCCAGAGTATAGCGCCGCATTTTCGATGGCTTGACGTTTTATAGCCATGGTAGAATTCGCCACATAGTATCATCTCATATCCACCTCTCATCCACCCATCATCTTTCTTTCCACGAAGTGCCCACAATTCCAACAGATTTGGCTTACCTACCACGCAATCTCACCGAACATCACCTCAACACACACCACCTCATTAACATCACCTTGTGTTGATTGCGGCCCACCAAGGACAGTTGAAGCGGGCTTGTGCACCATCATGTGTATGCTTTGTTGTTCCCCATCCATCGTGGCCATACTCTGGACGCTGGCTAAGTTTGCTACTATGACATATCGAGTCTCTCCAGTTCAACTCAAAAATTGATGACATCTTGGAATTCATTCTTAGCCTGAAAGGAGGCCGCATACAGTCCAGCATAACTCCTCCATGTCCACGCTATGCTGACATCACTTGAACCAAACTCCATCATCGCGGTAACGCAGCAACAACGACGTTTCGTTTCAAGTACTAATGCCATCAACCAGACGTTCCATTGCCCACTTATTTGATCTTCATCGCATAGTTTTCTGATTATCGTTGAACTACTGCGGAACATTCACTTGATGCCAGATGCAAAGACCGCCAGGAGTGTCTCCGTGGAAATTTGGCCTTGAAAGATGTTTTGCTGATCGACGTGCTGGTGATGGAGTAGCTTCCGGGTGAGTGCGGGGTGTTGCTGCTTCCAACCTTACTTGTTAGACGTAACTTTACTTCTGGAAGGTCCGGTAGCCGCCGGAAGCACATGGGTCAACCAAAGATGGTACCCGACCAAATCCCAACTAGCATCCGACACCGCTTTCTTGTCAAGTTGCTGAATCATCGCCATCCGGTCGTGTCGCTAGGATATACTGCCACATACAACTCCTGATTGCCTTGACGGCGAATTAAACATACAACAGCCTTGCAAACATATCATGACCTCCGAGGTAATCTTATGGGTCATCCCAAAGCCATCTTGCTGCCATAAACAACCGTCATCATAACACTTTCACCATTCTCATACATCGTCCCAGCCGGCGTCTCAACGGTATAAAAATCAACTGAAAAATCTGCGAAAGTTGGTCATCCACAGGTATGATGGTTTCCTATCATGTTGTGGTGAAGCTCAGAGTACACAGTGATGATGTCTTGGTACGAGCAACCATGTAAACCGTTTTTTTGCCGATATCGCTCGATCGGACAACTGTGCTGATGTGCAGTCCACGGACCAACGCTCGGAGATGTCCAACGCGCTTTTTCCGACGCCAGCATAAGTCCGTCACATTGGTTTTTTGTTATGACTAACAACACTTGGCATCTGTTACACTAAGTGATGTTAACAGTTTGTGCTCAGTGGAACGGTGGATTGCCGAGAGAAGCAACCGTGGATGTACCCGCAGACATGGGGTGAGAGATCCAACTGGTCAGATCAGAGGCTAAATGCGATTAAGCCCGGAAGTAGTTCTTATTCCAAACATTCATTCAACCTTTATTGACGCTTACGGTATCCAAGAACGAGACCAACCCCCATTTCCAAAATGCAAGTGGGTTAATAGGCCCATTGGCATAATGTTATGTAGGTTGGCTGATTTGTGAATTCATCGAGGTACATGTCGAACGTACCATCGTGTCGAACGCTTCTGTAGCTCAGCAGGATCAAGCAGACTGTTAGATTGGGTGGCCTTGAAAAGGAAGTGACTATGAGATCGTACAGCAGTTCAAAGACCGGGATTTTGGCGAAGTTCGATATGGGGGTTACGTCTATCAGCAATTACAAAGCGTTAGACACCATGTTGTGGCCAATTTTTAGATAATATTTACAATGGATTCACCTTGATGTAATAAGGGACAATCTTAAGAATATTTGAGGCAATTGAATCGGTTGAAGCTAATCTATACGGTTGAAAGTTTAGTAGATGATTTTTTTGACTCTGCACTATAAAGCTATGTGGAGCCTTGTATGAGAATTATATACCTGCTGCAATCAGTTACGAGAAAATTTACCTTGCAATGCTATGCTTTATTTTGCCACGAGTCGACGAGAGCAAGTACGTGAAACTATGAACTATTGAATGGCTCATTTTTTTTTGAAAACCATAACGGCCAGAAGTTCATAAGAATTATATTTCCACGTTCATAGATCTCATTAAGAGCGGATAACGCCACTTCTGCCTCTTCAAGGCGTCGAGGCGAAAGGCTAGCAAGCATATACTCAGCAAGGGGCCGATTGTCATCGGTGGAGTAGCAGGGGCTTAAAAGGCCACCGGAAGAATGCCGAGGTCAACCGCAGTGAGTTGGGGCAATAACATGATAAACGTCGCCGGATCTAGGGTGGTGGAGGGATCGAAATCGGCTAATAAACGCAGGTAGATGAGAGCGACTCCAAGAACTAGCTTGCAAAAACAACATAGTAGCGAGGGCACTGGGCGTACACTTAGCAATCCTACCCTATAGATCAGGGGATAATTGCGACTGGCGACATATATAGTAAGGGTGAGGGGACCAATGCACTGAACGGTTGCCTGGACTGGCCCAAAAGCTGACAGTCGAGTTGTAGTCTCAATTCAATTTGTAAATTTGGTTGGAGTGGGATGGCAGCAATTTGGGCAACGTCCATAGTGGAAAAGAAGGCGTCAATCAAAGCGACTGACCACTCTAATTCCTACCACTGACACGGACATCCTACCATACTATGGCTCTACCGACGATGAAAATATCCCACCAGTCGCTAATGCAATTTCACGTCCTAGTGATGGGTCGAGGTATGGTCATGTGAGTCGTAGGGTGAACCCTTCGTACCGATTTTGAAGCAACACAAAGCAATGACCAAGAAACTAGATAACGTCATAATTGGCTCCTAATTCTTGGTATATCTGGTCAATGGTCATGGGTTCAAGGGGAGTAGCTTTGGGTGGTTTTGGAGGCGAAGGGTAGCCGATATTGGCCAATACCGTAGATAAGTTGTCGGCATCGGCGCCGCTCGTGAAGAGAGTTCGATAAGTGGAGACAAATTGATGACAACCCAATTCCAGCGTCAAGAGGTATTGGTCATTATTCAGATAAAGTACCAGTTTCGCAAGTAATAACACCCGATTAATTGAGTCCCACGCTTTGGGGATGTAGAGCGAAACGTACGGCGGTACATCCCCCTTGTCTTTGGTGGCCATGTTTGTCTCCCATGAATCTCCCACCACTTCGAGAATAGGTTTGGGCTCAGTCAGACGATTGAGGCTGGTAAGTAACGTATCGGCACGCGCTACAACACGGCGGTCAACATCATCCACTACTACCACCAGGGCCGCGTGTTCCATAGCCATCAACCGAAGAAATTGCTGGGTGCCCACACTTTGTGGTGAAAGTAAATCCGGCTCAAGTGAGCGTTGGTCAATGACGAGGTAGAGGTTACACCTAAGGGGAAGACAAGCATCACCATCAACAGATTGATCAGCAGCAAAATTATGGATAGTCCTGAGATGCTGAATTGTTGTTTCAAAGTCTCGATGGACAATGATCACCGTGGTAATCGATGTGGACGGATTTGGTATCATAAGGGAACTAATCCATTCAGTGAACGCCTGAGGACGGTGGATGGTGTATAATTCTTCATCACCATTAACGCGATATTCCACCAAAGGATCTTTATCATCAATAAGAGTTATCACTCTGTGTAGTCGATTCTGTTGAGTCTTCAATTGGGACAACATTGATTAGACTACGGCAAACAACATTTACTCGTGTAGCGCGACTCCAAATTACAATCAAGTGTAAGAATGAAAGATCAAGTTTAAGAACTTGAAAGAGGCGGATTTTGCCAAAAGGTAATACGTAAGGGGGGAAAGGGGTTTGTGAAACGTTGTGGGGTATATGAAACCATTGAAGCTAACCGACGCCATAATCTGAAACAAGCCTTCTGACAGTTATAAATGGGTGCGGAGTTTGAAATCTTCCGATTTTAAAAACTAAATATGAGTGATGTCAATGATCCAATTGCCGCCGAAGAGCTTACAATTGATCACCTCAAGCAGTGTGTCGATGATTTGACCGATAAGTTTTATGACTTTCGGCGTAAGGTACGCGACAACCAACGAGCCACGACCCAATACCTTGACCATTTATCCGAGAAGTTAAATCAACAGCAAAAAACCTTGGACGGGGTCGTCAATACTTTAGCGAATCACGATCTTTCCTTGACCACAATCACGACTCAGCTTGAAGAGATCTGGGCACTTTTATTACCACAGCGGCGGCGAAGATCAATGGGGAGTGAGCTCGGTCCCATTGACCTTACGCCTCGCCGTCCGTCGAAATTACCTCGTTATTCAGATCGGCTCTAAATACACGACGATCACATCATGGTATCTACACCAGTCGTGGGGACCACCAGTAATAACCACTCGGGGATAAGAATCCCCAGTGGTACCCTTGCTTGGTACTGCTGGTAGGCCTGGCCGTACATTTCAACAAGACCACGTTCCTCTCGTTTTACTCGAAGTGCAAAGAACAACGCCGTCCCCATGAATCCCCCTACCATCATGAGTCGATTACCAAGAACCACTTGTGTGCCCACTTCTAACAAGAGGATCCCAAAGTACAGCGGGTGACGCATCACCAGGTACAAGCCAGTAGTACGGAGGCGGTGACCTTGCCGCTTGACGTGCTCTACGGTGTGATTGAACAGATCACCGCATTGAGCCATTGCCAACCACCGCCATCCAAGTCCGCAAACAGCAATGGCGCTCCCCACGACAAGTCTCGTGGAACTCCATTGTCGCTGCCACCACCAGTATTCGAGCCACCCGAAACTGCGGGCAAGCCACAGGGTCAAGCTACCATCATTTCCCCAAATCAAAAATGACCGTGGCGTCACTCGAGCCGCTTGGTAGGTGGCAATGGTGATGAATTCACCGAAAAAGAACACCAGGTATATCATGGTGTACATGGACATGGGGGTAAGCTCTTTGACTAATGCATACGCAACAGCCATGCCGAAAGCCATGCCTAATCCAGCTCCAGTAACGACATACTGGATGGCCGTGATTGATGATGATGGTGGAGGCATGGTGATGGCGTGTAACGACTAACCCTTTGATTGTATATATAAAGGGAACCAGTCCTATTCTGGCCAGCAAATGCTGCGGCTCTCAATCGATTCCTTCACGCACGGCTATGTCGAAGCGGGTGATATCAATTCGTGTGTTTGAGCGAATCGAACGCCCCTGCAGAATCTTTGGTTAAATTCAACCTTGTCTGACCTGTTAGCTATTGTTAACACACTCATAGTAGACGCAATCATCCTTATGATTTGTCTTGTTCTCTGACGCCTCTACACGATGAATCAGATTAAACTTCATTTAATACTCCGAGGAAGAATTACATTGTCTTAAACACAATGCATTCATTTGTAGGATGAACACCGATGGTGTCAGATGATAAACTGTGTGTGTTTTGCTTAGATTCGAATTCGGTTGCTATCATCCACCGACAGGAGAATACGGCAGATGGGTATACTTGAACCACGACAGCGAAAAGAGAAAAGTAACAAACCTAGATTACATAGTCTAATAATACCACGTATTCATAGGTATTGCCGCTAGTGTTTGGCTACTATACTTTGCAAACCAAATGGTGGTTGGAATATTTGCGGGAGGTCAGCTCTGACTAAGCACCCGCGCTATGTCACATCTCACCACACTATCTCAACTAGACCCGCCTGCCTGCTACCCTCTAACCCGTGGCTCAACCATGAACGCGTCGGGGCAGCTACTACCGGAAGCGGTAGACTTGGGGCTCGACGGAGAAGCCGTGCCTAACGACAACGACATCGAACAGCTTTTCCGCGAGCGTAAAACCAAGCACGCCGACGATGCAATCGATTACGAAGATATCGACGAATTGGCCGACGACGAACTTCCCGAGGAGATTGAGGGTACCGCAAAAAATGAGGACGACGACTTTTTCGATGACTTACTTGGAGATGACGACGAACAGCAACAGCAACAGCAGGCCGACGACGACTTCAACGACATCTTTGGTGATGGCGTCCCCCACGAGATTCCAGCGGATAAAAACGCCCGCTTCGACGACCACAACAACTTGAATGCATTGGATACCCACCACGATATGATGTTTGACGACGATGGCCTCGGACAGTTGGTTGGCGAGCTGTTTATGGACGATGGCGAAGTGTTTGACTCGCGACCAGCGAAACGGGGACCGCAAACCGAAATTGCTCGTGAAGAAAAACGTCAGAAGTTGGCCCTGGTGGTGGCGAAGCTCGAACGGTATCAGGTGAAGCGTAATCTACGGTACCATTTCCCCACGTTTACTCCTAACAAACCGTACAATTTCCACTTGTTCTTTCTTCCCAAACCTCAATTTTATCGCTACCAGACCCCGGCCATCGCCACTCGTGAACAGGTGAAGCCGCTCGTGCCCACCAAGCTCCAGTTTGAGATCAATGTCGACCAGCGGAAGATCTTTAAATCACGCAAACTACGATCACCGGCGCCGCCCAACGTCACTAATATCACCGACGCTGATCTCCAACTTCTCGAAGACGTCCAGCGCAAGCGCCAGGATAAGCTGCAATTCATCAAAAGCATCGACTTTTTGCTGGGAGATTGGTGTGAAAATGACCGGTTCGGCGACTACAGCAAAGAACTCATACTTGCCACCACCGATTGGGACGATGAACGCATTCTTGAAGGGGCCCCGGCGGCGTCGGGCACCGCCGTCGACAATAACTTGTTGGATATCCGTCTTGATCAGGACTCAGAGATGATTGACGATGAGAGCATATTCCTGGGTCAGATCGCGGATAAGGTGGTCAATTTGGACATGAACGATCCCAACCTTATCTTCATTCCTACTAAGGATCCCAAGCCTGCTCCCAAACAACTCACACTGCAACTGCAACTGCAGCTGCTGGTACTGGATCAACTGTTGATCCAAAGGTTCAACTTCCTGAACGACAAGTCGTACGAACGGTTGAAGGAGAACTACATTACTAAGGTGCGGTCGCAGCTTTCTAACTTGAACATCGAGCACCTGGTACCAGCGCTTAGACTTCAGTCGCCTTACTACAAGGTAAAGTTGAATAAAGAGGAGGCCCGTAACTTTCACCGGCAACGCCTCGTTATCCGTCCGGGGACTCTCGTGCTGTTTTCCAAACTTCGAGTTCGGAAAAAGAAGAAGGATAAAGGGAAGACGTTCCAGGAGATCTTTGCTCGTACTGCTGATCTTACCGCTGCCGATAATTGTCAGTTAGTGGCGATGGAGTATCTGGAAGAATACCCTCACATCTTACTGAACTTTGGCATGGGGTCGAAAATCATCAACTACTACCGCAAAGAACTGCCCGACGATACCCTGCGTCCCAAGCTTCAGATTGGGGAAACCCACGTGCTTGGACCCGAAGATCGACTGCCGTTTTGGAACTTTGGTGAAGTGGGACCCGGTGACTTTGTTCCGGCATTGTACAATAACATGGTGCGGGCGCCGATCTACCGGCACAACCCGCGAAATACCGACTTTTTGTTCATTCGCCTGAGTGGCAATGGTCTGCACCAGCGCTTCTATTTGCGGACGGTCAACTATAACTACGCTCTTGGCAACTCGTTCCCCGCGGTGGAGATCCCGGCACCCCACTCGCGGAAAGTCACCAATACGCTGAAAAACCGACTCAAGATGATTGTCTATCGCGTGATGAACAAAAACGGCGTGGCCCGGGTGCTGGTGAAGGACGTGCTGAAGCATTTTCCCGACCAAAACGACATGCAAAACCGGCAACGACTTAAGGAGTTTATGGAGTATCAGCGTCAAGGTGACGACCAGCGGTACTGGAAGGTTAAGGGGCCCAATAGCGACGTCATTCCTCCCGAGGACGAGATCCGAGCGATGATTCTGCCCGAAGATTGTGCGTTGCTCGACGCCATGCAACACGGGCAACAGGTGCTTGAGGATACCTACGCTATCTACGGGGGCGACGAGCACAAAAAGGCTGAAGCCAAGCGGGAGCGGGAAGAGCGTAAGGAAAAGAAACGGCGAGAGGAGGAGAAGGCCAACGATCCCGAAGGTCTCGACGACGGTGACGACGACGATATGCTGAAGAAGAAGCGCAAGCCGCGTGATCCCGACGCCGAGGTGGACTTGGATGAAGAACTCACGCCGTGGTCGCTTACGCGTAACTTTGTCACTGCCAACCAGCTGAAGCTGATGCTCCAGCTTATCGGCGAGGGCGATCCCACCGGTATTGGTATTGGCTTCTCGTTTATGAGAGCAACGCAACGCCAACCATTCCACCCTCTCCACCCCCCGCCGAAAGAGCTGGTGCCAAAAAACAACACCGCTGCCTACCAGCAAAAGCTCTACGAAGCCGAAATCAAGCGGATTTGGTACACTCAGCGGAAACTGTTGGTTGATCATGGCGACCACGCCTTTGACCTCAGCAAGGAAATCTATACCGACTACCCGCCGGTGTCGCACACCAAGGTGGTGCACCAAATGTCTCGTGACGAAAAGATGGTGGGCAAAGTGCTCCGCATCACCCGCCGGGTGCGAGACGAAAACGGCATTGTCCAACGGAAGATCGAGACCATTACCGATCCTCGCGTTATCCGCGCCTACATTCGCCGGCGGAAACAGATTGACTACGAGTTGTTGAAGAATGCCGACTTGGGAGAGATCCGTCCCGGCACCAACGAGGAGATGAACGAGATCAAGAAACAGGCGCTTAAGGAGAAGATTGCCCTGCTCGAAAAGCGGGCCAAGATGAAGAAGACGGGGGCCGCCAACCGCGAGGCAGCGGCGGCGGCCCTGGGGTCGGCACCGGGGCTCGTGCTGACGCCAGGATCGGCGCTGGGGCTGGTGGCGTCTCCCGGAGCCGCTACCGGGGCTCTGGCGTCGCTGCCAGCACCAGTGGCTACGCCCAAATCGGGTAAGGGCATCGGCAAGGGTAAACTGAAGGCGCGGCGGTGCACGCTGTGTGGGGAATTTGGTCACATTAAGACGAAAAAGACCTGTCCCAACTTCTTTAAGAATGATCCCGATGCCAATGTCCCCGAAGTGTTTGGTCCCGGGTCCAGTCTTGTCAGTGGCGTCGACGATTCCCTGAAAGCAGCGGCAGAGATCAAGGCGGCGTTTGCCTTGACCAACCAAGTCGAGGACGACTACGGCACTCCCACCGACACTCCCCAGTGACGACGTAACCATCGTTAATGTACACACCGGCGCCAAACGGCTAGCCTTACCATCATCACCACTACAGTAAACAGTGTAGAGGCATGCTCGCTGCACAAGCACGTCGGCGTATGTATGTCTTCATCCACGGACATTTCCAGACGGTACGTCGTTTGACGATGGGAAACATCGACACCAACAAGTCGTCTCTTCAGGTCTGTAACCAATAAAACTTGTTCTTTTCGAGATGATTATTTTTACTTGGGTCGGGCTTAGGCTAGACGGACTTGGAGAAAGAGACGTGGCGATCTTGCCATCCCAAATGGGGCAAAACTCAGTCAACAATGGCCGAGGAGGCCAAAGGG
The DNA here is from genome assembly GCA_030580175.1 of Diutina pseudorugosa. NCBI lineage: Eukaryota > Fungi > Ascomycota > Pichiomycetes > Serinales > Debaryomycetaceae > Diutina > Diutina pseudorugosa. The sequence goes on along the minus strand of JAKTSL010000018.1, from coordinate 67,592 downwards.
GGGTGCACCCGACATGATTTGCGGTTCACGGCATCATCATCGGCAATCGGGAGCTGAATGAGATTTACGCAGACCACAAGGGTGGGTGACACAATCAGCCCAACGGTTTTGTGGTTCGTTATTCTCCGATTACGTTGGTGCCACACGGCACCTTGTCAGGTACGGCATTAAGGGCTATTTGGGGGAGGGCATGAACGATGGGACAGCTTCAGACGATAATTTCCTGCCTGCGTACAATAATGCCATTGTTAAATTGGGTAAGAGTTAACGGTGGGAAATTACCTCCCCGCCTCGTTTGACGATGGCTTTTGGAGCATGAGATTGTCGAGCTCGGCAAAGGTGGGATCTAGATGAGGAGAAATTGAGAAGCAGCAGATGAAAAGAGCGGAAGGGATGGTGGCCGTTTGGGGGGTAAGGCTTGTGCAAGCGACGGGCGTCAGGGCGATGCTGCGAGGCATTTCATCTCGCCTATTGTGTGCGGGTATTTCCGCCTCATTGGCTGTGGACATTTTCGTAGGTGATTAAAGGTGTAAGAAAAAAAAAAGAATGTAAAAAAAAAAAAATGCGGCTGTATCAGGGGCTCGCAACCGGGACGCAAAGCCATAAAAAATCGACGAGTTGGGGGGGGGTGCGGCTAATGTTACCGTGGTCCCTATTACCATTCTAATAATTGGTACATGCCTTTGTGGAGGGGGAGAGGAATGGTCCATTGTTTAGGTGATGGATTGGCAACCGATGGCTGCCATTCATCATGTCAGCGAAGGTGTTTTCTCTTACCTTAACGCCTTTATCCCCCAAACCCCACTTTTTCACTTATCAGGTTATAAGCAGGGTTGACTATTGTGTGGCCTAGGCAAGGGTGAGATGGGTGGAGATGGCGCCGTTGGTGGTAGAGCTGTGATCAGTGGCGATCCCTAGGGGAAGTAGTGCTCACTAGTACAAGATAGACGGTCTACTGTGTTTTAGTGTGTCACTAGTGTGTCTGGGTAAATCGGGGAAACCTTTAGGGTGAGGACAAGCCAAGGGCGACGACACCCGTCGCCCGTTGTCGCTAGGGCAGAGCGGGGGAAGACGACGATCTCCCACGGTCGAAAAGGTCCTTAATACATCCGCCGCATGCACGCCGCATGCACGCTGCACATCGACGAAATAAGGTGTGGTATCCGCTCAGGAGGACGGGAAAAAATATCTGTAGCCATAACGTCCGCTGAGGAGGGGGCTCCTACTATAAGAGGCATGCGATCCCGATGCCACCCCCGACCAGGCGGGCGATGTCATACAACGAAAAAACGGGTCCTCACGAAGACACCATGGGTGTCGACGCCTACCGGCTGCTGCTGGTCGTCGACGACCTGAACCTGGCCTACACGTTGGAAACGGTCGAGTACGGCAGCCGCTGGCAACGGTTGGTCGACTCGTTCAAGCCGATGGACTTGGACGACGCCGGCATCGACACCACGGGGATGACGCCGATGGAAAAGCTGGTGATTGCCACCGCTCGCCACCCGTTGGCGCGGCGGTTGAAGAGTCGTCATTTACAGATGATCGCCATTGGCGGGTCGATCGGTACCGGGTTGTTTGTCGGGCTGGGGTATGCCTTATCCCAAGGTGGTCCCGGGGCGGTATTAATTGGTTACGTGTTGGTGGGGTACTCGCTTCTCTGTGTCATCAATGCCTTGGGAGAGTTATCGGTACAGTTCCCGGTGTCGGGGCTGTTTAACCTGTATTTCTCTCGTTTTGTCGACCCGACGTGGGGGTTTGTCCTTGGGTTGTTGTACGCGTGTCTGTGGCTCATCTCCTATCCCTCCGAACTCGTGGCCTGTGCCATGACCATTGGTTATTGGCGTCCCGACATCGACGGCGCCGTGTGGGTGGCCGTGTTCTGGGTGGTGATTTGCCTGGTGAACATGTTTGGTGTCAAGGGTTACGGGGAGGTCGAATTTGTGTTGTCGTTCCTCAAAGTGATCGCGGTGATTGGGTTCTTGATCTGTGGCTTGTGTATCATTTGTGGCGTGGGCGATAAGGGGTACATTGGTGGTAAGTACTGGCACAACCCCGGGTCATTCAATAACGGGTTTGACGGGGTGGCCTCGGTGTTCATTTCCGCCGCTTTTTCGTTTGGTGGTATCGAACTCGTGGCCCTTGCTGCTGCCGAAACCGAAAATCCTCGCAAGTCGCTTCCTCGAGCCACCAAGCAAGTGTTCTGGAGAATCACCATCTTCTACGTGCTTACTGCCATCATTATTGGCTGTCTCGTCCCTTACACCAACGAAAAGCTCCTTGGCTCTGACGATCCTACTCAGGACACGGCGCTGTCGCCGTTCGTCATTGCCATCCAAGAAGGCGGTATCCACGGCCTTCCCTCGGTGATGAACGCCGTGGTGCTCCTTGCCATCATCTCGGTGGGGGTGTCGTCGGTGTACGGGTGCCTGCGGACGCTTGCGTCGTTGGCAGTACAAGGCCTCATCCCCCTGTACTTTGGCTACATCGATCGTGCCGGGCGGCCGTTGGTGGCGATTATGTTCACCAATGCCTTTGCTCTCTTGGGGTTCCTTGTCGATGCTGACGCTCAGCTGACGGTGTTCACCTGGTTCTTTTCCGTATGCTCGTTGTCGTCGTTCTTCACCTGGATGGCCATTTGCTACACCCACTTGCGGTGGCGGTGGGCGCTTAAGGCTCAGGGCCGGGACACCGATGAGGTCATTTTCCGCTCGCCCATGGGGGTGTGGGGTGACTACACCGGGATCGTGGTGTTGTTGTTCATCGTTGCTTGTGAACTCTACATCTCGATTATTCCTCACGATGCCGAAACCTTTTTCCAAAACTGCTTGTCGCTTCCGCTCATGATCGTCATGTACGTGTTGCACAAGACCTTCTCCAAGCTGTGGAACATGCTCCAGGTCAAGCTCAGCGACATTGACCTTGATACCGGTCGCCGGGAGGTCGACTTGGAGGTGCTCAAACAGGACATTGCCGACGAACGCGCCGCCCAAAGAGAGGCTCCGGTGTGGGTCAAAGTCTACAAGTTCTTCTGTTGATCGGAAAACAATTCTTAATCTGTCTAATTAATCATAGTACAATAATTCTCGTTACTGATGTTTGTAGTCACCTAGCGTAGCCACCACCCGTAACCACCTACCACCGCGGACACCATTCTCCGCCCTAGCGTCATTTTGGGGCGGCCAGTCGTCACCGCAAGGGCTTAGGCACGCTGCAGCCACAGTTCACCCTCTCATCACTTTTGTCTATAGGTTTACACACCCTTTGGCTAGACCTGTCTCCCGAAATGATCAAAATCGTCAACAGAGAATATGGTCCGTTTTCTAAGGTCCAAATGCCCAGGCCTTGGGGTTTTTGCCCAGACTCATCTCGCCGTAACCACACGAGATAGGAGGGCTGCGGGCTCGTTTTGTAGCTTAATGCCGACGCTTTTGCCGCTGCTATTGTTCTCCGACATATTCAGGGCAATGATCTACAGATCGCCCAGCAGACTTCACCATGTTGCCGAAACCGGCGTCATCGTTTTCCCCCTCGTGCCGTACGCATTTCAGGTGGCGACCCTTGCGTACTATGTACTTTAAGCGAAAGCTTTTTTTTTCACTTGATAAATAAATAGAATTTGAGAGATGTTTGTAATTACTTTATGGATAGAGTCAAGTCTTGCCGTAACTATAGCGATGTTGTCGTAACTGACCGTTAGCCTTAACAACCAAGGCGATACTGAATGTTGGTGTTGACGCAACCCATTTGGTGAGATAAGCGATAACGTCAGTCTGCGTGGTTTTCATTCGCTTTACTGTTCCTGAAACGATACTGGTGGGACTATCTTTACTTTGCCAAGGCTTGACCGTTTTTTTTTTCCAAAAGGGCTGTCGTACCATCCAGTGATTGATAACGATATATATGCATATTGCTTGTGTCTGCAGTGTGTAACGGTTGCACCCGACATATGAGATCCGACAGTAGAGATATATGACGGGGACAAAGCTGACGATGGTACAAACCCAATACTATGGTTGTGGAAAAGTTTTTCACTTAGTGGTGATTTCGACGTTGGTCCAATTCCCCCTCCTTTTAGGTAAATTAGTGGCATTTTAATTTTTTTTTCTTTTTATATAATGGAGCACGTGATCCATGCCCTTCTGGACGATCGGGAGCGAACGGATCGAGTCTCAGGGTTGGTTTTTATTGTCAACGCCGTAATTGGTCGCCCCCTTCGAAGCGTCCCCACAATAGAGACATAACCACGTGATGCGAGTCTAACGCTTAGCCATTGACGAGCCATGATGTATGATAGACCACGGTCAAAATCCCACCTAGAAAGCCTCTTGACGGCAATTACTTGTGGTGGTGTCAATTACAAAAACATTGCGGACAGGGGCACACCGGACCCTGCGGCTGGCAATTGTGACCGACGTCGAACCACATGGTCACTGTCGCTTGCGCATGAAATGATGTTTATTAAAGAAGATTACTTGTTGGTGACCTCGTAGACATCCTTGGGGTCAACCTTAGCATTGGGACCAGGCTTGGACCCCTCAAAGAGGATGTTGTTCAACTTTTGCGACGCCTTGGGGTTATCTTGTACTTGGTTAGCGTAGTCCCAAGCTTCGGTACCGGGACGATACCGCTTCATTAACGCGTAGAAGACACCGGCAACGACAACGGTGCCGCCAACAAGGACCATGGTGGTGGGGGACTTTCCAGCAGGAGCAGGCATGATGGATATGGAGTAAGAGTCGCTGAGCAATGGCGATCGTCGACGCTTTTATACTGAGCGGGGAGAGAGGGGACCCCTCGGGAGGTAAGGGGTGCAGGGCTGCAAACACCAGCAACAATGACGTTTAGAGGGGGTAAAGCCTAAAAGTCACAATATGGCTGGTCGAAAAAAACCCGGCTGGATCGTACCACACTCAATGGGTGTTTAGTTAAGCAATTGACCATCGTCAATGGTGGGAGGTTGACTGTAAATTTTGAGATCCGTCGCCATTGCCAGCGCGGTGGCAATTGTTTGTATGCCTATGCATAGCTCCCTCCTTTTAGGCGTAAGATCCACCACGATCATTACTCAATCTTGCCAACGATGGTTAGAAACAATGGTCCTTGCCATTACTCAACGCACACGCCGTAAGTTGCCAGTATAGCCCTACCACGCCAATTAAGTAGATCTGGGGTATGCCACCAATGACTCGCGGGAAGCCAGCGACCATTGCTGTCAATACCGGAAGCGTCGGCTGGTGGTTGCAGCACAACCACACAGTGACGGTGATCCAATTTCCAGATGATTCCTCCGTAGGTCAATAATCCCGGTTTTGTGAGAAACGCTTATGACCTCAGACAGAGTGGGTGCTGGAGGCACAATGACGAAATTTGTGGTAATTCTTCACATCGCCCCCAAGAGAGGGGGGTAAAGGTAAGTAGACGTCACGATTGGGGCTGGTAGCGAGGATTAGTGTATTGAATAAATATAAATCGTAAGTTCATTAGGCACGGTTGTGGACGGTGTTGTCCAAGGTTTGGTTGTTGTAGTAGCGGATGGGAGCCGTCTTAAAGTATTGGCGCACGCCAACCGCCAACGTCACGAACCCCACCGCACCAATGGCAAGGGCGTTCTTCGGTTTCATAAGCGTCTGAGCAAGCATATCGATTTCTTTTGTGATGATAGCGACTACCTCTGGTGGCTCAACCACCATTATATACTCCCATCAACGAGTCTGGCGCCATTTTTTTTTTTTCCGATCGGATTTTTTTCCGATAAAAGTCACCCCACGATCAGTACCAATCACCCCACCGGTGCGAATTCTAAGAATTTTTCCGCTACACTCGACGGAAAAAATGGCACCACCAGTCACGAAATTTGTCGCACGGCATAACTATATTTTTTTTTTTTTTGTATCGTGGTGTTTTTGCAGCCACTGACTCATGACAAGAAGGTGGGGGAAGGTGGGGGAAGAAGGCCGACGGCAAAGGAAGCTTAGTAGCGACGCTGGGAGGTGCTGGAGGCAAGCACGGGGAGAAACTGGCCGATGATCAACATGGGGATATCGAAAATGTCACGTTTCACCGTCCACACCAGACAAAACTCGATGTAGTCATTTTGTTCGAGACCAACCACGGCATCGCCGGTTAAGTTAGCGGGCACTTCGTCGTCACCAGCAGTGTTTTTCATGAGTTTAAGCTTAGTCATGATACTCGAGTGCAAGTTGCCCACGGCGATCAGCTTGAACAACTTGAAGTAGTTGATGATCAGCTCGTCGTCATACATGAGTTCCATGATGAAGGTGCGTTTGCCCAAGATCTCGGCAATGTCGAACCCAAGGAGGGAAAGGAGGTCGTCGGTGATGCTGACGATTTCCCCCGTGCGGCGCCACATCACCGTCGGCGACAGGTTGAGCTGGCCGAGTTTTTCGTAGTCGATGAGCGACCGTTGGAACGTCATCTCCAAAAACTGGAGATCGTACGGTTTAAGTAAGTTTTTGTGGGCGCTGATAAACGTGGGCCGGTACAGGGCGATGAGCTTGAGAATGACGAGCAAGTGATGGCGTTTTTGGTGGCGCTGTTCCGGCAGAAGCTGGTGACCCAGAAACCGTTTCTTAAGAAAGTAGGTGAGCGAATGGTACAGCTGGGGATAGTCAAAGTTCATCGTGTTGTGGGCGTAGATGTCGTTGACGGTGCGGTAGAGCTGGTGGGTCGCCAACGGCAGCGTGTACGGCACCGGCGGAAGCCGTTCGGGCACCTGCCCCAAGTTATGATTGAGATTGGTCAGCAGCGACGCCAACGGGTGTACCGTCAGCCGGTCGGGTTGCGATGAGAACCCAAGGGAAATGAATGGCCGCAGCGCCGAGGCTCCAGCACCAAACTCAAGCGGCATGTGGGCCTCGGGTTCCAGCGGCAGCGTTGGTTTCAGCTGGAGCAAGATATCTCCAAGCATAAGGTATTCCTGGTTTAAATAGTCCAGCAGGAATGGTCTCAGGGGAGTATTGCGACGATTAGGCACATCGACGGTATCGCCATCGGCGTCGACAAGAGGCGGTTCTCCCGTTAATAGTCTCAGCATCACGTCCTTGGTTGTATCCAACATGCTATTAGGAGGAGCAGGCACGTGGTGGATGGGTAATTCGGGGACGAGGGCGTCGGGCACGGGTACGGGTGGTGTTGGCGTCACCACCACCAGGCCGGCGAAGTACGGTGGCGTGGGCGACCCACCACCATTATCCGATCCTCCCAGTCGTAACTGGTCGGGCAGCGAGTTGACGTTGAGGTATTTGGCTCGTTTGCGGACGACATCGTGGCATTGGTGGCCGATGTTGCGTTTGACACAGTTCTTGCACGGGCGTTCGTTGGAGCACTGGAGGTGTTTCCGGTGACAAAACACACACGCCCGCGACGCCGGCTTGCGTTCCTTTTTCTCTTGGGCCGAGAGCTTTCTCGTCATGACGACGTTGAGGTGTGGGGTGAGCTGTGGTGGGGTCTGGGGAAATTTTCCCGGCGAAAAACGGGATTGCCCCGGTGGGGCGCCGCGCGACCGCTCCCGGTAGGAATCGGACCACCGTAGTGTATACCCTAATTTGGCAACCACCATTGACTAATGACAAAGCACCACCACCATTGTAGCACTAACGAGATTATTGTCGACGGTTACCTTTTCTCCGTACTTTTGAATGTCATAGTTGACAGCAGCAGCGTATATATGGTGTTTACTCAGAGCCAATCGCCCAACCCACCAATTAGGAAGAAACTGAATAGCCTGTTGGCAACTTATTGTGTCCTAACGCTGAAGATAGTCGTGTATATTTACAGTACGGGGTAACTTCGATAATTTCATTAGTACTCGGGAAATGTTGGGGTGCTGATGGCAGTCGTGGCCAGTGTGGCTTGGGGCAGAGGCTTCCGGGCCGTTGTGGCTGCCACATATGTAGCTTGCTCTATCCCAACGCCGATGGTGGTATTTTCAGTGTACAGTTCAAATTCTTCGCTGTGATATTCGCTAATTTAACTCCCGAAATTGAAGTCGCGGTCGTGAGAAGGTGCGTTGACGTTCTGGGGAGGGCGCTGGTAGTCAAATTTGATGGCACGCGAATCACATGCCGCGAGATGACAAAGAACCCCAAGCCCAGCCGACGATGTCAAACATCAAAAAAAAACTTGGAAATATTCATTTTGCCGTATTTATTGACCACATCACCGGTATATTCCAGTGAGCCTATTCTTGACGATTTTTTTTTGGTGTGAAGTTTGGTAATAAACGACCCGGTATAGGGTTCACCGCGAGTATCTTCTTTGAGAAGGGCACTTGATTATGAGTAAGCTATATTGAAAGTATCATCATCGTTTGGTCCATGACAGCTGAAAGTGCCGGCAAATGGAGGCTTGTCATCGCCTTCTTCAATGGTTTAGAGATCTCCAGCAACCGGAAGCCGTTTTATTTTCTAGCCCTTTGGAGATCGCCAACGATCTGGGGAGCCAAGTCGGTGAAAGTGACGGTGGACGACGAGACCGTTCCGTTTGTAGTAGTGTAGATAGTCACCACAACTATCATCCGACGACAGTCAAAAGTTGCCGGAGCCACTGAAGCAACCATGAAAGTTGTACATGGGTCCGATCCTTGAGCACACGGCCTCGCCCTTTGGAGACATGTCCGAGTCGGATAGCTCAGCTTGTCTTGCGTTTCAGAGTTGACCTGGGTTATAGTAAACAAGCAGCAGCCGTTATAATGTACACGACACCACCAAGCGACGTTTTGGTTCATTCTCCATAGATAAAACGTGGATAACTTACATCCCTCAATAGTGCAATACTCAGAATCACACAGAAGTCGTGTGGATATCAAGAATGAAAAAACGAGTTGGCATTTCTCGACCAAGAGTTCTTGGGACTTGCGATTGTGGGGCTTATATGCAGGCAACGCCACACACTCTCACTATGACCGATGAGCGGGCTTTGAAATATGGAAGATAACAGCATACCCAAGCCTTTCATTGGAGTGATATCATGAACTTAACATTGTCAAAAGCTCAAGCTGGTCTATGAGAGTTTTTTCGAGGACCAAAGTGACTCGCTTTTGGACATGGTGATCCCGTTGGTGGCCGATGCCTATTCCCGAGCCCAGTACACCGGCAATAACCCTTTCATCAACGTCTCTAAGATAGCGCCAAGGAAATGCTTGAACCCTACTCGACTAGGTGCTCCTGGATTTGTTGGGGCTCTTGCAGAACCTGTACAAGCGCTACGTCCACAAACAGGTGCTCGTCACCATCGCCACCATCTCCGCCGCTGCCAGCCCTACTCTGGCAAGTTACTACGACATGTTGATATTGCTCTTGCTCCACGAGTTGGCCCAGCCCCACATCAACAACTAGACCTGCTCAAGGCCAAGTGCATCGAGGATTCCATCCGCATTGCTCTTATCATTGGGTGTGAGCAAGTTAGTGCTCACGCTGCCGAAGCCATGGTTCGGTTTGCTAAGTTGCAGCAGCTGATCACTACCGATGAAGACACCATCGAACAGTTATTGGAACAAGGGTGATGTCGCGTGCTGTAGTGTCTCGGCCGCAAGTTCCAGGCTCGAGCCACCCAAAGACATCTCATTGTATGAAGAGGACCAGGCGAAGAAGTATACCCAGAACAAAGAATGGGACGTCATTAACGTAAGTGGTTCGCTCATCGCCGCCCCCAAGTTGACGGTGAACCTTTTTTGGCTGGACGCCGCTCAATTTAAAAGTAACTTTGACGCCTACATTGACGAGATTGTCGAGCTGATCGCCATCCCAGCTTTCCAATTCCATTTCCACGACGGTGCAAGGTGGCCAATCACAACGTCGTCCAGTTGTGGTACTTGGTCATCGCCAAGTTGGTGCAAACCATGACCGCCGAAGCCATGCCCGAGCTCCGGCGATGACGACTACACCGAAGACGTCGGCGATGTGGACGACGAGTACGTTGGCGATGTTCTGTTAGACGGATGCAACAAGCTGGTGCTGGCGTTGTTCCGCCACGCCGTTTGCTCAGCAGTTCTTGGACGTGGCTTGCACCACCCGTCACCACGTTTTTCAACGACGACAACACCCACTTGAAGCTTTGCGGGTTGGTGATGATGTGTGACGTCATTAATGTTAGTGACGCTTTGGTGGACGTTAGTTTGGGGTTGATAATGGTGGCGCAACCGGTGACGCTAGCGTTGGCCCACGGCACTTTGCTGGACGAAGTCTCTACCGAGGTGGTGCCAGCGGTATGGGGGTTGGTGGCCCTTTAACAAGACCCCAGGCAACGGCGTTGTTGGCCAGAGCTCCCGAAGTGATGAGACAGTGCATTAGGTGCTCTTTATACAGACCGTAGAAGAGAGCGCTCCCTTCAACTAGTGATGGAGGGACACATAACGGTTAGTGGAAGACATAGTATTGACTGACACGGGATGTACCTTGGGGTTATGTGGATCCTTATGTCTTCTCCATTTTATCTGATCTTGCTACTATAATGAACTGCTCTAAGGTGATAGAGACTATTGCTGGAGTCAGGGGGGTGTAATTGTTTATTATTGGACTCATCGGTCACTTCATTGACATGCTAATTGACCGGTTAGTACAATATAAGTGATAATGGGTTATAGGTCGGTTATTACAAAACTTTACACCAAAAAAATCGTCACAAATAGGCTTTTCGGTATCTACCAGTCATGTAGTCACTAAATCACAGCAAATAAATTTTCATGATTTTTTTTTGATGTTTGACATCGCCGGCTGGGGTTTGGGGTTTTCTCGGACCATCGCGCCTAACCGTATATGAATTGACCTCAACTAATTGACGAAAAATGCACCATCAAAAGCGGTAAATGGAAATCTGAAACAACCATTACATTCAGATCGTCTCTAACTTTATGGTAACTGCCGAATAAGCCTCAATTTCAAAACTTTTTGGAACCGACCTCCTGCGATCTGACGTTTTTTGAGTGGTCGATTTTGCGATTTATTCAGTCGGGTTAAGTGTTTACAGAAAACGAAGCCACCTAGCATGAAGCCGGCAGTTTGCTCTATAAAACCCAAGTATTGCTTTTTCTGCCTCTATTGGTGTCGAGCTCGCTATTGCACAGTTTACGTGTTTTTGGTGCGACCAACCCCTGGGCCGAATGGGCCAAAATCGACAAATCGACAAATTCCGTCAAATTCCGCCAAACTTTGTCTAGGTGAAAAGGCCACCGGCTAAAACATAGTAAGCCATCTCAAAGTCGCTACTGACCAGCATAAACCGTAATTTTCCTCGCAATACGCGGGGTCAGTGTAAGCTTTGGGGTTTCGCACCCGAGTCAACCTTTCGCCGTGGCAGAGTCAAATACCCTCGCCAACCCCATCTTCCAAGCTCGGCCATCAGAAACCATCAAACTCATCAAAATTTTGAACATTGGCTTAATCGATAGCCACGCGTCTCTAGACCATAATGGGTACCTTGAAGTGGCCACATTAGGCGTGGCCATTGCCGTCAAAATTCGCCATTTAGTTCAGGTTGCGAATGGTGCACTAAGCAGAAAACGTATCCACACATAAACGGCCCTACTGCCCCCAGTCTGGGGTTAGCGGTAGCGGGCGGACCGTCTTCAATGTTTCGATGGTATCTTTTGCCCATTGACATCTTACACGCCTTTCGTGCCATGGTTAAAGTGCCGTTTGGTCATGATAATAGTATCCAAAAACGTGTTCACTTACTAGTGGTCATAAATTAACCGACGGTAAACGTAACTGTTGATATTTGATTCAGCATCACGTTGAAATGGAACCAAATAGCTTTGGACTGGATAACGGCTATCGGTGGCTTCCAATGCCATCTTACAAGGGCTATGCTTGTAGACATGACCAAGTCAAACAATTAGTCTTGACGATGAGGTAGGAACAAGCAAAAAGCTCAGGATAACGTAGAGAATGTCTAACCGACAAGTGTCTTCACATGAACGGTTTGTTTACTCCTTACTCCCAGCAACTTACTGTGTAAAGAGTAGGTCTCTTCCGGCGGCGGCGTCAACCACTCGTTGAGCATGACACCGATGTGCAACTGACATCGAGCCCGGTCAAGAAACCAAGCTTCACCAAAAGCCGGCGCACTTCGTCGCGGTCTGTGTTCACCGCTGCCCGCAACACCTGGAAGTAGTTGGCGACAGAGTCGTGGCCAAAGTTGCGAGCAGCACCAAAGCCCGAGTATCCCAAAAGTAAGCCGCATGATGGCATCGCAGGTGTACGATATCCCAGGTGGAATACTTGCTGACGTCCTCCATTCGACTCCACCCCCAAAAGCGGTACGCAAGTGTACTGAAGTTGACACCAAAGTCTTCCAGAATTCCATACTACGTGATGGATCGTACGTCAAACATGTGTATCGATGATGGTATAGTTGTTGCAACATCTTCCTATACATTCTGATTGCAAAATCTTTCTGATTCGTCGCCTGGCAACACCCAGACCGTGAGCCCAAAAGGCATTCTTCAATTGATTCCAGGCTAACGGTTTGCTTAAACAAATTGCTCCACAAAGTATAGCAAAGCGTCCGCTACCTCCAACTATGTTGACAACTGGGTTAGGGCTCTCGAAATGCCATGCTTGTCTCCATAGAATGCCAAAGCACATCACCAGCTCTTCCCAAGACTTAAGTACCGAATCCCACCTGACTCCATTAATGAATGATACATGGAACCAAAGCCTTATGGTTGACATAGTTGAGATACACTCAGTGAAGTTTCACATGAAAACTCTCCGTAACTCGAATGGGCATGTGCTCCTGGTTGTCCATGGCAAAAATGCTCCTGTAGAGGACATACCCAGTTGCACAACCACGGAAAGAATGCATGTGAACCTAAACCTTGCTCATCCGGTTTTGACTTGTTGATGGGGACTTGGAGTTGGGATGGATATCTCGAATTGACTCATGGAGCAATCAAGCCAAATGGGGGGTCACCGGACGGTGAATTGAAGTCATTGCCTCCCAGTTAGCGAGGACAGGTGTTGGAAGTGTTCCAGCGAAGCATACATCCACAGTGTAGTCCATGATTGTATGTTATATCAACTCATCTCTGAGACAACCACACACACACACAAACCACCCACGGTGAGACACGCCCACACTGAACCGCATCCACCTGAAACCAAAGCACGCAAACAATCCACCAACACTGGTTTCACATCACGTACTCATTAGTCTCATCCAAAACATTCGCTAATTCACGGACTTAGCAACCACACTCGCTCGTATAACATCGACTCCACGTTATCACATTTGCCGCTGTCAAACCCCCGGGCGCGTAACCCCATCCTCCGTTGCTACATTCACACGCAACACGCGACGCGTCGAAAGATGGCCATCTCCCGCCATATCCGTTCCCTAGCCCCGTTGCTTTGCACGCTGAATCGAGGCTTCATACACCAACGATTGCGGGTGGATCAATTGCAGTTCCTACTTGTCCATATGCCTCAAGAGCAATCGATCGCCCGGTCCTTCGGCTTGCTGGCGGCTTAACTCCCAACCCAAGAAAGCAACGCCAGAACTGTTCCAGCAATAATTACCCACGAAGTTTCCAAAAAAGTCACCAAGAACCCCACTCCATCACTACCTCGACAAACAAGTTTCCCTTTGCCAATCTAACCCGAGTATTGGATGAAGTGGGGGCCACGTTACTGAGACTTGGAATGACGGCGATTTGTCTGTTCTTGGACACGTTGAACCATTCAACCCCGGACATGCTCACCAAGGTGCTCTACCTTTGCATCAATCGCCTTGACCCTGACTACGAGCCTGAGCTTGAGTTGGGTCTTTGTGAGACGTTATTGATCAAGGCCATCTACGAGTGTTACGGCAGGTCGACGGCTAATATCAAGCTGGACTACAAGAAGTTGGGAAACTTGGGTACGGTAGCACAGAAGTCGCGTCTGGGCCAACCCACGATGTTCAAGCCAGCGCCGGTGGATGTGGAAGAGGTGTTCGAAAGTCTCACCCATATTGCCAAGACGAAAGGGGACCGACGTCCAGGATCGTAAGGTTGGCATCATCATCAAGATGTTGACGGCGTGCGATGCCAATCTGAATGAGGCCAAGTTTCTTGTTCGTCTGCTGGAAGGTAAGCTTCGTGTTGGTCTTGCCGAACAAAGCAGTACTAAGCTCAGCGCTTGCAAGGTAGACCACGATGATGCATTTGCCATATATCAACCGACTCCTGTGGCTTCATGTTCCTCTCACATGCCGCCGACAGCCTCGCGTTGTTGGCCAAAGTTCCCGAGTTTGTTGATCCTTTGGTCTTGTCCATTTTATCTGCTCTTGCTACCATAATGAACTGCTCTAAGGTGATGGAGATTGTTGCTGGAGCCATAGGATAGGGATCGTTACTTGTTGGACTCATAAGATACTTGCTTGACATGCTTATTGACTGGTTAGAGCCGTACAAGTAATAATGGACAATAGGTCGATTATCACAAAACTTTACACCAAAAAAATCGCCAAAAATAGGCTTTTCGGTATCTACCAGTCATATAGTCACTAATTCGTAGCAAAAAAAATTTCGTGATTTTTTTTGATGTTTGACATCGACGGCTGGGGTTTGGGGTTTTCTGGGATCATCGCGCCTAACCATAAATTATGAATTGACGAAGATTGCACCATCAAAAGCGGTAAATGGAAATCTGAAACATCCATTGCATTCATAACGTCTCTATCTTTATAGTGAATAGTTAAAAAGCCACAATTTCGAAAATTTTTTGGAAACGATCTCATGCGATCTGACGTTTTTTGAGTTGTCCATTTTGCGATTTATCCAGTCGGGTCAAAGGCTTACAAAAAACAAAGCCATCTAGCATGAAGCCGGCATTTTGCTCTATAAAACCCAAGTATCGCATTTCTGCTTTTATCGGTATTGGGCTCGTTATTGCACAGTTTGCGTGTTTTTGGTGCGACCAACCCCTAGGCCCAATGGGCCAAAATCGTCAAATCGACGAATTCCGCCGAATTCCGTCAAACTTTGTCTAGGTGAAAAGGCCACCGGCTAAAACATAGTAAGCCATCTCAAAGTCGCTACCGGGCGGCGTAAACCGTAATTTTGCTCGCAATACGCGGGGTCAGTGTAGGACAAGTGTACTGGTTAATCAACCCATTCAGTGACGGCGGTTGCTTTCAGGCAGTTCATGAATGTTACAGAAACAGTAGGAACCGTAATTGAAAGTGCCAGCGATAATCGTTTCCCTTATAAGCTAATATTTCTCAATCGTTCCTGATCTTATCGGTTGGTGCGGCGGGGCTCATCGCATCGCGACGCGAAATCCGTCGGAGTTGACCATACCCCATCATGGAACCATGATCAAGTGCCGCAATTGGACCTGGCGTTGCAGCAGTGGGGGCTCTTGCTGGTGATTCACAACCAAGGACCAAGGACCGGCGCGGCGCTGCTACGCGTTCTTGGTGCTATTGACCCTGGGCCACCACCCGCTGGTGACATCGCAGGAACCCAAGGTGGTGGAGTTGATAATGCGATTATATTCCGAAAAGAAAAGTACTATATGAGTGGAATTGGTTTACAACCTTCCGGGATCTTGTCCACCGGTTTAAACACACCTTGGTTCATGAAGTTATCAACCTCAGTTTTGCTTGAAACTTGTCATTCTCCGCGTTTAGTAGCGTGAGTCCAGTTCTTCCGTGGTACGATATTATCTTTCCGCTATTTCAAGCTTGGTGACTTGTGAGTGGTGTACCGTACCTTCACTGTTGCGTTAGACTAGACTCCGGCCCAATAATGCTAATGACATTGTTCAATAACCAATCGATGTGTTGTTTCGAATTCAAGTTCGTGGACTACGTCACGAACACTCATCGTACTGTCATCAGAGTCGGTCCATGGTTGATGGCTGGGTAAAGTACTCCCATAGTGATCAAAAGCTCTCAATATGGGTCGGTGCACGAATTGATCATACCCGACTGAAATGGCCTTTTGAATGCTACCTGGTTGCTTTGGATTGCTGGTGAAAGTGCTAGAACCCCGTTGTATAACCTTAGTGGCTAATTATGTCTCGCTGTCAAATCCCGAGCAAAGAGTGATACTGTTCAACGCGTCGTGTGGTGTGCCGGCACGTTGGTAGACGAAGTCCAGGCCGAGGCGGTTCCGGTGATGCAGGAGTATCTGGCGACCCTTCTCCGATACCAGGCGACGGCGTTGTTTGCCAAGGTCCAAGGTTGTGAGTATTTTGTTGATCCTTAAGCCTTGTCCACTTTATTCAGTTTGATTACCACTAATGAACCGCTTTAAGGTGACGAAGATTATTACTGAAGTCAGGAAAGTGTAATTGTCTACTTTTGGACTCATTACTTACGTCACTGACATGCCGATTGACTGATTATAGCCGTACAAGTGAAGATGGGTTATAAGTCGATTATCACAAAACTTTACACCAAAAAAATCGTCACAAATAGACTTTTCGGTATCTACAAGTCACGTAGTCACTAATTCGTAACAAATAAATTTTCATGACATTTTTTGATGTTTGACATCGACGGCTGGTATTTGGGGTTTTCGCACCCGAGTCAACTTTTCGCGGCGGCCCGAGTCAAAATATCTCGCCAACATCCAGCTTCCAGCTCGAGCATCAGAAACCATCAAACTCAGCATAATTTTGAACATTGGCTCAAAAGATAGCCACGCGTTTCTAGACCATAATTAGTACCTCCAAGTGGCCACATTAGGCGTGACCATTGCCGTTAAAACTCACCATTTAGTTTGGGTTGCGCAACCGTGCACTAAGCCGTGAACATACCCACCTAAAGCCATTCAATTTCTGCCCTATCAATTGAACCGTAGGGTAGTGGCCTACGGTGATTTCAACGGGTAACGGGGAATAAGGGTTCGATTCCGAAAAGGGAGCCTGAGAAACGGCTACCACATCCAAGGATCGCGTGGCATTGTCCGGAGGATCCCGGAAGGACCCCGGGGGATCCCGGAGGCCAAAACCCCGGTCAAGCTTTTTAGGGTGTCCCACTGTTAAGACTCGTCGCATCTCAAAAATGTAAACCTCAAAATAACGAGCTCAATGCCAATGGATGCATAAAAGTGATACTAAGCTATTGTAGATCACACTGCTGGCTTCTTGCTAGGTGGCTTTGGTTTTTGTTAACCCGTGTCCAGACTGAATAAATCGCAGTTTTCGCTTTTTGGAGAAAAAATGCAAAACTGAGAACTAAAATGACGACAAAAAGTCGAAATTTCAGAAATTCGGAACTAAGCATATTTAGTTTTGAGGCCAATTGCTGTATAACATATATCAGCCGTAGTAAACGGTCATTACCTCGATGTGTTTCACTCAATCAGTGGTTTTCTTCAACACATTGCAATACATATCTACATTTGATGCAATCAGCTATGACGTCATTGACCCCATTTAGTCAAGTTTACTAGCACTAATACCATGGTAATGGGCGTCAATTGTCTATACGAGCCACCACATTGGTGCTAACGCCGTAGATGGTTTTACTGATGAGCTCGTCACCCACGCCAAACTATGTCTACCCTCCCAAACCGCAAACCTTCAAAGTAAACCCTATTCCAACTAAAAGGTTCTTGATATGTTATAATCCTTGAGCATACGGCTTCGACTTCCATAGACCAAAATCCGAGTCGAGTAGCTCAGCTTATCTTGCGCTTCATGGATGTTCCGGGTTATAATTGACAAACAACGACAAGCAGCAGCCGTCACAACGTATATGGCACTGTCAAGCGACGTTTTGCTTCATTTCTCTTTCATATAACTTGGATAACTTATATCCCTTAATAGTGCAATACTCAGAATCACACAGAAGTCGTGTGGTTATTGAGAATGAAAAAACGAGTTGGCATTTATCGACCAAAAGTTCATGAGACTTGCGACTTTGGCGACTATATGCAGGCAACTCCACACATTCGCACTATGGACAATGAGTGGGCTTTGAAATACAGATGATAACAGCATACCCAAGCCTTTTATTGGAGTGATATGTAAACTACACATCGCCAAAAGCTTTAAGTTATCTGATGATTTCGGACAATTCCCTTTTTTTGTGGTGTATGGAATTCGTTTCAAGGACCAGAGCAACTCGCTTTCGGACATGGTGATCCCGTTGGTGGCCGATGCTCATCCCCGAGTCTGGTACACCGGCAACGGAGCCTTCGTCAGCTTCTCCCAGGCATTGCCAAGGAGGCGCTCGAGCCCTGTCTCAACCAGGTGCTCCTGAACCTGTCACCAATACTCGGAGTGTGTACCACAACCTACTTCACTCACCCAAAGCACGATGTGATGTGGAAGTGAACCCAGTACACCCGCGCCTACATTACCACCACCATCATGCGGCTTGCCCTTCGAGAAATCGCCGAGTTCAAGGTTATGCAAGCCGATCCCAACTAAATCAATTTCTTGTACACTGACCAGACCAATTAGATCAAGCTCTTGGACTTTGGTGCTGCCCGCGACTTTGGTGACGAAGTACGCCTGCCTTTGGTCTCGTCCGGGCTCGAATTGAAGGGATTGACCGAGTGCCACATCAACTCGGTGATGGTGTTGGGGGAAGTGTTCTCTCTGGGCGATAACTATGGCCAGAGCCTTGACTTTGGCAACCACACCATCACCAACCGGGAGCGGTCGAACATCGGAATCATGCTCAACGAACGGTTGACGCCGCCGCCGGAAGAGACTTACTCTTTACACAGAGAGTTGCTGGGAGTAAGGAGTAAACAAACCGTTCATGTCGCGACACTTGTCAGTTGATATACCATTTCGAGCTTTCAGCTTATCCATATTTCATCGTCAAAACCAACCGTTCAACTGTTTAGTGTGGTGCTCCAAGCATAGCCTCTAATATGTATCTTTTGTCGGCTGGTACATATTTGGGGTTTTGTGTAATCGATTGTTTCAATTGAGTTACCTGTAAATAGTACCCCGGGCTATGTGATAATTGATATACCATATCGAATACATGTCAGAATGAGAACGTAAACGTAGAATAGTACGTAAGGTGACGGGACATGATGCTGTTGGAATCCATGAGTCAAGTCCTGCCTTTGAGAGCGATTCACACGAAAATTGGAAATTTTGCCAATACTGAGTAGAGATTACGCTTTGATTGCATCTTCTAGCGTCTCTGTGACATTTGGAAGTAAATTGAAAGCAATCACCGACACAATGGCAAGTCTATATAGTGTTCTCGTCTTTCACTAATGACACATATAATGGTGAGAAAAGTAGGTTTACGCTGGTCAGTAGCGACTCTGAGATGGCTAACTATGTTTCAGCCGGTGGCCTTTTCACCTAGACAAAGTTTGACGGGATTTGATGGAATTTGTCGATTTGTCGATTTTGGCCCATTCGGCCTAGGGGTTGGTCGCACCAAAAACACGTAAACTGTGCAATAGCGAGCTCAATACCGTTAAAAGCAGAAAAGCGATACATGGGTTTTATAGAGCAAACTGCCGGCTTCATGATAGGTGGCTTTGATTTCTGAATACCTTTATCCCGACTGAATAAACCGCAAAAATGACGACTCAAAAAACGTCAGATCCCATGAGATCGGTTCCAAAAATTTTCGAAATCGAGGCTTATCAGCTAATCACTATAAAGATAGAGACGCCATGAATGCAATGGATGTTTTAGATTTGCATTTACGGCCTTTAATGGTGCATTTTTCGTCAATTAGTTGAGGTCAATTCATATACGGTTAGGCGCGATGATCCGAGAAAACCCCAAACCCCAGCCGACGATGCCAAACATCAAAAAAAATGAGAGATTTTTTTTTGTTATGATTTATGGTCTACATGACTGGTAGACACCGAAAAGCCTATTTGTGACGATTTTTTTGGTGTAAAGTATGGTAATAATTGACCTGTAATCCATGATAACTTGACCTGATACTATCCAGTCAATTGACATGTCAAACATGTAACTCATGAATCCAACAAGTAGCGGTCCGAATTCTATAACTCCAGTAATGGGCCCTGTCACCTCAATACAACTATTCATGGTAGCAAACCCGAATAAAATAGACAACACCCATGGATTAAACATCTTCCGACCAACTGGACTAATGGTCTAATGTACTTCTAGGTTGAAGATATGTCATTGGGGAGCCATTGATGATGAGGTTGTCATAGTCACTATCATCAGAGTACCAACCTTTGGGTTAATCACGTCGCCGTCGTGTTTGGTTGTGTATTTTGTCGTGGAATAGCACACTAATATATACATGTCATTACTTACAACGCCGGTTGGGCCCCGGGAATGGGGTTGCCGTTGGCGTCAACCAACCCTTGCTGCATCATCATCAACTGTTCGTTACCGGCAGACTCGAATTGCAAGCCCACCCCCAATCTCGTCGACGCCTTAATCTGGTCGATCTCACCCGAAAACAAGATCGACACCGTGGGCAACACTCTCTTTTCTAAGAACGCCGCCACCTTACCGGTGGAGTCGAGTTGACCCCGGAACACCGACTGGCGGTACTCGTACTTGGCCCCGATGGTGGTTTGACCTTCGACCACCGGTTCAAAGCCAATGGGAGTCCCCATCATCGGGTCGGTGATCGGCTTCACCGACGCGGCAATCTGCGTTTCCACCCCGGCCTCGACCTTGTCGGTGACCCGTCTCCAGAACGACGCCACCACCGAGCCCTGAGCTTGGATCTGGGCGGTAGCGATCCAGTTGCCGGCGTTGTAGCGAGCCACGTACGACACCGCCGAGTCAGGAGGCGCCGGCCCCGCTTGCTTCGAGTACATCGCTTCCAACCCGATGGCCAACTTCGGCGACACCGATTGCAACAACGACGCCACCGCCACCCCGGAGAACCCCCCGGTCAAGAACGACGGGTTGAGGGTCTTGAGGTTGATGGAAAAGTCGTTGGCTTGGTAGTCTTGTTCCAATTGCACCATCAGCGGCTGGCCGCGAGCGATCTGAAGGGTCACCTTCAGGATGTTGGCCTTGTCCCACCCGTAGTTGATTCTCCCCGAGAACGACAAGTCGTTGTCGATGTTACCCTGGACGAAGTAGTCGTCGGTGGCGTACAACGCCAGGAAGGCGTAGGGGGGCAACACTTGCGACCCGATCGACAACGTGTGCGAAGTTTGAAACGCCGGTTGCATGGAAAACGCCTTGTTGAGGTCGGCTCTCAACCCGGTGAAGAAGTACTGGTTGAGAAACACGTCTCTCAGCACCTCCTTGGTCAAGTTTTCGATGGTGCCGGGGTTGATGAGCCCCAACAGCTGGCGGTGTTCCGCCAACGTGATGTAGACGTCGTTGAGGTAGGAAAACACCGGGTTCAGCGACCAGATCCCGTTCTGCTTCGGGACCTCGGGCGTGACCTGGGGCAACGTCGGGATTGCCATCTTGGTGATGTCGGCAATGGGCACTTGCGGTTGTTGGGACATGGTGATGGGTGAAAAATTTTAGTGCGAATTCGTCCTTGGTGAGCGGTACCGAGGACGACACGTTATTGGTAATAGCGGGGCGCCGGTGGGGCTAGGGATTTGTAGTGGACAATGGTTTGAGTTTAGTTAATTGTAGAGGTGTGGCTGGTGGTGATGTTGGAGCGAAAAGTTACGTTAATGACCAGGGGCGACAAGGAGGGGAAGTGGCGAGGGGATTTTTATGGAGCTATATGATTCGCGAACGAGTAGATACGGTGCCGACGAGCCCTGGCCGGAGATAACGGAAGATCTAAAGCAAGTTACCACCGACTCTGTCGGAAGAATTAATTGTCGGTGTCGTTGGTGAGTTGTTTGTATTGGAAGTGATTCAATTGGTTTGGCGGATTGATCATTGGCTCCATGTGTAAGTGCACTCACCTACGTCAGATCACATAACAGTCGACTACACATTAATCCGATACAAGAACTTTGTTTTGGTAAATAACAACCCCAACGACCACGCAAAAGCCTTGTCTATTACCATTCTCTCTTTGAGTATACTTTCCACGTCGTGTAGCCATCCTCTGACTAACAACATACGCACCACATGCTGATCTATTGCCAATTCTACCATTAACCCATAAACAGTTGGCAACTAAAATTTGACACCATAACGTCTCGCTTAGCCGTGATCAACTAAATCTCAGAACGGAAACGTCTCGCTTAGCCGTGATTTGACTATTTCACTTGTGGATTAATGACGGTAGTGGTATAACTCTTACCAAATCTAGTGGAACCACTATAACCTACCACCCAATTATCTTATCAAACATCCATCATTGGCTGTCTTCGTCCGGTGAACGTCTTTTGCGTAATTGATCAACTTTGAGTCCGTTGGCGTCGACTGACTCATCGTTCTACATTCATCGGCCCACCTTGATTTCCTCTCACTAACTTTCTCACCGTTAACGATAACCAACACAACCCCTGGCCGCCTCTGGGGTCACCTTCCGTTTCACCTTTAGGTTCCAATCACCACTACCACCACTATTACAATTGCCAATTGCTAATGGTAACCACTAAGCTCCCAAACTTCTCCCTCGCGGGTGTCGGCTTCGGGGCTCGGCCCGCTGCACGCCGCACCAGTGTAACCCGATAACCGATTTCTCTCCTTATATTTTCCTCGCACCAATCATCACATTGTGCTTTTTACTCAATTACCCACACCATGCCCGTGCCCATTGTCAATGGCACCCTGAGTTTCACGGTGTACGCTGGTAGTGACGACCTCAAGCACAAAGCGGTGCAATTCTACGCCGAGGTGGTGGGGCTTCGTCCCGTCACCAAGGACAACGATACGACGTTTGTCGCTAACGATCGGCTTACGGTGACGGTGACCGTCGACGCCAATCGCGGGTTGACTCCATCCCAGATCGACGAAAAGCTCCAGGTGTTTCTGAAGGCGCTCCACGTCCACGACTGGCGGCTGATGGAGCTGCTGGTGGTGGTGGAAGTGGAGCTGTTGCTGGCGTTCATCCAGCGACTCCAGCGGGCCGACGTCAGCCTCATCCAACAGTCGCCCAACGACTTGTACCCCAACGAAGTATACTTTTTGGACCCCGTGGGGACGTTGGTGGGAGCCACGGCGCTGACCAACCCCATCTCGTTGGTGTACCCTATGGAAAAGCAGCCAGCCGGCCACAGCGGCCAGACGATGGCGCCGCTGACGCTGGAAGCGAGCCAACGGTCAGCAGCACCGCTGGCACCCAAGCGGTCCCACAACATCGCCGTCATGACCTCGGGAGGTGACGCTCCGGGGATGAATGCGTTTGTCCGGGCCGTGGTCCGCTCGGCGATCTACAAGGGGCTGAAGGCATTTGTCGTGTGTGAAGGCTACGAAGGCTTGGTCAAGGGTGGTCCTCAGTATATCAAGCCGGTGCTGTGGTCCGACGTGCGCGGGTTTTTGGCCATTGGTGGTACCATCATCGGTACCGCTCGCTGCAAGGAGTTCCGCGAACGCCCCGGCCGTCTTGCCGGGTGCAAGAACTTGATTGACGCGGGCATCGATGCCCTTATCGTCTGTGGTGGTGACGGGTCCCTTACTGGGGCCGACACTTTCCGCGCCGAGTGGCCGCTGTTGATCGACGAGCTCTACTCTCTGAAACAAATCACCCAGGACCAGTACGATAAACACAAGCACTTGAATATTTGTGGCGCCGTGGGATCAATTGACAACGATATGGCGTTGACCGATGCCACCATCGGTGCCTACTCGTCGCTCGACCGCATCGTCCAGGCCATCGATTACATCGACGCCACCGCCAACTCCCACTCGCGGGCGTTTGTCGTCGAGGTCATGGGCCGGCACTGCGGGTGGTTGGCGCTCATGGCGGGGCTTGCCACCCTGGCCGACTACATCTTGATTCCGGAAAAGCCGGCGCTGCTGCGAGAATGGCAGGACCAAATGTGCGACATTGTGGGTAAACATCGGCAACGGGGCAAGCGGAAGACGATTGTCATTGTCGCCGAAGGTGCCGTCGCCGCCGACCTCACTCCCATCACTTCGGAACAAGTCAAGGACGTGTTGGTTAATCGTCTTGGTCTCGACACTCGCGTCACCACTTTAGGTCATGTCCAGCGGGGTGGTACTGCCGTGGCGTTTGACCGGACGTTGGCCACGTTACAAGGGGTGGAGGCCGTCAATACCGTGCTCGAACTGACGCCCGAAACGCCGTCGCCGATGATTGCCATCCACGAGAACCAGATTCGCCGGCAACCGTTGATGGAAGCGGTGAAAATCACCCACCAAGTGGCTGAAGCCATGGACAACAAGGACTTTGCCACCGCCATCAGCTTGCGCGACCCCGAGTTCACCGAGCAGCTCAACAACTTTATTACTACCAACACCGCCGACCACTTGAAGCCGGCGTTGCCCGAAGGCAAGCGCAAGCGCATTGCCATCATTAACGTTGGGGCGCCTGCTGGTGGGATGAATGCTGCCACCTACGCCATGGCCACCTACTGTATGCAACGAGGCCACACTCCCTACGCCATCCACAACGGCTGGGGCGGGTTGGCGCGCCACGAGCTGGTGCGGCTGATCAAATGGTTGGAGATTGATGGGTGGACGCTGCAAGGGGGGTCGCAGATCGGGACCAACCGACAAACCCCCGCCGAAACCGACATTGGCATGATTGCCTACTACTTTGAAAAATACCAGTTTGACGGGCTTATCCTTGTTGGGGGGTTCGAGGCCTACTCGCTGTTGGAGCAACTTGAAGAGCTGCGGTCGATGTACCCGGCGTTCCGCATCCCCATGGTGTTGATCCCCGCCACCATCTCCAATAACGTCCCGGGAACGGAGTACTCGTTGGGAGCTGACACCTGTCTCAACTCGTTGATGGAATACTGTGACATCATCAAGCAGTCGGCGTCCGCCACCCGCGACCGGGCGTTTATCTGCGAGGTTCAGGGAGGTAACTCGGGCTACATTGCCACCTACGCCCAATTGATCAGTGGCGCCCAGGCGCTGTACGTGCCCGAAGAAGGTATCGACTTGCGGCAACTCGAAATGGACATTTCCAGTTTGCAAGAGCTGTTTGCCATTGACAACAGCAAGACCCGACTGGGTAAGCTTCTTATCAAGAGCTCCAATGCCTCCAAGGTATTGACTACCGATGTTCTCACCCAAATCATCGTCCAGGAATCAAACAACGCCTTTGACTGTAAGGCGGCGGTTCCCGGTCACGTCCAACAAGGGGGCACCCCTACCCCCATTGATCGGACTCGGGCGTCGCGGTTTGCCATTCGTGCGGTGCAATTCATCGAAGAACAAGCGGAAAACGTGCTGCCATACCGGGAAACCCTCGACATCCCCGTCGATGACCCCAAGGTGATGAACACCGCCGCCGTGTTGGGGGTGAAGAAGCTGAAGCTTCAGTTCCAACTGGTAAGATTTTTGTGGGAATATGAAACGCAAAGATCTAAGAGAATGCCGCGCAAGATCCACTGGGCGCAAACAAGAGAGATTGCCGACCAACTTGTTGGTAGAACCAAACTTAACATCAAGTCATAATGACGTAGCGTTTGTGCCATGATCTTATTCTATATCACCCCTGGTATCACAGAAATTTACGATTTAATGTCAACCTGAGTAGTTTATTGCAAGTTAAAGTACGACCAACTATGATGACTTTGAGGCAACAAAGTTTACGTTGATTTTGTTTACTTTGGTATCATTCATTCTTCAGTGATAAATTTTGAAGATTTCATTTGATTTTATTATGATGTTGGATCTACTTATAACATCCTCTGTAGTCCGATTTCGTTATTCTCACATGTTAACCTCAGGAAAGGCAATCAACCAAGTGTTTGCGAGTTGAATGTGGCTATAATATGTCACTCTTTATGCTGAATGATGATGATGTTTTGTACTTGTTCTTCCAATACGATTGGGCTTTGCCGTTGCTTAATCCGCCGTACAAGTCCGGTATGGTGTAATGGCTATCACGGTTCGCTTTCACCGAGCAAATCAGGGTTCGATTCCCTGTACCGGAGTTCCTTTTTTGGTCAGCTATTGAAGCCATTGTCTAGGTTTAGTCGTGTTTATTTCATTTTTTTATGATTTGCTCTACTTATTAAAACGGTCTAAGTTGATGCTCACACTTTTCCGGCACCGGTCCCTCGACTACGTCCCATTCCACCGAACCTACGGGCCAGTAGTCCGGCAGATTGCGGTAGTATCGTAGCCACCCACCTAATTTATCCTCAACTTCACGAGGATCTAATCCCCGAAGGTCATGTGTGTATTCTTGGGGACGATTGAGGCACCCAGTAACCAATACTCGCGAGCAGTCTTTGCCGGCAAGTTTGCGGTACGAACCTTTACCCGTGTACAAATCTCGACGACGAGTAACATCGAATACCGTCCCGTTCACCAGTAGGTACACCCGAGGGTTGTGGACGCCGTCGTACTGTTCGAGCTCGCTCATCGTCATTTGCCGTGGACCCCATACCACCTGTTTAGCAACATCCCCCCAGTAATGGGGGTCAATCTTGTGGCCTTGGTAGCCCCAGGTACCAGTAGACGTGAACCACCATGAGAGAAACGCGTTGAGGAGAAGGATTCCTCCGAGGATTCTGAGTCCGTCCAACGGGTTCATCCGCGCGATGGTGATGTAAACAAACGCTAGATTTCGATCAAAGTTGTTTTTCAGATAACACTTCCAACACTAGTTGAAACAATCAACCGTAGCTCAACGAATGCTGAAAATGAATGTAATCTATTGTGATAATTTTTACTGTAGGTATGAAGCTTTCAGCATAATGATAATGATAAACTCCGTGTGATATAACTCGCCCATAACTATCAAGACGGTGGAACGATGATGGAGAGAGACTTTGCATAGAACCATCTACCATAACGTTCTAAGATTACTGATGTTATATTGTTTCGTCTATAATGCATATAATTATGAGAATAGCATATTAGTGAGACCCCGCCTTACCAGAAAGCGTAGGATCATTGGAGCCATTAATCTCTTCTACCACTAGTTGCGGGCATCTCGTTTTGCTCTCATCCTTCAATTCGGTGACTTGCCCATTAGCAATCGGCTCCTCCTCGTAAGATTCTCCCGGTTCAACCACTTCCTTACGAGGCCATTTCGAGGCCACATCAATGTGACTGGCAGGATACCACCACTCAAGCCAAAACAAAATGAAAATGTCCACCACCACACAGAGCACAAACAACTTGCCCGCAAGCACACCAAAATTGTAGAACTTGGAAATGCGAATCCATTGCGACTGATTGAGTTTGGCAAGGTCAAGCAGATCGTACACCTTCTCGGTACGGGTAGCAATGTTATCCCAAGCGTACATGGTCGCCACCTCATCGTGGAATCCCAGCGTGTCGATATCGCCATTGCTGATGCGTTCAATCAGCTCTAGCGCTGCCTCGACAAGATCATCTTCTTCGGGACGAGCAAATCGAGTCATATGACCAGGGAGCACTTCGGGAATGCCGCCAACATTGGTGGTCACTACGAATAAGTTGCACAGCGCTGCCTCGACAATTACGGTGCCAAAGGCTTCAGTAAGCGATGGGTGGAGGTAGATGTGGCCTCTGATCATGACGTCACGGACCTGGTCGTGACGAACGGCTCCCAAAAGGGTCACTCGCTCCTGGAGCTCGTGGCGTTCCCGCATCTGTTCCAAGTCCAAGAACTTTGGTCCATCGCCAGCAATGAGAAAGTCAACTTCCGGCTTGGCGGCACAGATCCGGGGGATGATGGCGGTGAGAAGATCGGCGCCCTTGTTGGGGTATAACCGCGAAATCACCACAATAACGATTCGTTCCGTCGACTTGGTCTCGGCAAGAGGTCGAAAGTCCAGCAGAATCACCGCGTTGGGGATCACCAGGACCTTATTGGGGTTGAGCCGAGCTCGAAGCACCGTGTTTTCCTTACAGGTATGCGATACACAGATCACCGCTCCCACGTCGTTAAGGGAGAACTTGACGAGCTTGTTGCCCAAAATCAGACCGATGTTGGCAAAGCCAAACAACAGATGGTCGGTGAACACCGTCTTCATCCCCATGGTTCGTCCGTGAAGGATGGCTTCGTGTCCCAATGCCAGAAACGTGCCGTGGGCGTGGATGATTTCGATCTGTTCCCGAATGAAGATGTTGCGGAGGATGGGGAACGCCAGAAACACCGTGGGGAAACATGCCAGCCGATCAATCACCATGAACGGAATATAGTACACTTTGAGACCATTGGTCAAGTAGCGGATGCCCTGGCGATTGCCGTAGTCATGGGTGACCACCACCACGCTGTGGCCCATATCAATCAACTTTTGCAGGAGGTCGTACACATGGAACTCCACTCCCCCCGGCTGCGGGTAAAAGAAGTCCGTCACCATCGCTATATTGTACCCCATGGTGGCAATTAGCGATGGGTTCCGTCACTATGATCGAACACCGTCAAAGTAAGTGGTTGAGATGGGTGAGAGAATATTTAGGTAAGGCGTTAGGTAATCGCACCGAGCGATCTCATCAGGACACTGACTCACAATAATTCCAACGAATAAAATCCAAAAATACAACTAAGAGTGATTGGCAAAAGCATTGGCGTCACCCATGCCAAAGTCCGTTCACATTTGCCAATATCAGGTGTCGATCTCATTATGGTGACAGAAGTATTCGCGTACCACTCGCGCGACCAGAAGGGAAAAAAAAAAATCGGTCTTTCACTTTACCATTCAAACCAAATGCTGGAGCTGAAGCGACGGGGCAGCGCTGACAGCGACGAGCGCCCGGTAAAACGTGAGCGTGTGGCCCTAGAAGAGCTCACCGAGGACGGTCCGCTTACTCAGGACGATGTCATCTACTTTAAAAAGCAGGCGATTTGGCGGCAAATGCGCCATTACCGGGGCGAAGCCAAACGGTTAAAAAGCGAGTTGGCGCGGGCGCAGCAGGCTTTGGACAAGCTTAGGGACCAGGTGGACGTGTTGGAGTCGTGGCGGTCCCAGAACACGGCGGCAGCGCCCGAACTTAGCGCCGCCATCGCCGAAGTGAAGCAGTTGGCCGACACCAACGCCGACTTGCGGGCCAAGATCGCTGCATTGGAAGCGCTGGTGGCGCAACACGAAGGCACACTGCTTCGAAACGAGCTGGCAGCACTTAAACGGGTGTTTGGTGCCACCAGCAGCGACGACGGGGCGCTGCCGGCGCCGCTAGCTGCCGGCGATGGCGCCGCTACCACCGACGCTGCCACCGATGATGCTGGTGCCGTCCCCGATGCCGTTGCCGCTAACGGTGCTCTTACTGATGAAGTGGAGCGTCTCCATCTGGAGCTTGAGCAAACCAAGGCCGAAGCGCAAGTGCTCAAATCCCAACTTACGACTAACCAAGCCGAACTTAATGAACTGAGTCAGCGAGTAGCGGCGCTTGAGCTGAAACTTGCCCTGCTTGGGGAAAACGACGTCAAGCAGCTGGCGTGGTACCAAGCGCTTGCCCTGGAAAATGCTACTCTCAAGCAGCAGATCGCGACGTTGGAAACCCAACACCAACAGACCCTGGCCAAATTGGAGAAGTTGGATGCGTTGCCGGCTAACCCTAACTACCAGGCGGTGGTGGATGAGCTTGCTTCGGTGAAACAACAACTCGAAAAGACCGAAACCGATCTTGTTCGAATAAGAACGGCTCGCGACGACTTGGTGGCCAAAAACGCCATTCTCAAGAGCGAGTCGGCGTCGGCGCCGCTGCACGCCGAGCTCGTGGCGTTGAACAAGTCGCTTAGCGCTCGCGTCAGCGACAAGGCGGCCGCGGTCGCCGCCAATGCCGACGACGCCCTGCTTGCGCTGCTTCTGGAAGACCAGCTTCGCCTCAAGGTCAAACAGCTCATCAGCGAGCTTCAGGAGGTGGAGCTGGCGTTCAATGACACTCGCAAGATGGCGCTCGCCAAGGTGGAGGCGCAGGCCAGCCACGACGCCACTATCAAGAAGCTCACGGTGGAAAAGACCAAGGCCGACCAAAAGTACTTTGGGCTGATGCGGTTAAAGGACCAGATCCAACAGGAAAACAAGCTACTCAAGGCCCAGGTGGCAAAGCTGCAGGACGGGCTTCGTCAGTCGCAAGAGGTGGAACGGGCGCTCCAGGAGAAGATGGCGGCGCTCGAGCGCCAAGTCAGGGAATTTCAGCAGGTGAAGCTGGCGGCGATGGCGGAAAACGTCAAGTTGAGCGAACAAGTGGCGCGGTTACTGAAGCTTAAGGACCAGTTTAGTGACGACATCGCCAAGGCTCGGGCCACCAGCGACGCCGAACTGATGAAGCTACGTCTGGTGCGGCTGGAACTACAACTGGAACAACAGCTGGTGGCGAAGCTCGAGGTCAAGCTCAAGCACACCGAACAGTTATTGCGCAAATACAAACTGGCAAACCCGTCGTTGGTGGTGGAGGACGAACAGGAGATCGAAGGGTTGCGGAGCATGGCCAAGTGTCTGGTGTGCCTGAAAAACTGGAAGGACACCGCCATCAGCGTGTGTGGCCATGTATTTTGCCACGATTGCACCAGCGAACGGCTCGCCGCCCGCTTGCGGCGGTGTCCGACGTGCAACAAGGGGTTCTCCGCCAACGACTTGTTGCTGATTCACTTGTAATATATGTACTATAGTAAAACAAACTCATACACTATTTACTGTCTAAATCGTTTTTTACTTGTAGAGAAAACGTGGTGTTTGACCCATGATTTAATTTACATCAACAGTGAACAGTCTTAGATCGTCCATAAGTCGGTGGGTGCGTGGTAGCTTTAATTTCAGATTTTACAATTTTTCCTGATTATTGGGTTAGTTTTTTCCTCGCCGTGAAAATTCCCCTGACCGACCAAATTTTCCCTAATAAAACCTGCCACCACTAATGGGTCTTGGGCATCGCTAACCTCCCCATGATGATTTTGTCTTATCTTACCTTTGCATGCGTGTGATTGCGACGTGGTTTATCATCATTCCCGATGACTCACCGGTTGCTTGTGGCTACGACGCTTCCCGATACCCCCATTCCTCGATTCCTTCAGCAACCGCCACCACGGATACGGATTATCTGGAAAAACTTCAGCAAAAGTATCAGGTCGATGCCCAAGCCCTGAGCTAGTGATAAACCCCGTGGGGTGTCCGGAGCCAGCTCTCGTCTTGTGTTTTGGGCCAGGCCCCGTCTTGCGCCATGGCGTTAGCCTTCGCACCGACGCAGGTTGCTCTTCTCGTTATTTAAACGACACTACGACTTCGCTCATGGCTCGCCGCCGTGACAACTGGTGATGAATCAAACGATGAAACCAACGACGTAGCTCTACGGGTCTCCTGGCTCCAAGGGGCATCGTCCTAGAGCAAGCTGGCGGCTATTGCTTCGTTGGCACCTGTGCCTATATGCCGGCGGTCGCATTGCGTTCTGCACGCTGTGTTAGGAGCGCTTCTATCGGCTTCCACCGGGTCGGAATGACCTTGGTCACACCCACCACTCCCTAACTGCCCCCTGATGCTACTGCTTCATGGTGTTGTGGACTGGCTATAGCCCAATAACGGTGGGAGAGCTACCCGGTATTTGCTAGCGAATAGTGGTCCTGTCGAGCCGGTTGTTGTCGCCACCGGTTGTTGGCACAAACCAAGCCCGACCTTGAGATTCTCCCCCCCCTCGGCTTGCTTTTGCTTTCTCACTGGATTGAGGCAGTTTATAAGTGCGTCGGACCCGTCGAGCCGCTGGAGCTTTGAACCATGGGACAACCACCGTTGCTGCTCATGATTTGGAAGCCTCAATACCGTTACCGATCGTGAACGATCTGGCAAATATGGCATCCCATCTCGTCCTCCGTTAAACTCATTACAGTAATGTGCAGGAGAACCAGCGGCCTTCTCAAGTGTCCACAGATAAAAATTTTTCCCGCAATTAGAGGACACCCTGCGCCTTGGTTAGGGGGCAACCACCGCAACTACGACGTCGGGGGCATTACTAAGCTCCCGCTGGGGTCCGTCGATGACCCCGGTGTCCTCCCCTTTTGCCACCGTCCCCCTCCTTTTCCTCTCGTTTCTCTCGTACATCTCTGTCCCTGTTGTCGTTGGCGATGGTGGCGACTTTCTCTGAGTGGCTGGTACGCTGTGTGCCGGCCGTGAGCACTAACTTATATAAACACCCGCCCGCACAGGTTTTTTTCGCAATCTATTTTTCGAGCCCCAGGGTCTACATACAGGAGGAAGCACGCGCTCCCTTGACCACACCGCCAAACCGTCCATCTCCCCCCCATCTTCCATACCGCCATTTTATCTAGTTGTGGGGCATGTCTGAAGTGGAGGCCAATACCCCAGTACAAACCCCGACGGCAGAACCGATGAAGGACCCGGTTAACGACCTCGACGGAAGCTCGCCCGGCGCGCCCATCCTCGAAGAGCCGGCGAAGCCGCTATCGCCACCAAACCCGCTGCCACTGCCAAGACGTCACCTCGACAGTGAACCCGACGTGGAGGCCGACGCGCCGCCGGCCAAGCGTGCCAAAACCACCTCCAAATACGACTACCCCGACCCAGCGCTGCTTATCGGACCCGATGGTAAACCGTTGCCGCCGCAAGAAGTATTTGGCGAACCGGCACCGGCGCCCCCAGCCGAACCCGACATGAACAACTTGCCGGAAAACCCCATGCCCAAACACCAGCAAAAGTTTGCTCTTAATACCATCAAGGCCATTAAGCGACTCCGCGACGCCGCGCCGTTTTTGCATCCGGTGGATATTGTCAAGCTCAACATCCCGTTTTACTACAACTATATCCCCCGGCCGATGGATTTGCTGACCATTGAAAAGAAGATCGTCAGCGACGCCTATTCCAACGAACAGGAGTTGGTCGACGACTTTGACCTCATGGTGACTAACTGCAAGCGGTTCAATGGTGACCTGGCGCTGATTTCGCGTATGGCGATGAACATCCAGGCGCTGTTCGAAAAGCATATGCTTAACTTCCCTCCGCGTGACGCCGTCGAAGACGTGGTGGTGCTGAACAAGCGGAAGCTGATGGCAGACCTGGAAGAGTTTCAACGGGAAGCTCGCGAACTGGTGGCGGCGCACCGCCCCAAGCGTACCATCGTCCCCCCGAAACCGAAGGAATTGCCCTACGATGTCCGTCCCCGCAAGAAGAAGTTTGCCGCCGAATTACGCTTCTGTCTGCAGACGTTGAAGGAGCTCATGAGCAAGAAGCACTACCACATCAATTTCCCGTTTTTGGCACCGGTGGACGCCGTGGCCCTTAATATTCCCCACTACTTCGATGTGGTGAAACAACCGATGGACTTGGGCACCATCTCGTCTAATTTGGCCAACAACCAGTACGAAAACGGCGACGACTTTGAGCGTGACGTGCGCCTCGTATTTGCCAACTGTTACGCCTTCAACCCTGAAGGCACCGACGTCCATGCCATGGGGAAGAAGTTGGAGGCGGTGTTTGACAAGAAGTGGGCGCAAAGACCGGTGCCGGAGCCGACGCCCCCGGCGCTGGACTTTGAGCTGGATTACGATATTGATGATGAAGAGTTTGAAACTCGGGCCGAGCAAATGCTTGCCGAAGTGCCGGCGATTCAATTATTAGAGAACCAGTTGAAGCGGATGAAGCAGGACCTCGATAAGTTGAAAGAACAACACCTCAAGCAGTTGCGCGAAGAGTTCCAGGCGAAGCGGGCGTCGCGCAAGGGCAAGAAGGGCAAGAAGCTGAAGCAGCGGCCCAATGGCGAGGTTGCCGAGGTGAATCCTGGCCCTGTGGTGACGTACGAGATGAAGAAACAGGTTCTGGAAATGGTACCCAACTTGCTGGAAAAGAAGGCCCAAGCAGTCTTGAAGATCATCCGTGATGACTTTGAAATTGGCAACGACGACGAGATCGAGCTCGACATGGACCAGTTGGAAGACCGTACCGTGCTCAAGCTTCACAACTACTTGTTTGGCCAGAAGGCCGCCGCTCGCATGGGGCTGCTGAAACGCAAGCAACAAAAGGCGGGAGCTCTCAGTGCCGACGACGAGTTGGACCACTTGCGCAACCAATTGGCGCTCTTTGACGGCGAGCTGGCGCTGGCAGCAACCAACGGCTTGATGACCATTGGGCACGAATCGCTGGACGACGACGACTTGAGTTCGGAGTCGCTGGAGGAGGAATAAGGGAAAACTCTGTAGATACGAAAAAGGTTTGTATAATTATGGCGATAATGAGAAACGACTGGGAGCGATCGTAGAGAAGATACTAGACCAAACCTATAAAGATGTGTATTGCGGAATCCAAAACTACCCCCTTAAAACAATCGTTGTTACTATTATTTCAATTCAAACATATTTGTATTTTGGCTTCTATCTGTCTTCAACTCGTCATGAGCCAATTTATTTCGATCATTAACTATGGGGAAAAACCAAATTCAATTGATTAAAGCCAGATTTCAATTCCAACCTGATGATAGAGAACATACGGTGAATATCTCGATGGAAAGCAAATGCTATTTCACTGGAGCTGGTAATGATAAATTTTTAATTTAAAACAAAGACTAGATGTTTATGGTAATTGATTATGTAGCTGAAGTCGACCTTCAATTATACAGCGTAGTGTCATCATATCGTATATAATTAAAACTTGTGACAGTGACCACACAGATATGCTAAAACGTTATCACCAACCGAGTGACGGTTAGGAAAGGTTCTCTAGTTGGTGACCAGTTGGATAAAGTAGGCCAACACAAGAAAAATGCACGCCACCACGGTGATGTTGATGGTAGTCTCGTCGTGGGGTTTCCTCTCCAGCACCACCAGGGTTCGAGGAGGAGGAGGAGGAGAAGGGTCGTCCGTCACTTTAATATCGTCGCCATCGACGGCAGGGTTTTCTGGCGGCAGCAGCGTCGTCAGAGGGAATTCTTCGGGGGCGCTGCGGCTCATCACCGGAGAGATATCGCCGGAGGTGAGTCGTTTGACACCGTTAGCCAGAAACAGCTGGCGAAGGGGGCTCGGCTGATTAAAGAATTCGGTGAGATCATGAGTAATGGGAGCGTTATTTGCCTGCGGTGATGGCAGCTGTTCGCGGTCGGATTTAATATCGCCATTGACAAACTGAAACAGGTCCATAGTGCTAAACTGGCTGTGACCATTGGAGTGAATCTCTTTCAGCAGGAGCAGGTCGGCCAGGTCGTTGGTGAACCGAGGCGGTGGGGCGGAGATCTTTTGCGTTTGCAATAGCATATTTAGCCGGAGCACTTCCGCCTCGAGCTCCTTGATGCGGCCGCCGAGCAACTCCGCCTGTTGCCGCGATTCGGTCTCCTGGACCTGGCACCGTTGTTCGAGGCGAGTGGTGGTGAGTTTTTCTCGGGCCAATTCCGCCTCCATGCGATCGATTGTCTTTTGTAGCTGGCGGTCAAGGTACTGGGTGTTGAGGTTATTAAGCTTGGTGTGGTACTCGGCCAAAAAGTCGTGGAGACTGCGGAGGGTATTATTCTGTTGTTTAATCTTGGTGAGGTCGGCGACGAGAGTATTGACGATCAGTTCGAACGTCAGCAGGTTGGTGATGGCCAGATTGTTGTAGATACCGGCGTTGGACTCGGAAAACAACCCGAGGAGATCGTCCTCAATGGCAGGATTGATGTCGCCAAAGAGACCCACGTCCAACGAGGTGTCGTCGTGAGGTGGCTGTTCGTGTTCCATCACCCGTTTGTAGATGTCTTCGATGAAGCTGAGGTGTTTGTACTGGGGCAGGTTGAGATTCAGGGTGGTGTTGAACAACGTCAGGTGGTAGTCGTTACGGACGACATTGATATTGTCGACGCGGAGGGAGATCTGTTTGTGGGTCAGCTCCAGCTGGACGTTGAACCCAAGACACACATGGTCGCCAATCTTGATTTCAACGGGATCCAGCCCGAGGCGGAAGTCGTTGAGGTAGGTGCCGTTGGACAGGCCCAAGTCCTGCAACATGAGCTTGCCCAGAGTGGGGTCGATGAACACTTGGGCGTGGTTACGGCTGAGCACCCTCAGGTCAAAATAACCGTTGGTGACGTCGGGCTTGTGGCGGGTGCCGGTGGGACGACCGAGCTTGGTGGTTTCCGGGAACATCGCCACCGGCAAGTGTTTTTTGGCAAAGGTATCGTTGACGGGGGCAAGGGTGACGTAGTACTGGACGTGGTTGCGCTTGGCCGGCGCCAGCATCGGCTTGGGGTGGGGCATTGACACCACCTGGGACGTCAGGTTCAGCCGCAGCCGTCCGTGGGAGCGCCCGGGCACCTCCAACAGGATGGGGATGTCGGCGACACTCATGGGGCGATGGAGGGGGGTGGGTGGGATGAAAAGACGCGCGGATCGGTAGTGGTTAATAAGACCCGAGTGACGTAATGGGTAAGGGGGAAACGGAGATTGCAGAGGTGGTGGGCTAGGGTGTAGGCGGGTGAGTTTAGTCATAGCATGGTAATGAGTGGAATAGGATCCCAAGTGTGAGTTAAATGGCAACGACTATGGACTAGCGACGGGTGGGGTGGTGACGCCATTTCTCCCCAAACCGCGATTTACGTCGTCGCGACAGTTACCACCAAATCGGGGTATAACCAAGGGTCTAACCAAAAGAAAAAATGTCATCGCCAAGTAGCGAGAAAAATATAGTAACCACATGGTTGAGATGGGAAACGGTGACGGGTGCGTAAAGGGACCTGATCGTGCTAGATGTCAGTTACGGTAGGATTATGGCTGGGGGGTAGTGCCGTCACCAGCACAGGGCGACCAACGGATCGTCAACCACCACGGGTCAAAGTTTGTATATCGCCTCTTTCCAGCAAAATTATTACTGAACACTGGCCCAAGTAGAATAACAGTTTGCTAGCAACTTAAATTCTGTGGTTAAGTTAAGGCATTACTTGACAACAACCCAGATGCGTATGCATCTACACTTTCACTCTTTCGTAAATTGTTGGTATAGGCTAGATATTAATCTCACAGTGCTGTAAGTTGGCTCAGGGGAAAACTCAACGCAGATATACTCCTGCTGCGGCTCCGGGCCGACCCTGCGGCTGGTATGTTTATTCTCTTTATTGTTTTTTTTTTTTTCAAGAGCTAAAACTACGCGCGTAGGTGTGTGTGTTTCTTGAACCAACCCCTAGATGGCGTTAGACTACACCCAGTGCTGTGCCGATATCGAACGGGCGGTGAGCATTCTCAATCGGACTCAGGCGCGGGTCGCCGAGGCCACCAAGGGGGTCGATGCCATCCAGCGGATCGTCCACACCAACCGAGTGTTTGGGTTAGTGGCCGAAGACGACCTCCGCCACGCTCATCGTCGCGCTCACTCCGCCAAAGCCCGGGTGTGGCCGATGGCCGCCGCCGTTGACGCCCGAGTAGAGTACCTTGAACGGAAACGACACCAGTTGGCTCTCCGCAACCAGCTCCGACGGTTATTTGACGATGACAACGCCTGCTACGCCAAGCTCTATCGCATCGACCGTTTGCTCGAAAAGCGCGATCAATTGCAGCGCTTGGTGGAAGCCCGATCTCGGTCCAAGTAAACTGGCATGAGATCGTTTCCATCTAACAATTTTTTGGTTTGAAACCAGGACACTTAGTGTCAGCCAGAGTACCTCAAGTGGGTCTTTCTTTACTTAGAGGGCGTTGATCGCCTTTATCCATAATACACAGTCGAGTTCAATT
The DNA here is from genome assembly GCA_030580175.1 of Diutina pseudorugosa. Taxonomy (NCBI): domain Eukaryota; kingdom Fungi; phylum Ascomycota; class Pichiomycetes; order Serinales; family Debaryomycetaceae; genus Diutina; species Diutina pseudorugosa. Next base: position 30,023 of record JAKTSL010000018.1, on the reverse strand, counting down.
AGGCTTAATGGAGGCAAATTCTCGCCGAAAACATCGTCGTGCCATTTTTTGTTTTTTCAGATAAAGTCGCGGCGCATGTGTGCAGGCAAGCGAGCAAAGCTTGGCTCCAATCTCACGCAAAGCCCACCACAAAACCCAGGTTGACCCCTTTCCTCATCGTCGAGCCTGTTGGTGTGTCTTTTGCCAGTTCCCATCTGCCACTTACGATGCACTTTAATACGTTATTATCCGTGGCGTTGGCCACCACCGTGTGGGCGAAAAACGTTGTCGACTTCGATAAGCTCTTGTCCCAACCGTGGAACCCTACCAGCATCATCCCCACCGACTTCTTTACCGAAGCCACGAATCAGTTGATGAGAGCAAGCAACCACCCTCAAGTGTCTGCCGAAGACTTTAACCAGGCCGTAGGGGCGCAGCTGTTCGACGTTGACGGTACCAAGTACCTCGAAATCTTCGAAATCAAGGATGAATACCCGCAAATCCTCGAAAAGTTGAACCAACACCGTGACGACAACGACAAAATCACTGGTGAGCAGTTGGATAGCGTCATTAACATCTACTTGTTAAAGTTGGAGCTGGACGCTAAGGCCCACAAGTTGTACTCAAAGTTTGTCGAAATTTCGTCCACTTCACCCCAACAACAAGTAGTGAACTTGGAATCGGTTAGCCAAGCACTCAAAGCGGACGGCGCTCAATATCAGTCGTTGTCCGACGCAATCGACCGCTACACTAATGACAAGCGGGATGCGAAAAATGTGGTGAATTTGGCCGACTACAAGTTTGATTTGGCCGAGGAACCCAAGGAAAAGCGTGATAATGTTGCCGATGAGCACAGCTTGGACACGTTGATGAACGCCAAATATTTGGATAAGCGTGAAGAGGCCGTGTTTAAGAATCGCTTGCAAAAGTTGAGATTTGCCAAGTACCTTGATAAGCGCGACGCTAAGAACGTTTATAACTTGGCTCAACTTCAGGAAGAAATTAACAATGCCGATAACGACAAGCGCGAGGCCAAGAACGTCTACAACTTGGCTCAACTCGAGGCTGAAATTAAAGAAGCTGATAACGGCAAGCGCGAAGCCAAGAACGTTTATAACTTGGCTCAACTTCAGGAAGAGATTAACAATGCCGATAACGACAAGCGCGAGGCCAAGAACGTCTACAACTTGGCTCAACTCGAGGCTGAAATTAAAGAAGCTGATAACGGCAAGCGCGAAGCCAAGAACGTTTATAACTTGGCTCAACTTCAGGAAGAGATTAACAATGCCGATAACGACAAGCGCGAGGCCAAGAACGTCTACAACTTGGCTCAACTCGAGGCTGAAATTAAAGAAGCTGATAACGGCAAGCGCGAAGCCAAGAACGTTTATAACTTGGCTCAACTTCAGGAAGAGATTAACAATGCCGATAACGACAAGCGCGAGGCCAAGAACGTCTACAACTTGGCTCAACTCGAGGCTGAAATTAAAGAAGCTGATAACGGCAAGCGCGAAGCCAAGAACGTTTATAACTTGGCTCAACTTCAGGAAGAGATTAACAATGCCGATAACAACAAGCGTGAAGCCAAAAATGTCTACAACTTGGCTCAACTTCAGGAAGAAATCAATAACGCTAATAACCAGAAGCGTGAAGCTAAAAACGTCCTTGACCTCTCGGTGATTTTGAGTGATCTCGAAAAGCCAGGCAAACGTGACGCGAAAAACGTGTTCAACTTTGCTGACTTTGCTAAACTCGAAACCACCCCTCAGAAGCGTCAGTACACTCTTGCTGATGTGGCGGCCATCATTGACCTTTTTAATCAAAGACAACAAGTGTTGGGCCAGTCGCTGGGACCGGTGTTGCAGCAAGTGTTGCCTCAAATGAGAGAAATCTCCATCTTTACCCGAATGATTCGGGATAACTCTGATATCGAAGCGATGACAGAATCACGCAACCAGGCGTTGTTGATTCTTGCCCCTCTGGACGAAGCCATCGCCAAATTGCCGAAGAAACCTTGGGAGTTCCCCACCCCCGTCGCCGGTGATAGATCCGACGCTATTGCTGCTGAGAACTTGGATTCATTCTTAAAGGGGCACATTGTTGAAGAGTTTTTGTCGTCATTGTCGACCGAAGGCGTCGACGCCTGGTTGATGAACGGCAAACCATTGACCATCACTAAGCAAGCCGACGGCAAGGTGTCGGTTAACTACGATAACAGACACGTGTCGGTACGTGATTTTAAGCAAGAGGCCAACGGGTACGTGCTTGTCATCGACGAGTGTCTCGTACAGCCTTGATCGTCTTGAAATTGATTTTCTTCAAGCCTGGGGCTTCTTTTCGTTTTTTTATTATTATTATTGTTTAGCAATCATTAGGAGTTAGAGTCTATACGTGAAATCTTGAAATTCGGAAAATAACACGAGTATATAGTTGTTAGTGTCACTTGAAATCAACCGCGAGATATCACGTGATCGACCCTATGCAGCATGATCAATGTGTTTGATCTCATAATTACAGTCATAGATCAGGAGAAATATAGGAAAATCTACATGTTAGACTTGAGCATATTGACCATGCGACGACTCTGCTGCCACCAGGATGTGTTTTAAATCTTCCGTCATCTCAAACACGATGATCGAGTACATCAGGTTCAATTGCACCAGCGACAGGGTCTCGGTCCGCCATGAAGTGGCATACACGTTGTTGTGGGCCATGGCCGTGTTCACAAGCTCGTTGTGAGTGATGATATGTGCCATTACCACGTTGAGGATGAAGCACAACAGCTTAATGATATGAAGGGTACGGCAGTTGATGTTCAGCGTCGTCTGAGATGACGCCAAGGCGACTAAGCAGAGTGTAGAACACCAGGTGAAGTTGAGGACACACAACACCTCATGTCCCCAGGCTTTTGCAAAAGCAACAGCTTCAACACTTTGGTCTGGCTACCCAGCAGCCGGAAATTTGACACTTATGTTTCATCAAGTTTCAAAATCAGACGTTTCAGGATATTGATCGGCGCCGTGACCCAGAACTTGACGCCGGTGGTGGTATCCCTGTATCGTCGGGTTTATCGGCTTGAATCACTTGTTGATGATCTTGACGGCGCTGCTAGTGTTGCCCAAATACGGCTAGACCGCATCATTGAAGGTCGTTCGAAGCGTTTTGGCTTTTTACATGATTTGGCCTAACCTTGGTGAAGAAATGGCATCTCCGTCGGACACGGGATCCGTATCTTGACACATTTGGTTAGATAGGAGAAGCTGCATGTCGACAGGTTACAAATAGCCACTGAAGAAGTAAACAAACCGGTCATGTTGCGACACTTGTCAGTTTGGCGTTAATCACCTTAACCCGAGCTTTTTCCTCACTCCCTACCTCATCGTCAAAACCAACTGTTCAACTTGATAGTGTGATACTCAAATCTACAAGTGCAGCCTTTGTGAGATGACATTGAGAGCCACCGATGGCTGTTACCAAGTCCAAGCCCATTTGATTCCAATTCAGCCTCCAACCGCTCTCTCTCTGCCCGCTGAGCTTCGTTTCGAGCTCGCTGTTCGGCTAATTGTTTGGCAACAACTTCTTGTTGTTCCTTTTGCCGATCGTTGCCAAACGCTGGATATCTTACTTGCATAACCGTATTGGTAGCCGAGCCGGTGGCTTGTTTCAATGGTAAGTTCAAGTCTTGATATACCGTATTTATCAAAAGCACCTCGATGTTGGGCTAGATAATGCTAGTTTGTAGGTTGGTCTCAGCGAGTTTGAGCACGCCTTCGATGGTTACATCATTGGTCGTTTTAATGACGGTGGAGGTTTTTGGGGTGGCGACCTTGATGACAATTGTTGATGGGGCCAGCGTAGCGGTTGAATCAATGTCTAATTTGAAATTAGACATGATGCAGATTTGAATAATTACACTAACTGCCGGTTGATTTGTGACCACCAATGAATGAACACATTTTGTGAATTGTTACCATGACCAAACGGCAATTTAATCGAGGTACAAAAGCCATTCACAGCATCAATGGGCAAAGAGCATTGTCGCCACATCGGGAACGGTCCCACCGCTACCATTTACCCCGGCAAAGTCGCTTGTGGTGGGTATATGTACATTATTGCGCAACTCGAACTAAATGGCGAATTTGACGGCAATTGCCACGCCTAATGTGGCCACTTGAAGGTACTCATTGTGGTCTACAAACGCGTTGCTATCATCTGAGCCAATGTTCAAAAATCTGATGAGTTTGATGGTTTTTGATGATCGAGCTGGAAGATGGGTTGGTGAGAGTATTTGACTCTGCCACGGCGAAAGGTTGACTCGGGTGCGAACCCCCAAAACTTACACTGACCCCGCGTATTGCGAGGAGAATTACGGTTTACGCCACCTGGTAGCGACTCTGAGATGGCTTACTATGTTTTAGCCGGTGGCCTGTTCGTCTAGACAAAGTTTGACAGCATTTGATGGAATTTGTCGATTTTGTCGATTTTGGCCCATTCGGCCTAGGGGTTGGTCGCACCAAAAACACGTAAATTGTGTAATAGCGAGCTCGACACCAATAGAGGCAGAAAAAGCAATACTTGGGTTTTATAGAGCAAACTGCCGGCTTCATGCTAGGTGGCTTCGTTTTCTGTAAACACTTAACCCGACTGAATAAATCGCAAAATCGACCACTCAAAAAACGTCAGATCGCATGAGATCGGATCCAAAAAGTTTCGAAATTAAGGCTTTTTGGCCAATTACCATAAAGATAGAGATGTGCTGAATGTCATGGTTGTTTTAGATTTCCATTTACCTTTTGTAATGATGCATTCTTCATCAATTCATTATATACGGTTAGGCGCGATGATCCGAGAAAACCCCAAACCCCAGCCGTCGATGTCAAACATCAAAAAAAATCATGAAAATTGAATTGCTGTGATTTAGTGACTACATGGCCCGTAGATACCGGTGGGCCTATTTGTGGCGATTTTTTTGGTGTAAAGTTTTGTGATAATCGACCTAGTGTCCATTATCACTTGTACTGCTCTAACCAGTTAATTGGCATGTCAAGCAAGTGACTCATGAGTCCAACAAGTAACGGTTCGAAATCTATGGCTCCAGCAATGATCTCCATCATCATAGAGCAGTTAATTATTATAGCAAACCCGAATAAAATGGACAAGGCATAAGGATCAACATAACCTTCACCACCTTGGAGGCTTTGGCCAACCAGACCGTCGCCTGGTCCTTAGCCACGACGTTCTCGTCGAAGCCTAGGTCGGCGACCAGCGCCAACATGAACCATGGCCCATGACAGACAATGTAAAAGTCTGGAGGTTGGCTTTTGGGCATAGTGTGTTGTATTGAATCAACTGTATTCCATTGATATGCCGACCCATGACATTAACCACTGAACAAAGGCATCAAAGCGATCATATACTCTTGTCGATGGCAGCAGCGGCGGTGTTGTGGACCCCTGAGGCTTTGCCTTTTTCTTTTATTCGTCCCAACCACCTACTTGCCATGAGCGAGGCTGTAAGCGGCGTGCATGCTGCGAGAGTGTGCCTGAGGTATGGGAGTAGCTAGACAACCATTTATTCTCTATATTTAACCATCCCGTTCATCATGGGTCTTCTCTGTCATATGTACTAGCATTCCTGCACTTCGCTGTCCGTGGCCTGCGTATTGTCATCTCCATCTGCCGGTCCGCTAACAGTTCTAAACTCCTACGTCCGAGACCATCCAGTTGTACTATATAGAAGAGCGGTAATTGTCTAGCCTGGGAAAAGCACGGGACCACCAATTGGCGTATGGTTCAATAATCAACACTGTAATCCCCTAGACAAAACCTACCCAGAGACACAATAGCAACTAGGACAAGAATATGTTAAACAATTGTGGTGATGCTACGGCTGGTACGTGCCGAAATGCAGCCGGCATCTGATATGAGGTCATACTTACCCCACACTAAAATTGGCTAAGGGAAAATTGCTGAGGACAGGAAAACTTGACCATTGTTGTGCCATGAACATTATCGCCACCAGCAATTATTGGTGTAAGAACTCGAGGCTACGGGTTTAATCACAGACCTAATTTATATTCAAAAGCAAACAACACATTAAAAGGGCATCAAAAATACATAATAAATAAGTTAACAGGACAAGCAAACGTGTCAAACATTTGCCCCCTTTGTGACCGACGGGTCAAATTTACTTGCCTCGGTTTTGCAAGTCGGGCAAGGGCAACGCCTTGATGGTGATGTACGAGTTTTGTTCGTTGGCAATACCGGCATAGGCGTTATACCAGGCGGCAAACGCCGTCAACAAACCAAACACCCCGGCAGCCTTCTTGACAGCGGTACCGTTAGTCTTGAATTCAGCGATAGCCAACAACAAAAACGTAATCGAAAGGAAAAAGAACACGAGGAAGAAGGCAAGGGTAGACTTAAGGGTCATCAACATCATAAAGAAGGTGAAAATGAACCAACCAATCAAGTAGATACCAACAGCGTTAGCAAATTGCCGCTTGTCCAAAATCCCGGTTTCCTTATCCTTGTAGGCGTCTTGGATACCAAACGAAGGGGTGTAAATGGCGGCCCAGGTACCCCAGAACGCCCCGTACGACGAAAGAGCGGCACCACCAAAAGTGTTACCCACAGCGATTTCAAACATACCAGCAACCAACTGGGCCAAGCCCCCGTAGAAGTAGGCAAGACCGACAACAATGTTGGGGATCTTGACCCCTCTGGCTTCGACGTTAATCAACGACAACACAAACGTGGTCAAGGCAAAACCGCAAAGACCCAAGGGAGCAGGGTTGGCAAAGTCGTGCTTGGGGGGAGGCGACAACCCGGGGTTCAAGGTACCACCAAAGGCCTTGACGAGTTCGGAGCGGAGGTAGCGCTCATTACCAAATTGGATGTATTCACCATCGGTGTGGACCTTCAGGATTTCGTGCGAGTCGTCGTGGATGGCAACGGGGTCGTTGTCCACGGCCAACGTGTGGTCTCTGGGTTGCTGGTTTTCAATGTCGGACATTGGAAAGGTGGGAGTGGTCAAACTACTGGCGAGGCGGCGATTTATATAATCGGACCTCTGCACCACCCCCGCCGACGCATCGACTCCTGGAAAAAAAAAAGGTGAGCAACGCGGGGGTCTTGCTTGGGTCACGTGGATGGTGCATAGAGAAAGCGGGGCTAGAGGGGAAAGGTTGATTGTAATAAGCGAGGAAAACCGATGTTATCAGCCACCGGCCTTCCAAGTATCCGCCACCCACCACCAACGACACCTCGATAAGATAGCCACCAAGGCGATAACCACACGCGGCTCCTCCCCCTGGCGTCCTCGGCTGTTTGTGCACCCTCTTCGTAACGCTCGTCAAGCATAGTGCGTTCTGAGCTAATCGCAGCGGGGTGACTGCAGTCACTCCACTCCGGGATATCCTCAATCGGCGGTCCGTTACAGCCCCATCTACAAAAAATTTTCTAATCTACCCCGGATTTTGTTGGCAAATGGGAGCCCTGGCTGCTTTGTGGTGAGTTTTGTGATTATAATTCGGCAAGATGATTGGTGGGCGTATGTCGGCTCGGTGGTAGGCTCCGATGCCGCCGAATGAGACACACCCACTCACCCACATAAATTACGACTCTCTAGCTAACAAACACCCACCCTACCACCGTTGTTGACCATGACTCGTGCCAAGAAAATGGCTCGGTATTCATCTAGGGCAAACATTGTTGTATGATGGGCTAAGAGGGGGTGTTGAGGAAATGCATATTGGAGCGTCGATCGCATTGGGAACACCGCGAGCAGTAAAGTCCGAAGGTTCCCGGAGCCCGCCTCCACTCGGCCCGAAGGCCCGGGGGACGGTCCCAGCAACCACATTTATTTCTCCTAACATCACGGGGCACTAACAAAGACTAGGTTCCACTCGGTAATCACCATCAATGCTTCCATAAAACCCTCACTCATCGGCGGCAGCACGGAGTCGGCCCCGAGCGAGCCGTGCGCGCAGGTGAATTAAGGCTGTAATGCATCACACACCACGGCTGGAGTGGTGGTGCATTGACGTCGAGAGAGGAAAAAAAAAAAAAAGACATACTTGACTATAAAGTTAATGCGTCTACTCGACCGCCTCTACACATCGCCTCGCCGCATTTCCATCGATGATAAAAGTGAGATGAGGAGAAATCTGCGGTCGTATAATTCAGGGATTTTCCGACGATACAAGTAAATATAGATGCTTAGATCTCACGCCATATTCGGCAAAATGTCCGTTTCCGACAATCAGTTGCTCAGCGTAAAACCTGGCAACGAGTGGCGTGTCCCTCCTCCGGCTATTGTCAGTCGCTGCTCCTCGGCTTACTTGGCTTACCTAACGTTAGCGTAGGTGGTAGAAAAGTACGTGATTCGGTAGTGACGGCAGCGGAATTCCACCGCCGCGACCTCCGATACTCGCCTTCGGTACGGAAAGCCATCGACCTCATTAAAGCGGTGGTAAACAAATGGTTTAACTGTTACACGTGTCTGCATTGCCTACCGTTTCGGCACGTTGAGCAAGATTTAGATATCGAAGGTGCTGCTAACCCAATCACAAGTGACAATGCTACGGGTTTGGGTATCGACGCGTTGCCCAGTGGTTTGAATGATATTTCAGCCATTGGGACTCCCAAGATCGTTGGTAGGTTTTCCCCATTAAAATTTGGTTTTATCCCCATAATGGCAATTATATACTTTGCGTTAGTGGGTATAAACGGTGGTAACCAGCCTTTTGTTGTGGGTTGCGCCACGTGCACGTGACTCAATTCCCGTTGGCGGATAATTGAGCCGTAGATCATACCTATCAACGATAGATCCCATCGTACCAATGTATATGCCAAAAATAGGTAGATACGATGGAATTTCAAGTGGTAGACCATCGATACCACTACCAGAGTGGCTTCTCTGCCATGTACCATCAACCGTTTCTGCTTTGGGCTTCGCTGCGCGTCGCACTTTTTCTACCAGCCATCGACGTAAACATCACCCTTACCTGATTCGGCGATCTCATAAACAGACGTCCGGTGGAGCCTGTCAAATAAAACCAGCGCACCTACCCTTGCCGTACTCCGTCAGTGTCACTTTCTTCCTGTCTTCCCCGACACCGCAATATCCTCATGTTCCGATCTACGCCCACGGTCCTGGACGGCGACATCGCCGACATCTCCCACACCATGGAAAACGTGCTGCTTTCCCACCCCATGGACGTCGACCACCTGTTCCGAACCAATAAGGAAAACATCACGCCTCAGCTGCTGCCTACCAAGCTGATCTTGCACCAGCTGCCTCGCAAGCCTCGTAATAATCGTCACCTCGCCGAACTAACTCATAACATCAGTCAGTTACAACCGGGGACTCGGATCTCCGACGACGAATTCCGCAGGCGAGCAAACAACCCCAAAACCAAGCGGTTGGCCCTGGTGGCCCAGCTCTACTTCTTGGACTACTACTGTGATATGTTTGACTACGTGATTCTGCGTCGAGAACGCACTAAGGTGGTTAAGAACCGGCTTTTAACCGACCCTAACTTCACCCAAAACCCCCAGCGACAACAGTTGGAGTGGAAGAACTACGTTGGTCGGGAACGAGTGCTTTTACGCAAACGTCGGTTGAAGCCCAAGCATAAAGACTTTGAAATGATTACTCAAGTGGGACAAGGGGGCTACGGCCAGGTATTTTTGGCCCGCAAAAAGGATACCCGGGAGATCTGTGCCCTCAAGATCTTAAACAAAAAGTTATTGGTGAAGCTCGACGAAACCCGCCACGTGTTGACCGAACGGGACATTTTGACTAACACCCGCTCCGAATGGTTGGTGAAGTTGTTGTACGCCTTCCAGGACCCGGAAAAGGTGTACTTGGCAATGGAATTCGTCCCCGGGGGCGACTTCCGGACGTTGCTCAATAACACGGGTTATTTGATTCCGCCTCACGCCCGGTTTTACATTTCGGAAATGTTTGCCGCCGTCAACTCTCTCCACGAGCTTGGGTTCACCCACCGTGACTTGAAGCCGGAGAACTTTTTAATCGACTCCAAGGGCCACATCAAACTCACAGACTTTGGTCTTGCTGCCGGCCTGGTGCTGAATGATCGCATCGAGCTGATGCGGATCAAGTTGCGCAACTTGGAGGAGCTCGACGACTACCAGCTCCCATCAAACTACATGAATGAACGTCAACGATTGTTCAAACAGGCTCAGGGCCACTTGAACCTTGCCAATTCCATTGTGGGGTCGCCGGACTACATGGCGTTGGAAGTGTTGGAAGGGAAGAACTACGATTTTACCATCGACTACTGGCTGCTTGGGTGTATGCTCTTTGAGGCCCTCTGTGGCTACCCGCCGTTTTCGGGGTCTCGGCTGGAGGAAACTTATTATAACTTGAAGAATTGGCGCACGGCGTTGAGACGGCCTCAGACCAAGGACGGTCGCTACGTGTTTAGTGATCGTACGTGGATGTTGATCACCAAGCTCATCAACCTGCCGCTGCAGCGGTACCGGTCGTTTGAACAAGTGCAACGGGCGCCATACTTTAGCGACGTCAAGGACTGGGACTTGCGCAAGCGCACGCCGCCGTTTACGCCCCAATTGGACAATGACGAGGATGCCGGCTATTTCGACGACTTCGAAGATGAAGAGATGATGGCAAAGTATAAGGATGTGTTTGCCCGTCAAGAACATAACGAGTCGTTGCTCGATAAGGATGCCGGCAAACGGCCGCTCGGGCAAAACAACTTTATCGGGTTTACCTTCAAGCACAAGCTGAATCCAAACAATAAGTTTGGTGGCGAAATCAACTTGATGGGAACCCAATCTCGCTTGGATCCTTTGGCCACTTTATATTAGAATGAATGACGACACCCACCTGATACAGTTCAACACCACACAGCCTGTAGTAAAATACACTTTGCCGTCCACTAGACCGACTTTCTCCAACATGTTTGGCGTCAAACATCGGATTCAAATTTACATCAGAAAAGTCTGATTTTGTCCACATTAACATCTGGTGTGATGGTGTTATGACTTCATTTTGATAACAAACTGCAACCACTAGTCGCACGCCTGTAAGTTGTACTACGGTTTTTTTTATTATTTATTACCTAGCGCTGTTCTTCACCATCAGGGCGGTAACAATTGGGGTTGAAAATGGAAAAACGACGGCACCAGGTCCGGCGATACTCCCAACTGGGTCGGCGTGGCCTCACACCAACACTCAAAGTGCTGCAACTGGCTACCATCGGCAAACCGCAAACTGGCTCCCTCTTCGCCCCACTCGGCCCGGTACAAGACGAAGTGTCTCACCGATGCCGGGATGGTGAACCCGTGAGGACGAATATTCCGAAACTTAGCCGAGGATATCGTCACCGCCCGAAGCTGATGACAGGCGGCAAGACTAATGAGCGCCGAGTCATTAGTGCCCAAGATACTAAACGTAAGCTTTTCCACCATGGTGGGGATCCGCAGCACTAGGCACGCGCGACGACACCGCAACTCTTGACACACGACGTTATCAACCGTCTGCAAAAAACACGACAATATCAATACGGTGGCGGTAATTGCGGGTGGGTCCATGTTGTAAGCAAAATCGCAGTCGTCAATTTCCACTACATCTGCGGACACCACTACCTTATTTAACTCCATATTCCGAAGCGTAATCGACTTAAGGTGACGGTCGACAACCACGCTCTGGTTCAATCCCGACAACGTGAGCAGGTTAATTAAACCGAAGGGATTTAAGACCATTGGCAAAGAAGTTCGGACCAAAATTGGGGCAAAGCACCGTGCCCCTTTGGAAGTGCGGAGAATCTCTGCCTCGATTATTGTCAAGGTGATAAGTGCGGGACAATCAACGGTGACGATTTCGGCAGTGGTGACAATCAAAGTTTCAAGGGTCGAGGACGCCACGGTGACGGCGCAGGGAGCCTGGTCGTCGAACGCTAGGAGCCCCACGTATTCAAAGTGCCGAACTTGGCTGGGAATGCCCTCGACCTCAACACTCAGGTAGATGGTTAACCAGGACAATTGCGGCGGCAAGGGAAAGTGCTTGGTCATGGGCACGTCCACCTTCATCAGCAACACATTCAATCGGTAAAAGGGGTCCATATTGACAATCACGAGGTGTCTGCCACCAAGCAATGTCAACTGGCCCATTTGGTCATGGGTAAACAACTCGGTGACGTCGCCACCACCATGGTCACCACCATACTCCACTTGTTCGAGTTTAGGACAAGGGACACTCTTGAAGCTGGGGGTGTCCCCGGTGAGGACAATCTTCTGCAATTGATCGAACTGGGGATTGTCGGGAAGACGAGGGAGGCGAACCGTTTCCACCAACGCCGGGCTGAAGTTGACGACGCCATTACCTGATACGTGCTTGAGCTTGGTTAGCGACGACGCATCGCACACAGACATGTTGTTGTCGTCGTCGTTATTGACGATGAGGTCGGTGATCAGTGGCGGCAAATCGAATTGACTAATTTTGCAATTGCAGCATCGAAAGTAGGTGAGCTTGGTGAATCGTGCAAAGGAGGGTGATGCCGGCAATGAACAGTAGCGGAAGGAAAGCATGGTGACGGAAACGGGGATTTCCGCAATGTCGACGATAATCCTGCCATAGATATCCACGGAGGTAACATTACCATGGAGCCCACTAAGGTCACATGGAGCAAAATCGCGATAATCGCTGAACACGTTCAACGTTAACAGTTCAAAGCCCACTTGGTTAAGGTGCCATTTGGTGAAGGACAAGCCACCCACCAGAGTGGTGACGTGAATGTGGCACCTGGGAAGCCTGGCATACGTGGCGAAGTCGATCTCGTGCATATCGCCATCAATAATAGGTTCGGCGGTGACCTTGACAACTTGAGTTCTGAGATATTTGGCCACCTCACCTTTGATCTCCTCCAGGGGACAGTTGATGTAAAGACGACGCACTTCAGGCACACCGAGAAGAGAGAATACTTCAAGGCAAATTTCCGGGGGGAGATTTTGAAATCCCGTGCCGGTGGTGGTCATGGTTGATTTGAGTGGAGTACGCAAGCCAGGAAAAAATCGTTTGTGACAGGCGAACGCCAAGAGTACGCGAAACGTAGCACGTAGAAATCGGCAGACTACAGCAGGCCACTTTCCCCATGACGATTTACGGATGATATCCATGGCAAGTGGATGTGGTCGCCACTAATTCTTTCGTCAATTGAACCCCATGATTGGCCACGGGCGTGGCTTCCGTGTTTATCGCATCATTGATTGACACAATTGTCCGAAGGGATATCCATCAACAAACCACCTTTTGCGATCATTATCAACCTGACTTTTGCTTTATCCTGGTGGGCCAAACAATTGCTATCCTGCTCACCATGCTGACTTCATTGCTTCCGTCGAATCTAACATCCTAACGTGCCAACATTTACAACAGCACCGCTGATATAGAAATGGCACTTCCTTTGGTCGTTGAATGAAAATAACACTTCTGTTGGTTGATTGAGCCAATCAACTACCTTACGGTATACTCAATTGGCAAGACAGTGCCGCAAAGTATTATTGTGAGTACTTGAGTCGAAAACCAATTGAAGAATTCCACTTTGTCAGTCACTCAGCAGCTTCATGATTACGGATTTAGCCGTATGCATCGCCATCTGGGAGTATTTGATATCGCTAGTTTGCTCAAGGATAACACTTGGTTGTTATTATGAGTTTACGTATCGACATTGTCGAAATCCCACGTTAAACAGACTATCGTTTTGAAACATGCCCTTTATGATTTGATGGAGCACCTTTTGGTCAAATCAGGATTTGATCGACACAAACCATCGGTTGTAAATTGACGACAGGCTGGGAATAGTCATCTTCAGATCCCTATATTGATCACAAATCAGCTGTATCAACGGGAAAAGTATCCGTACCTGACTCGACCAACATTAGGATAATGTTTCTTTCTTTTTTTGATAAATGACATTCATCACCTGCGAAATATGACGGTTTAAAAAACGACCTGAATAGTCAAAGGACTATACAACAACCTGAGGGTTATCTGAGAGTGCTTTCGACATCGTTCGGTCGCTGCCAGTCGTCATAAACATGGATACATCGTTATCATCCGATGCGATGTCACATAAACATCTTGAACACGTCAAAGTTGATTGTGGAGTTTCAGAAGCATGCGGCCAGTTAAACTATCTCATCTTCAGATGTGTCCAGATTCGAGTTAAGCACTTGTGGAAAGCTGGGTTGTTGCAGTCGGCGCAATCATTGTCGGACCGGTTTTTTTTTTTTTCCTTTCTAGCGATCTCCCTCGATTGGGCTAACGGTGTCGGTACTGTATGCACTCCGTGATTGATAGCGCGTGTTATACGTCACAACCGTGACGGGAAATCAAAACAAACTTCTGTTCAAGATCCTCGGTAATCTTGTTCATTATGAAAGTAGGTTTACATGATTTGGAAGGGCGATGTTTCCCACAGGCAGCTTGTTTGTCCCGTTTGACTTCCAATCGGTTGTTCCAAACTGTTAGACTTCGTTACCATGATGGCCCTGGTTCTTCCCCTATGGCTGTTAGATATAAGGTCAATTGAGCGTCTAGTAGCTATGGGATTTGATGTTGAAGTTCACTAAGAGTGGATAATGTTTTCCTGGGGGCGACCGTGGGCATCGTACAACAGCAGCTCGCGCTGGTAAGAAAGCCCGTCGTCGTCGCCGTGCTCGTCGTACTTATCAAACACCAGCCCCGTCTTTACCCTTCTCGATGATCTCGTACAACTCTTCGTCATGGGTGTGGTCGTCGTCGTCATTGTTGTCGTCGGAAATATAACAAAAGTCGAATGCCAGGCACCGTTATTAGAAAGACGTAAATCCGACTTTAACAACATATAACAAGTGTTTCATGATATCACTAGTTACCGAACGAAATGGCATTGGCTAGATTTATATATAGGTACGACTAAAACAAATTGATAAGATGACATTGACGTCACAGGTGATTGATAACCTCCAAGGTCAGTTCACCTTGTTGGTTACACCGATGACATAAGTAGCGGGTGATTCCGGTGCGTGCCTACAAATTGTGCCGATGGTTTCCTCCCTCTGGTTCCCCTAACCTTCATGAGACTACGATATCGTCGGAAAAGAAAGGCGTGTAATGGTCTATTCTAGTGCTTGGAGGTGCCGTCGTCAATGCCGTGAGTGGTAGTGGAGTCGGAGTCGTAGTCGACCACCAGCTCGTCGCAGAACCGGACAAACACCTTCTTGATGAACGGGTCGTCGCGGCGAATCAAAAACTTGAGTTTGTTTTCGATCAAGTTGAGTTGAGTGATGGAGTAGTTGGCGTTGTCGGGATCCAGCGTCGCCAACCAGAGGTAGACGTTGGTGTTGGCCCCCAGGGTGAGCACCAGCAACCGCTTCAAGTGGAAGGCTCGCAAGTCGCGGTTGCCCGCCAACTCGTCCTTGACGATGCCTTCGACCTTATCGTAGGTGGGCATACCCGGTTTTTCCCCAACATCGACCAATTCGTTCCACGCCGTCTTGAACGACAGCCACCCCGCCTTGACAATGAGGTACAGCACGAGGAGCCCCCCCACCGAGTCGAGCCAGGCGACGTTGAACAACACCCCACCAGTAACGGTGACAAGCGCCACCGCTGCCGTCAACGAGTCGACGCGGTGGTGCCAGGCGTTGGCCACAAGCACCTTGGAGTTGGTGGCGGTAGCCACCAGCATGGTTTTACGATAAAGCACTTCCTTGATGGCAATCAGAGCCGCCGCAATCCAGGCGGCGTTGATGTTGGGGGCCTGGCGCGCCACCTCGACGTGGCCGTGGCCCGAGTTGTCGCCGTGGGAGTGGCTGTGGCCAGCGGCAGCGTCGTCGGTGGTGGTGGTCAACGAGTGGGAGTGGGAGTGGCCGATCTGGATGTGCAGCACCATGTCGTACCAGTACGCCGGCAACGTGTACTCGAGCACCTGGAGAAGCGACAGCCACCCCACCAGGATGCCGGCAAAGAGCAAGATCCCCAGAATGAGTATCAGCCCCACCGTCTCGATCTTGCCGTAGCCCAAGGGGAAGTGGGTAGGCGACCCCACCTTGTTGGCGACGTTGACGGTGGCCAACGTCAAGAAGTCCAGGATCATGTCCGACACCGAGTGGATGGCGTCGGCGGTAAGGGCTTGCGAGTGGAAGTAGATGCCGCCCACCCCTTTACAGATGGCCATGCCCACGTTGACCAAGAGCCCCACCCAGGTGATGCGGACCGCCGGGTTGCCCAAGATCAGCTTGGCGTCGGTCTTTAAAAGCTCATTGTGGCCGGCGCCGTGGGAGTGGCTATGGCCAAAGAGCGAGTGGCTATGGTCATGGTCGTGGGAGTGGCCGGCATGGCTGGCAGCGTGCGTGTGGCCGTGGTCGTGGCTGTGGCCATCGTCAGACGACGGCGCCGAGTCCAGCGGCGCAGTGCCGACAACGGCGTCGGTGTGGTCGTGGGGCAATGCCATGGTCCGAGTGTGGGTTTTCGGTGACGTGTAGATGAGGCGAATCGGGGCGAACGCGCGACCGTATCGGGGCACCGGCGAGAGGCGCCCCAAGGCTATTTTCGCCAGCAAAAACATGTACTTTTCCTCCGCGGGGTCGGCGTTGGTTTTTTCCCGTGGAGATGGCACCGGCTGAGGTTATATATGCTAGTGGCGAACGTCATCGGGATTAAGTGCGCGAGGGGACTCTCGGGCCCGCGGCAATGGTGACGAGGAGATTGGCACCATCAGTGGAGGTCAGTGGAAGATTGGATGGTGGTAGAGGTATTGACTGGAAGTGGCAATGGTGGTGGCAATGGTGGTAGATTTGGGGAGATAACGTCCCAAGTGAGGTTGGAAGGTGATTGCCATTGTAATGTAGGGCAATGTAGGGCGGTTTAGTTTACAGCGCTGGGGTGACCACTCCACAAACTAAGTATATGTTTTTTTTAATTTGTTGGGGGGAAAAGGTGGGTGTCGGACCATTTGGTGGCGATGGAGTTAGCGAGCTGCGGCGGTCTGGGGTGGGTTTGAGATTTTGTTTGATGCAAGGTGCGGGTGGGCTTATCGCCGACCATCAGATGTAGCCGATTTGGGAATATATTGTGGAGCCTTTTATTGTGACACGCTTCAAAGAGATCAACGGAGTGATCGATGAGCCAGTTTCCGATGAGCTAGATTCAACGGGGCCGACGAGATAGATTCAGAGAGATCGGTGGGGTAGATTTAGAGTGCTGATGACGTCATGTCAACCGTCCATACATTTACTCAACTGAGATGACTCTTGACTTGATCCATGTATTAACCTAAGTCTGGTGGTCCATGAATGTATCACACTGGGCTTTGTTGTACTCCACCATACATATATATCTTCTTTCCCGGAACACGAGTAGACGCTAGCTGTTATAGAAGCATTCGAACATCTACTCGTGATTCAGTATCAACATGTGAGACTTGGTTGCTGATACAAGTCAAGGTATGTCGCCGGATGCCGTGGAACGTGAATTAGACGTCGACGACAGCTCCTTTGCTGTATTAAGTACCTCGCAAGGTCCACTGACAGCATTCACCTTTATCCCTTGCATCATGATAGCAACAAAACAAACTTGCCTGCCAATATCAACAGTCCCGCTATTTGCACCATTGTGCCTGACAGCTGACATCTGACGTGTATCCAAGCATTGTGAGTACGGAAATTCGGGACAATCAGCACGGATTCATGGCATGGTCTGTGGTCAAAGCCAATTGCGAGGCAGGCTCTTGGACTCTAGCAGCGTTGTGGTCTCGGTCACACGTATAGTGTTAGTCCTCCGGATCAGAGGTCCGGGGGCATCTTCCTTGGTAGAAACGTCGACTTGTTCTGATGTCACACGTTTATTTCCATAGTTTTCCCACGACCTATGACCGTTGTGACTAGATATACATATATATTGATTGTACTGCATAGGGCCGGTCGCGTGGCTTCGCCCGGATGATCCCGGAAGGACCCCGGGGGATCCCGGAGGCCGAAAACCGGGTCAAGCTTTTTAGGGTGTCCCACTGTTAAGACTCGCCGCATCCCAAAAATGTAAACGAAAAATAACGAGCTCAATGCCCATGGATGCATAGAAGTGACACCTAGCTATTGTAGATCACACTGCTGGCTTCTTGCCAGGTGGCTTTGATTTTTGTTAGCCCTTGTCCAGACTGAATAAATCGCAGTTTTCGCTTTTTGGAGAAAAAATGCAAAACTGAGAACTCAAATGACAACAAAAAGTCGAAATTTCAGAAAATCGGAACTAAGCATATTTGGTTTTGAGGCTTCTTATTGCTTTACTATGAAGCACCAGGATATACACAACAACCACGTAGCGGCGACCACGGTAACAACCCCCGCCGTGGGATTTGATGTGGTCTGGGTAAAACCGTTTGTGCTGCGCACGACTCTTACTAAGGGCGTATAGGGCTTCATAGGACCATCCGTCATCAGTAGGTACGGTCAATGGTGGCCACCAACAGCTTTCAGTCTTAAGTTTAGGTCTCTGTTTCTGTGCCAACTAGTATGATTGCCACTACATAAAACGAAAAGGCCCACAATTAGACCTACAATTGACGAGTATAGTATTATTGTGATTACCTGTTTTTGATATCACATTATCTACCAAGGATTTCTTTTTGTCGGACTTACCACACATTTTACAGAATATTCACTACATCAAACCACATACTCGAACAATTCACAATGGCTATCCACATAAGGTCAAAGAGGGCATTTGACTATTACGCTTGATTACTGGCCATTCGACCCGAACCAATAAATCTATCATCCAATTACCAACTCCTAGACATAATAAAATAATACTTTTCAAAACTCTACTAAATTTATCACTACTTAAATCATATTAGTCCCAATTCTTTGTCCCCTATAACATAATTTCGAGTCCTATTGATGGGCTAGGTCAATTTTTCTGGCTTCGGGAATTTTACCGTTTCTTAACGTAGTGGTTATTCACAAACAAAGTCAAGCCGCACTCGCACCTTTCATCACCATGAGTGAACCCAACCCCGAGACCACCCTGGTTAAGGATGAATATGAATTGTGGAAAAAGAACTGTCGCTACATGTACGAGTTTGTCCTGGAGACGGCTCTCACCTGGCCGTCGTTGACGGTGCAATGGCTTCCCCAACACTCGACCAACGCCGACAACAACATCGATGCCCGCGTATTGCTCGGCACCCACACCCTGGGAGAAGATCAAAACTACCTCAAAATCGCCTCGACTGAACTTACCAGCGATGCTAATTTGGCTCAGGGAGGACCCCGAGCCAACGCCCGCATCAAAGTGGTGAAAAAGTACACCAACGATGCCGAGATTAACCGTGGCCGGGTCCAGCCCCAGGACCCCAACGTTATTGCCACCATCAACGGCAACGGTGAGATCGATGTCTACCACACTGATACCGACGCCCGCAGTCACTTTGCCCCCCACACCGAAAATGGCTACGGGTTGTCGTGGAACCGCCACTGCCAAAACTGGCTCTTGACGGGCTCCGACGATCGCTCGGTGGCAGTAACCGATACCGCTGCTGCTGCCGATAAGTCCATTGTCCTCAAAATTGCCGACGCCCACGCCGATATCGTCAACGACGTGCTGTGGCATTCATTCGACGCCGACGTGTTTGGCTCCGTTAGTGATGACAAGACGGCCAAGCTTTGGGATCGGCGCACCCAAGCATCCACGGCTCAGTTTGACGTGCCTGATTCCCAAGGCATCAACACCATCGGGTTTCTGCCGTTTCTGCACCACCTTTTCGCCGTGGGCAACGCCAGCGGCACCATCTCGTTGTTTGATCGGCGTAAACCGGGACAGTATCCGCTCCACTCGATGATGGGCCACTCCGAAGCAATCAACATGTTGGAGTTTTCCCCTCATAATGATGGTATCATTGCCCTGGGGTCGCTGGATCGCCGAGTAATCATTTGGGACTTATTCAAGATTGGCGAGGAACAACAACAAGAAGACGCCGAGGACGGGGCCCCCGAATTGTTCATGATGCACGCCGGTCACACTGCGGGAGTCACTGACTTGCTGTGGTGTCCGTATCGCCCGTGGACGTTGGCGTCGGTGGCCGATGATAACGTCGTCCACTTGTGGCAAGTGGGCCAGAAAATCCTTAATGAAGGCAGCGACGATGCCGTCGCCGATGACGAATTGGAATAATGTACTATTTAGGAAAGGGAATAAAATAATTGTAATAATTTCGTGTTATCGACGCTAAGGGTACCACTCCCGGTGGTGTATTTTCATAGTTTAAAAGATGACGTCGTCGTCGTCTTGCAACAATCCCGGCTCGTCGTCATCACCGACGTTTCCGGCCTGACTAGCTTCGTGGGCCACAATATCGCTCTCCAGCTTGGCCTGAGCCTCCAATTCGTCGGCGGCGGCCGCCTCTTGCTTCTTCTCCTGAACTTTCTTCAACCGGTAGAACTCTTCTCTGTCCAACTCGTCGAGCTCGGAATTAATGTAGGAGATGGTGTTTTCGGTTCTGGGGATGATGACGTGCTCAATGGCATTGACTCTGCGGTTGGTGACCTTGATCACTTCGTCCAAAATGATAAACGCCGTTTGCAACGACGCTAACTCCACCAACGTCTCCACCGCCTTGGTATAAACCAACTTGGCCTTTTGCACTTGCTGCCCACCTCGACCAAGCCCCGTCAACTTGAAATCGTTGATATTTTCGTTGATGTAAGGTTCAAACGTCGGCAAGTACACCCCGGACACGTTTTCTTGCTTGGTTTTCACCTGGAACCGCGCAGTATTGCTCACCAGCTCACTCACCTGGTAGCCAATGTTGTCGCCAGTAGCGTACTGGACTTCAGCAAGCGAAAACGCCGCCGTTTGCATCACTCGGCCCATCTTGCGCTTGGCGTCGTCAATGCGTTGGGTGATGTCGCGGAACCGCTTGGTGAGCGCCTCCGACTTTCGTTTTAGAAGCAGGTGTCCCTGCTGCGCTCCCTTGAGCTTGGACTTCATCACCCCAAGCGTCATCCGCGTGGGGAACACCTGTTCACGGTTCGCCGACATGGTGGATAGTAAGTGTGGTGGTGAAGGTGCGAATGCGAACGGTTCAAGGGTAACGACGAGGTGGGCGTCGGTTATCAATACCGATAATGACACAACTCTTCAATATGAACTTTTAGAAAACATTGCGAGGTTATTATTGTCGCATGGTATAAGTTGGTGGTGTTTTGGGACTATATCACTATAATTCTTGGAAAGAAGAGCACCCACCAAAAACAAATGACCTGGCTTTAATTAATGGTCAGGGAATTACCAAGACTAATTGAGTGGATAAAACTATTTCTTATTACAGTAACTTGGTAACTGTATGGTTAATCATATTACCAAGTAACTCACCAACCCAAAAAGTTTGTATCACCCAAATGATGCTGAACAGAGTCTAATCCATTCTCTCAACCAGTTGACCCAATTGACTTGATGTTAAAAAATGACAAATGCCTATTAAATTACTACAAATATCATCCATCGTCATTGCCATCGCCATACGGTCGTTATCGGCATCGACGGGTTGCTGGCGTAATGCCCTCCTGCACACGCATTTCCACTGTCGCCCGTATTAAATATCACCAGCTTACCCCAGCCTACCACTTGTCAATCGCAATGCAATTGTTCAACTTCGACCCGCTGGAGTTCGCCCAAAAGGAGTACCAGATCTCCGGGATCACCGCCCACGTCTACAACCTGGACAAGCTCCAGCAGTACCTCGAACATGTCAACGAACGGTGCAAATTGCCCGCGGAAAACCGCAGCCACTTGCCGGCGATCCCCATCCATGTGTTGTACTTGGTCCATCAACGAGGTGGTGACTACCATTTCACCGAGTCAATGGCGTACAACATTTTGCACCAATACTACGCCAACAAACAGAACGTCGACATCCCCCTCGTCTGCGTGACGTTTGACTCGCGGAACCACGGGGAGCGGTTGATCTCTCTGGAAAGAAACCGGGCGTGGAAACTGGGCAACCAGACACACGCCCTCGATATGGTATCCGACCTTGATGGTACGGTGGAAGATCTCAAGTTGATCATGAACCACTTGCCGCTGTATCTCAACTTGGAGTACTATGTCGACCCGTCGGTAAAGGACGAGTTGGGGATCAACATCAAGTACGTCAACGCCATTGCCGGCGTATCGTTAGGAGGGCACACCGTGATTCGGTTTGCGTCCAAGTATCCCGACTTGGTCGACATCATGATGCCGTTTTTGGGACTGATCGACTTGAGTACGTTATTGATCAACCGCTTGCTCAAGACGCCTCTCGACGACCCTAAGTACGACCGGAGAATGTTCTACTTCAACTACGACGAGCTCAACCTTCTGGACGAGCAGAAACGCATCCAGTACCCCGAATTCTTCCATAAGTACTTGGCTCAGCGGGATCTCCAGATCTTCGAGGAATTCCCCATGACCAAGATCAAAATGTTTGCCGCGTTTGGCGCCGACGATACCTTGGTGCCGCCGAAGTTGCTGTCGGTGTGGTGTGAGCTGTACGTCAACACCAACGCGGCGTCGTCGTTCTTTATCGAACAGGGTGTTGGCCATGACGTCACCGACGAGATGATCAAGCAGGCGTCGGAATGGTTAGCCCGCGTGTTGTAATGTAAAGACAATATTTCCAATCAGTTAGCCGACAATGATAAAGGGGTATCTCTTTCATAAAAAATCTACACATAAAGCTGGAACAATGAAAAACCTATTATGATTGATTATACACTTAGTTTTCCAAGTCCTTCTTGAGGGTACCCATGAACGAGGCCTTTTCGGCGGGGGTTTGGAATCTACCCTTACCGAATCTCGAGGCGGTGTCGATCCACTTCAAGTTGACTTGTTCGGTGGCTCTTCTCGAGGTGTCGACGTACAACGACTTTCTCACGGTAACAATTCTCTTCTTGATACCGGGGATCGAGCCCTTAAGCAACAAGAAGTCGTTGTTGACCATACCGTATCTGACGAAACCACCCATGGGGTTGATGGTCTTCTTGGTTCTGTCGAATTCGGTGGCACCGTTGGCTTCGTCAGCACCCGAACCCACACGGTAAACCTTGTGGTTGATCGAGGTTCTGTGGTGGTAACCGTTTTGACCGGCTCTGGCCACAGTCCAGTTGACGTTAGCCGGGTGCCAGGCACCGATACAAGCAACCTTTCTCAAACCTCTGTGGGTCTTTCTGGGCAACTTCTTGGTGCCCCATCTGTGGGTGACACCTTCGAAACCGTGACCCTTGGTGACGGCAATGACGTCGACCATTTCGTTTTGTTCGAAAACGGAGTCAACCGACACTTCCTTTTCGAAGTGTTCCTTGGCCCAGTCAACCTTGTCGGAGATGGAACCACCGTTGATTTGGATTTCGGCCAAGTGAGCCTTCTTTTGGGCAAGAGGGGTCTTCTTGATTTGGGTGTGAGCCAACACTCTGACGACGGAAGCGTACTTCTTGATTCTTTGAAGTTCTCTTTCGACTTCTTCGGGCGACTTAGCGTACTTGGCGGAGTACTTGGTGAAGGCCTTCTTCTTCGACTTGAACCAGTTCTTGTAGAATCTTCTTCTGATTTCTTCCGACAAGTGTTCGGCCCACACGGTGGTCAACGATCTCAAACCTCTGGGGGTTTCGACGTAACCGACAACACCGACGACAACCATGGGAGGAGTGTCGATAACAGTGGCAGCTTCGACAATTTCTCTCTTGTGCATCTTGGAACCGGGTCTGTCCAAGTCTCTGACGGTGGTGGTCATACCAGCCTTGTAACCAAGGAAGGCGGTCAAAGCCACGGGCTTCGACTTGTTGTCCTTGGGGAAAGCCTTAACTCTACCTCTTTGTCTGGCAGCTCTCTTTCTGGGCAAGAACCCGAGCGAACCGTGTCTGGGGGCTTCGTACTTTCTGTGAGACATGGTAGTAGTACTGTAGTGGGCAAAGGGCTGCCAGAAAACTTTTCACTTTAGTAGTGGCGCGCCCACCGCGCCCGTCTCGGCGCGATGGTGATACTGCAGATAAGTGAGATCACGTGGACTAGGTGAGTAACCCTAACGTCACCTGGAGGTTTTATCATAGGGCCCCCCATTACCCATCAGATGGTACACCGTTACTCATGTAACTATTATCAATCATGGCAGCAGCAGTTTTCTCGCCATCGGCGTCGTGCTAAACCCATAATTACGAAAAGATCGTGTAATTCTTAGATTTGACGTTGAATCTGCGAGCTGCACGAACAGAGCGGCTCATAATTTGATACCCTTTTGGAGGTAGTCAAGGGTTGTTGGTATTCAACCCATAGCTAGCACCACCGGCTTGGATCTAAGTAGCGACCATTCAAAAAATGCCAAAGAACTATCACGCTACAACAACTTGTTGAGTGTTGACTGCAAGTGAAAATCTTCGTAATATGATTATCTTTAGGCCAGCTGACAAATGGGTATTAGAGGGAATTGCTGGTCAAGTATGTTGAACTCCATTTGATTTTAGAAAGTAAGTGGGTTACAGCCGCACCTCTCTCTGATAATCGATAATCAACGAGAACACTACTTATCTCTGGCTCGCGTGAATGGGAAAACTTGGTTTTGGAATGGTTGGAACCACTCGAAATGGCTGGTAAGAGGATGGCATCGCTTTGCCTTTGAACATGACCATAAGTCACTTCCATTCTGGAACACATATACAAATATCGTCGCCGGAGTTTGTCAGCTCGCTCGATTAGGAAATTAGCCTCATGTCATCGTGCAGAGTGGGGAATCCCCTCCATTACGCCGCAAAACCATATATAGATCGTCGTCTTCGATAGTTCACGATGCACTATGAACTCAGTGGAGCTTGAAACGGTGACTCCCGCATATCCATCGGTGTTGTCAAAACGCCATGACCCTGTCGATGTCGCCAACATTGTTCCCCAACTGTCATCAGATCGTGCCTCCAATGTGCTACCGGTGCAACAAGGAGTTCCTCCCATGACTCTTCATGATCCTCCTCGAAATATGTGGCGGACCGTTGCCTGTATTCTTTGGGGGTTTTCGCTTGGCTTCAGTGACGCCGCTCCGGGGGCCCTTTTACCCCATATTGAGACCTATTACAATATCAACTACGCCGTGGTGTCGATGATATGGGTGGCTAACGCGGCAGGGTTTATTGTCGTGGCGTTACTTGCCCATAAGATCGAGCCCTGGCTCGGACGACAAAGGCTGTTGCTTTTGAGTTGTGTGCTCAATGTGATAATGTACGCGTTGGTGTCGCTGGGGACGGCGTTTGCCGTGGTGGCAGTGGGGTTTTTCTTTGGCGGGCTTGGAGCTGGGCTTGGGGTGGCTCAGACTAACGTGTTTTTACTGAGAATGGAGCTCAAGGCTCGTTTACTTTCGTTTCACCACGCTGCTTATGGTACGGGTGCCACCATTTCCCCCATCATCGCCACGCTGGTGGTGAATGCCGGGGTTGCCTGGCACTTTTTCTATCTCATTCTTCTTGGGCTCTACGCCGTCAATGGCATCAACTTGTACCTTTCATTTCAAGGGTCCGACGTTGATCTCAAGCCGTGGGACGCAGACCCTACCCTGGGAGATCGCCTCGACGCTAGTAGCAATACTAATCTGGTATCATTACTCAAGACGGCGCTCAAAAACCCGATTACATGGTTCTTATCCTTCTTCATCTTCTTTTATCAGGGGTCGGAAGTTGCCATGGCAGGGTGGATCGTCACGTTCCTCCTCGATTATCGACATGGTAATCCCGAGACCATGGGGTATGTAGCGCTGGGCTTCTGGGGAGGATTGACGATAGGTCGGTTGGTGCTTACCAACGTGCTTCCTAAACTACTTGGTATTCGTCGCGGCGTGCTATTGGTGTCACTTTTATCAATTTTATTCGTGGTGCTTTGCTGGGTGATTCCCAACGTGGTGGCAGTGGCGATCCTAGTATGTTTAGCTGGGATCTTTGTTGGGCCTAACTATCCCCTCATGGTGGCGTTTACCACCACCGAGGGGCTTGTTCCTCGGAAAACCCAAGTGATTACCATTACGATCATGACGGCATTCGGTAGTTCGGGAGGAGCATTATTTCCGTTCATCGTCGGGTTGATCTCGCAGCTGGCGGGTACCTATGTGATTATGCCAATATTCATCTCGTTGTACGGGGCGATGGTGGTGTTGTGGCTTATGCTTCCTAATGTCGAACGTACGGCTCGTCACGGTAGTTCCCAATCTCTTTGGCAGCGCTTATGGTAAACTAAGTGTCAATTGGTCAGGTATTTGGAAGTAGGACAGCAGTAGTATCAGCTTGGTTGTAGTAATGTTCCTGGTGTGTAGTCGTTAGTGATTTTTGTGAACTTACAAGGTATTGTGATTGTCGGTAGAAATACCAACAGTTCAAAACGTACTTATATTTGGGATGGTGAGTGTAACTCGCGTGATGGCGGAACTGGATTTCGTCGAAGTCCATTATCAGTGAAATATTTCAAAACTACATGGTGACGTTAATAAAGATTTCACTATCTCGATTGAAAATTTCAACCTTGGGAACAACGAAAGTTGCTAAACTAAGTCTACTTGTCATGTACGCTCCGCCAAATGTTTGTGGATGTGGATTTCTGCACGATACCCTAGGATCTTCGCTAGAGACGGTAAAACGGCTATTGCCCCTTAAATCGAAAGATCGTGTCGTAAATCCGACGCCGTCCCCTGGATCCTGATACATACCGACAACGATTTCGTCAGCGAATCAGTGTCGATCGTCGCCACCGGAAAATCCCCGCTCTTTTGGCATGGGGTAAATTCCTACACACAACCCATCAACACCCCCCTTGCCGCTACGATTGCGAACCGCCAAATAATGCTCGGGACAATTGTCAGACGAGTGGTGACGCGAGCCATGCACATCGAACTGATCCCCATGAGATGGGGTTCCGGAGACAACTACGCCTACCTTTTAGTTGATAACAAGCTGAAACACGCCTGGCTCATTGACCCTGCTGAGCCCGAAGAAGTGGTAGAATATCTCGACCACGCCGGTACCGGCTACGAGCTCAAAGCAATCGTCAATACCCACCACCATTACGACCATTCCGGCGGCAATGAGTACTTCCACAAGAAGTACCCTGATTTGCCGGTGATTGCCGGCAAGGACCTGGCGGAGGTGCTGTATACGCCCCAAGACGGCGAGGTCATTGACTTGGGGGACCTGTTGGCGATCACGGCGCTCTACACGCCGTGCCACACTCAAGATCTGATCTGTTACTACGTTCAGGACACCACTACCAAGGAAAAGGCGGTGTTTACTGGTGATACGCTATTTATCTCCGGGTGCGGTCGGTTTTTCGAAGGGACGCCGGCACAGATGGACCATTCGCTTAACAAGGTGTTGGGTAAGTTGCCTGATGCCACCAAGGTGTACCCGGGACACGAATACACCCGGAGCAACATCAAGTTTTCCCAGACGGTGCTCAACAACGACGCCATCGCCGCCCTTGCCGACATGGCTAAGACCAACGAGTACACCACGGGCAAACTGACGATTGGCCAGGAAAAGCAGTATAATCCGTTCATGATGTTGGGGGATCCGCAGGTGCAACGGGCGACGGGGGAACGGGGGCGGGAGGCGGTGATGGGGCGGCTTCGGGAGATGAAAAACAATATGTAGGCACCTATATTCGTACAAACTCGGGTTTGCGGGTGTCATCGACCTCCAACTCCGGGTTCCATAGCTCAATAAACTCGAGGTCGTACTCCAGTTTGCCCATGGCAAATTTTTCGTACTCGTCGAAGATGGCGGCAAGCAGCCACCCTTGTAGCATCTTTCTCATCAACCCCACAAGCACCCCGATGCGGTGTTTACCCTTATTGGAGTGGACCAACATGGGGAAGTTATCTTTATCGAGCATAAGCTGAAGGGCCGCCTGGAGCAGCTGATGGGCTTGTGCTTCGGCCAGCACGAGCGTAAACGGTTCCTGAGGCGACTCAAAGAGCAACTTGTGGAATTTTATCAGCGTTTCCTCCTCAATCCACTGCTGGTACGCCTGCATGATTTCCGCCGTGCCATGTTTGTCCTTCTTCTTTTCTTTGCGAGTCAGAGGGAGCCCAAGGTCTCCCAAGTAGACGATGGTTTTGATACCAAGGTCATCGAGAAAGGGATAGTTGATGGGCATGGGGAACCCCAGGCGATAAATGCCATCCTCCACCAACGCAAAGTTGAGCGGAGGCACGTATCGGGGTGGGGCCATGGCCAAGGTTGAAGGGTGCGACGTTCACGATAGGTGGGACGGGTGCGACCGATACTTCCGACACTAGCGATTGTGGTAAAAAAAAAAAAAATCAGCGATGATGAACGGTGCCAGCACAATTGGTTTACAAGATGGAACTTGGTTGGTTAGAGGGGAGATGTAACGTTGTAGTCGCTCCAAAATTCTACCGAGAGAGCGTCGTCGACAAGATAATGTCGGTGACGAGCTTGTCATCACCGATATTAGAGAAGATGGTATGAAACTAGTTGCCAGAACATGGGTATTCGATCGTCGGTGGATTAACATCGTCTAACAGTTGGTTTGGATCAACGCCATACGCCAATGGTCTCATCTATCATGCGCACCCTCTACCCCAGTCACACGAGTACAGTCGGGGTTAGTCATTATGCTTAGCCGGGACGCTCGATTCGCACACCATCATCACCACTTAGCCCTGGTTTTCAAATTACAGGCACACTTCATCAAAAATCGCTAGGACAAGACTATATTTGTATGCCTTTTGATGTATCCCGTTGAAATGCATGAAAGCGTTACTTCCATCAGCGCTGATATCGCTGGTTGCTAATAGTCATAGGCTAAGCAAATCGAGCTGAGTGGGTACGGGGAAATTTTCTCTCACGTGATCTCATCCGAAAGAAATTTTCAGTCTAATCGCTCGCCACTAACAAAGGAACCAACACCAGTTATCATGTCGTGGCTCTTTGGCTCGAAGAAGCAAGAGACTACCGAACCTGAGACGACGTCGCTGTTGGGCTTTGACCCCGCCCAAGTGACCGACATCAACACTGTCATCAAGACCCCCGGTGCGTTGGACCCGGCGAGATTGCACCCGTTGGCGGGGTTGGGTAAGGGTATCGAATATTTGGACCTCGAAGAAGAACAATTAAACACCGTGGAAGGGTCCCAGGGGATCATTCCGCTGAGACTGTGGACCGACGACCTCTGTTACGGTACCGGGGCGGTGTACTTGTTGGGGTTGGGTATCGGGGGGGCCTACGGGATGCAAGAAGGGTTGAAGGCAATTACTCCGGACATGCCCGGTAGAGTCAAGCTCAATACCGTGTTGAACCATATTACCAGACGCGGGCCTTACATCGGTAACTCCGCTGGGGTCATCGCCATGACCTATAACCTTATTGACTCGTCGTTGGACGCCATTAGAGACAAGCACGACGACCTCAACTCCATTGCCGCCGGGGCTTTGGCCGGGGCCTTATTCCAGGCAGGCAAGGGTGCTAAGCCCATGATGTACTCGACGGCACTCGTCTCTGGCGCCGCCGCCGCCTGGTGTGGGTTGAAACGCGTGTTGAAGCACGGTGTGGAATCCGAGGTGCTTAGCCACCCTCAAGCGACTAACGAAACTAAATGACCTTGCATTGGGGTTTTGTACATAGACATGTATCATAATGTAGAAACGAATTCGCATTGTTTCTCGTAGATGTGTCGTCGTCCATGGCCTTATAGTGACGAATTTCGTAAGGTTCCATGAATTTCGCTTTTGTGGGGGTTGATTAAAACTGTTAAATTTAAAAACAGTTGGCCTCGGGATGTGTTAGGACTTCTCAAACCTAACAGGATGTATGAAAAATAAAGAAAAAAGAAATGACACCGACGTGATTCGAACACGCGCATCTTACGATAATGTTAGGATTGAGAAGTAGATTCTGATTTATTGAGGAGCTAATTACAAGTATTTATAGTAAAAAGGTAGGGTTAGGGTTGTCCATTGCCTGAGCCGGGTAACTGGATTCAAGTGTTGAGCT
>JAKTSL010000017.1:0-187677 GCA_030580175.1 Diutina pseudorugosa | reverse complement strand
GATGTTTGACATCGTCGGCTTGGGTTTTGGGATTTTCGTACCCGAGTCAACGTTTCACCTTGGCAGCAGCGATCCCGAGTCAAAATATCTCGCCAACATCCAGCTTCCAGCTCAACCATCGAAAACCATCAAACTCATCATATTTTTGAACATTGGCTTATATGATAGCCACGCGTTTCTAGACCATAATTAGTACCTTCAAGTGGCCACATTAGGCGTGGCCATTACCGTCAAAATTTGCCATTTAGTTCAGGTTGCGCAGCCGTGCATTTGCCGTAAACATATCCACCACAAGCGACTCTGCCGCCCGTGGCATGGGGTTAGCCGTAGCGGGCGGACCGTTCCCAATGTGGTGACAGTGTCTTTTGCTCATTGGTGCCGTGAACGGCTTTCGTGTCATGGTCAAAGTGCCGCTTGACCATGCCAACAATATACAGAGACGTGGTCATTCACTAGTGGTCAAAAATCAACCGACAGCTAATGTAACAAATCAATTCTGTATCACGTAAAAATGGAATAAAATAGGTCTGGGTTTAATAACGTCCAGTATGTTTAGTTCTGATTTTCTGAAATTTCGACTTTTTGTCGTCATTTTAGTTCTCAGTTTTGCATTTTTTCTCCAAAAAGCGAAAACTGCGATTTATTCAGCCTGAACAAGGGTCAACAAAAACCAAAGCCACCTGGCAAGAAGCCAGCAGTGTGATCTACAATAGCCAAGTATCACTTGTATGCATCCATGGGCATTGAGCTCGTTATTTTGAGGTTTACATTTTTGAGATGCGGCGAGTCTTAACAGTGGGATACCCTAAAAAGCTTGACCCGGTTTTCGGCTTCCGGAATCCCCCGGGGTCCTTTCCGGGGTCCTCCGGGCGATGCCACGCGCTCGGCCCTATGCAGTACAAACAACACATATATGTTGTGGGCAATTGGTAAATACTTCAAGACCCCTATCGTTTTTGGTAATGATGTCGAAGCGCTCTACACTCGGTTTTACATCGGGGCTTGCCTCTCGGACTCGCCATGGGTCCGTTGTGTGAGCTCAATCCTAGTGGCTACGAAGTTTACGACATTGCAACGAAACAAACGAAATAGGGTTCTGTTGGTCCTTTGATGTCTGTTTTGGAAATCCGGGGCACCTTCGATATTGCTTCAATCTCACAGGTAGATCCTTTCCCCTGATCTACGACCGCTGTTACTAGATCGACACATAACCTACGACCGTTGTTACTAAGTCGATACATACTGTTCGTACTGCATGAGGTCGAGCACGTAGCATCTCCCAGTAGATCTCAGAAGCCACTAACAGTTTTAACGTGACAATTTGCCCGACGAGATTTCAATGATTTTGCTTCTGGATTGTTCTCAGTTGGTGGATTTCACGGCTAGATTTGGGGGGCATGAGACTGGTGATTAGGAAACAAACCAAACAACAACTGTGGGCAAATTCCCAAAATGACGACCCTGAGCCAAATATGACCTAGATATTCCAAGACATGATACTAACAAATGTTAACGTCATTACGTTTGACTTCATAATCACCAGCTTGACCTACTTCTCTTCTAGTGTTTGTCATTCGCCACATGGTGTACCATGATGTCATTCGCATTCGCATGCCAATCGAGACGCGACTTGGAGACATGTTTGGCACCACCACTCCCCATGTCACCTTCGATGCCCTCCCCATTGAGGTCCAAAGCCACATCTATTGGTTTCTCGACGTACCCCTGATTTGTCGCTCCTACGTTGCCTTTGCTCCACTGACCGCTGCCGACGCTGCCGCCGCTATCATCAATAAGGAATGGGTATCGGTATCGCCCTACTCGTTGGAGGGCAGTCTTGTCGACATCAGCTTCTCGTTGCTTGCTAAGCTTCCTCCGTGTAGAGTGTCGGTGTTTTCCACCCACGGCATGTGGCGCCGCATCGCCCTTCAGCTCAACCAAATCGAGAAGATTAAGGAACTCCAATTGACAATTAACGGAGAGTTTGCCCAATTATCGGAATACTTTCGATGTTTACGCCATCCTCTCCACATCCTCAACCTCAAGTGTGTGGCCATTGATGAACACGATATCCCCGACACCGTAAGGGAATTGAACGTCGACTCGTGTGCCATGATCCTGACACGGTTTGCCGAGCGTTTGCCCAACCTTCAAAAGCTTGATTTAATAAATATGGTGGATGATACCACGCCGTTTTCGTTGCCCCAGCTGATTGTTAACGTCGCTCTCCCAGGAAATTTTAATGTTGACAATTATAATCTCCCCGATCTCACCACGGCTGATATCGAGGACGATGATAGACTACCCTGGCAGCAGATGGAATCGGTGACTGACTGTGGTATTCCTGAAGTGTCCCGCTTGGATAACCTCAAGCACATCACCGTTGATAAACCCGGTCCCCTTAGATCCTTTCGCGACATCGACTGTCCCAAGCTCGAGGATGTGACAATTTGCAGGGGTAATTACATTCATGATTACAATGCAGATGTATCGGAACTCTTTACCGAGTCCCAAATGGCAAAACTCGTCACAATGATCGTGTTTGACTACCAAGTGTGCAACTACGATCCCTTTGTGCGGCTCACGAAGGTTCGTACCACATTCAACCAGCCATTAACCGAAAACTTCCCCTTGCCCCCAAATTTAATCGATCTAGATATGGACACTTCCTATCCCGTCGAGGGCATCCCGCCTCAACTCCTACTGTTTGGCGTCCAGAATCTCAATGGTAGCGATGGGACTACAAGGGACATTACCATCAATGCCCCTAATATCCGCAAGTTGGTTCTATTACGCTATCACAACGTGTCGCTCACATGCCCCAAACTCCATTCGTTACACTTGGAGCTCATCTCGGGTACAATATCTTTGAATACTCCCAACTTGACAGATTTAATTCTCACGCACATTGACAAACCCTATTCGGTCGAGCAACTTTCGTCGTTATCGTCATTGATGATACGGGACCTTATCTGGGAAGAATTCGTGTTGCATCGTCATCTCAAGCAATTTGCTACTAGTGAAGTCAGTTTCAAAACCCTTGAAGTTGATGCCGACGAAGTTGAACTTGGCGAAACTTTTGTTACCGATCATGTCAGAATCACCGCCAATCGTGTGTTTCTTGATACTAAACTGAAGCTTTGTTCCGCTGACAGCATGTCACTTAGCTGTCGGGTGTTAAATGCTCCCCTTCTCGACTCGCGGCATTTCCAAGGCGTCGAGTACTATAACACTAGCATCAGCCAATATTACCATGAAGAAGTGCATTCTGATACGTTCAAAAACTGTTCCAAACTTGCCTATCTTCGGTTAAATTTGCAGACAATCGTCAGTTCCGAAGAAGCACCAATATTTATTCCGGCATCGGTGAAAACGTTAATTGTATCTGATGCTACTGCTGATCAGCTTTGGTTCAAGTTTGAGGACGAAACTTGCCTCGAACATTTGGAAATTACTTATTGGAATGATACTCGCTACGGTGTCGATAGAAAAGGTCCCACTCCTGCCTATTTTAACATGGATATGCTTGGATTGACGGCAATGCCTCCATCGTACTATTGTCCTCGACTTCAGGGGGGCATAGTTCTGGCCAGACATCCTCAACCGCTGGGTGACACAATCCAAGTTACCCGTCTTCAACTGGAGGGTGGCACAACTCTGGTTAAACGTCGTAGAACGAGTTGAAACCAAAGCAATTCCAAAGGTTATAGTAACGGTTTCCATACTGGCTATGCTGACACCAACCGTACACTAATGACAAACTTTGGTTTTTTTAATGAAACGTATATTTGATACCACAGAGGATAAACCCTATAAGATAGTCTCTAAATATTCAACCGTAGTCAGTCAATTTGTAAAGAAGCAAGCAATCAGACAAAACACAGGGTTTATTGATTTGACAACCATGTACCACTCTACTATACTTTGGCAATGGCTCACACTCGATCTCCACAAAATGTTACGAAGGGCATCTTCCTCAAGCCACCAGAGTGGACAATTGTCTCGCCAATGATAGCAGCTACTTGTAGAAATTGTTACAAGTCCAATAAAGTTAGCGACTTGATACTACAATCGTTTTCTGATATGAATGTTATTCCTCCATTATTTATACACTATTATGTTTAGAACATGACGAACGACACACCACCAACGAAGGCAGTGATCACACCGACCAAACCGGCAAGTTCACCCTTGCCCATGGCCTTGACGACACCGGCGTCGGAGCCCTTGGTCGACGACGACGAGCTCTTAGCACCCGACGACGACGAGTTGGAGCCCGACGACGAGCCCGACGACGAGCCCGAGCTCAGCGAGTCGCTGGCTTCGGTGGCGTTAGCGTCGGCGGTTTGCTTAGCAGCGGCCGAAACCTTGTCCTTGCACGAGTTGTCCGACGAAGCGCTGACGATCTTGGCTCTGCCATCCCAGTCACAAGCATCCTTCGACTTCTTTTGGTTTTGGTAGTAAGCGTTCAACACGTACGACAACTTGTCCTTGTCCGAGCAGAACGACACCCCACCGTATTGACCGGCCAAGGCGTTAACGTTGATGGCGCCACAAGCTTCGGCGTCGGAACCGCAGACAAGGCCGAACAAGTCACCGTACTTCTTTTCGTCAACCGAGTCGTCAACGACACATTCCAACGACTTGGTGACACATTCACAAGTGTCGGCGTCGGGGGTAGGGGGCAACTTCAGCGACGCCTTCCAGTTGGCACCGATGGTGGGGCAAGCGAGGGTGTTGGAAGCTTCCGACGACGCCGAGGCCTTGGGAGCGTACGATTGCGACGAGAGCTTGGCCATTTGCGACGACAAGTTGTTGAAGTCGTCCAAGGTCGACACCTTACCGTTCTTGACCGAGACCAAACCGTAGTTGTTTTCTTCTTCGTAATACATGTAAACGATACCACCGGACCAGACGTCAGTCATCTTGTCGGAGTAGATGGTGCCGACTTCGGTGAAGGGTCTCGAGCCCTTACCTTCGTTGCACCCGTATTCGGAGAAGAACACGGGGATGGTCAAGTTCTTGTATTCATCGGTTCTGTCCTTGTAACCCGAGGTTTCAAAGTTGACCGACGAGCCACACCATTCGTACATGTTGATACCGAAGAAGTCGGCTCTTTCGTCGAGTTCACCACAGGCAAAGTAGTCGGCAATGGGCACTCTGATGTCTTCGTCGTCGTTAGCGGAGTAACCGACGGGGATGTAACGGCCAAACTTCGATTGGTTGTCCTTGATGTACTTCTTGGAGTCTCTGACGGCGGCCTTGACAAAGGCGGAGGCGTCGGTGTTGTTCTTGGCGTTGGACACTTCGTTACCGGCAAAGAACCCGAGGACGTTGTCGTACTTACCCAAGTCGTCGATGACTTCCTTGTATCTGTCGAACAACTTGACGTTCCATTCGGGGTTGGCCCGGTTGATGGAGATGTCGGGTTCCGACAAGTCGGCAATGATGTAGATCCCGGCGTCGGCAAACGTCTTCATGCAGTCGTCGTGGGATTGGTTGCCCGACACGGCGTAGACACGAAGGGTGTTGGTTTGGAGCTTCTTGAAGTACTCGACGTCACGCTTACAGGCGTCGCCGTCGGCCAAAGGGTCGACAAACGAGGCGCCGTCGGTGACGTTGGCGGTGTTTTGTTGGTAGGCAATCCCCTTCATCAAGAACCGTTCCCCGGTCTTGGAGTCGTAGAACTTGTTGCCAACAACCTCGATGGGGTTGATGGCCAACGCGGTGGCAGCGATCGCCAACGTCGAGAAGAACTTCATTGGGGATAAGCGAACGGACGAGTTGGAGGCGGCCGTCGCAGGAAATGTTGGGGTTTATATAAACGCGCTATTTTTCACGCCTGCAATCGAGGATCCGAGGGGTTACCCGCACATGCATATAGTCGACGACGATTTTGGGGCAGTGGCGACAGGCGACGGAATTAGGAGGGGGGACGGAGCAGGGGGAATACGACGCAGAGGTGAGTGGAGTCGACGGACCATCGAGTAGGTCTAGCCTGAAGTTTTATTGATATCGTGGGAGGCAAGGCAACCACAACCTTTTTGGGTTTACAGAGTCACCACTACGCCAAATGCGATTTCGTGGTTTGTTAGTGGTAGGGGCTGTGTTGACGCTCCTCCCCGTTGGGAGCCCCGGCCGGCGCGCCCGGTTTGTTAGAGAGGCACGGGTGAATTATTTCGCGATTTAAAAATAAACACCGCACCCTCGAAACACGACGCTCGTCATTTCCTCCCCAGTCGGTATGGCATGGCATAATTTTTAGGTTGACACAGAACCCGCGTGTGACTATCAATCATAGGGCTTAAGCCCCCCCCTCCATCTTTCGTATCTAGTTCCATTACTACCACCTCATCACCATCTACTATCGCTGGCTGTTCCTCGCCGATGTCGGCAATCGTGTCTCCGGTAGCTGGCTCTCTTCGGTCGCGCTTTTTTTTTCCCTCTTCCTCTTGGGCATAAACAACAACATTGCCTCAACGGTAACGACAACACAGTGCTGACTGTTACCAGCCACCGACAACGGTAGTACCAGATGCGGGAGCCGCTAGCCTTGGTTTTTAGCTCTATACCCAAGCAGTATTATTAACAGCAGAATAAATTACATCATCTCCAGTCTCCGGCGAAGTGATACGTCAGTGAGGCTGGCCCACCAAGTGTCCCCCATAGTTTAACCTTAATTGGATAAATCCCTAAAGTGTTTGCCGGTTCCGCGTCATGACACGATTTCCTCCAACGACGGCGCGGGGGACCCTAGGGTGGCTCGAAGGGAACGTCTCGGGCCGAGCCAGCATTGGGGTTTATGTATACGGTTTCCGATGAGTGACCCCGGTGTCGGGGACGGTGATTGGTGCGCGATTTTAATTAGTGAAATGTGTATGATTCCTGCCACTAGAGATTGCTGGCAATCTACAACCATCGAGATGGATCCAAAGATGTCGGTAAATCTTATGCTTTCTTTTTCTTTTTCTTTTTCAGGTTCGTTCTTCGTTGTGAGCCCTGTCCCCCATACGCTCGCTGCTTCAGCGGTAATTTCGGGTGATGTTACCAGGCAGCACCGGCTCGACGCGACGACATACCTACGAATTTTACGATCCCAACGTCGAGACGCGAGAATGTAACCACGCGGACATCGTTTTCGTTTACTGGGTGCATTACGGACTACACCTCACACCATCACGGCTAGTGCACGTCGCCCCACTTCCTACCCCACTGTCCGATACAGTGGAATCTTTGGCCGTTATGTTGAAATCTACAGTATGGCCGATACGTCGAAATGTTTAAGCTAAAACAGCCCGATGTGCATTTGATCCCAAACTGGTGGTTAGCTCCGGAAGGACCGGGGCTCGGCTGCCCTTGAGACCTCGACCCTAGACGTCAATGCTTTTTTTTTACTTTAGTTTCTGAAGGGGGGAGGCCGCATCGGTTGCTTGCGATTTATGAAAGTCGTGCGCCTACCGATCCCAACCAAGCAAAAATCCGCCAACTAAAGGCGGAGGCGGGAAGCACGTTTGTGTGGGGACCCACATCATTTAATCCGCTTAGAGCTTGCCTCGCCGGCGTGCATGGGCGATGGGACAATGGGGTGCAAGTTATTTAGCTATTTGCGACCACGTTGACGCGAGATAGGGCACAGCCCCCGCTATCGCTAGCAGATTTTTTTCAGTTTATTGTCATCCGCTGATCCCCCACAACCAGTTAATCCGCACCCCACCTCGCTCACCTAAATTGAATTCAACCTGGTGTAAGTGGCCAGGTATGGTCAACTATAAGCCAAAAAGAATGTCAAGCCAATCCAATACTACCAGAAACCTTGGAAATGCTACATAGAGCACGAAATAACCACTAAACGGGCCGGAATTACCACTATGCCTAACAATTTTGTATACTGCGTTTGCGACAAAATTTTATTCGGGTTCTATAGTGTAGTGGTTATCACTTTCGGTTTTGATCCGAACAACCCCGGTTCGAATCCGGGTAGGACCTGTTTCCTTTTTGTTTTCTCTCCCAAGCTGTCGCCATTCACCCCTAATTTTTTTTTTTTTTTTTTGTTTGCCCTTGCTCGCCCACGCTCCCCCGCCCACCCTACACAAAAAAAATTCACCTGACCCTACGCGATTTCGACTCCCATCGCTCTCAAAGCACATTTATCTTTTGCCCTACCAGAATGGCGACTGTCAGCCCGCCCGCTGAACTCGTCAGTCAGATTTTGGAGGCAGTATCGTTCTCAGGACCCCTGGGAGCGTCACTAGCCGAAATGTGGGACATGGTTCGTCCCCACCTTGGCGTTGACACTCTCACCGACGATATCAAACAAATGATCTGGCAATGGCTTTTCTTCAATGACGTTGAAGTCCAATTGTATCTCGTTGATGCCGAAGGTACGGTGTTACACATCATGCCGCAATATGCTCAACAATTGAGCGAGGTTGGTGAAGGTGTGGCTGCTACCGATGCCGAATCTCACATCAGAGTTGTACCCACCGCCGAAACACAATGGCGTTATTTGACAGGGTTACGACCAAGCAAGAAGATCCGAGGCCACATGGGTGAAAAGCCGTACGAGTTGTTGATGACAATTGCTGCTCATGGACCCAAGGGGATCTCGTCGCTGGACCTCTGTAAGCTTACGGGACAAGATCCTCGGTCGCTTCCGGTGCGGTTCAAAAAGCTTATAGATATGGGCCTTATCATCCGTCGACGGTTCTACGAACAGAAGTCTCGCCAACAAACCAACTTGTGCATCCACACCAAGTTTGTTCCTCAAAAGACCGAAGAGTCGATGAAACTGGAAGATGCTCTCCGTGAACGCAATAGTAAACGGTTTAGGGAGCTTCTTATGGAAAAGCTTCGCACGGCCCCTAACCGGATTCGGGGGTTCCGTGATCTTAAGGTCGAATTGGGAATGACGGAAGGCATCGGATTGCAAAAATTCTTTGGGTCGATGGTAAACTATTTGACTCGACGGGGCTACGTGGAAAAGTGTCTTGTGAACATTGACCTGGATGATGCCATCAACGGCAACGAATCCTCTCGGCAATTGTATTGTTTGCGAATGGTTAAGGAGCTCCCCAAATCCGACTCCTATGACTTTGACTTTGATGATGAAGTTGACGAAGATGATTTGGGCGTTGATGATCAGCTCTCCACTCCTCCCGTGCTTCCTCGCATCAACCATGTCTTTCCGTTGTGCAATCAAATCTACCAACAGATTGAAAACAGTCGCAGTACCGGGGTCCCCGCTAAGGAAATGATTCGTACCCTTATGGGCCAACTGCAGTTCCGCCCGTTAGCCCGATTATTGGATCAATTCAGTGGTTATGTCATCGATGAAAAGCAAGTATTATCCCCACTCAAAGCTCACCCTGATGACCCATACGATGATCTCGCCGTGGTGAGAATCTACGACTTTGATGGTAAGTTCAAGTTCTACCGCTACTACACCATGCAAGAACTTCCTTACAAACCCAAAAGCATCAAGCCTTACAAGAAGTTACCGGCCAAGGCTGCCAAACTTGAGAAGAAAGTTAAGCTTAAGGGATCATTGGCCGATATTGAAAAACGATTGTCTGGAGGTTTATCGAAAGCTCCCGGAGGGGAGTTTGTCGTGCCAAAGAAGCGGGGTCGTCCTCCCAAGGATCCGCTGGCTACCCCTAAACCAACGGTGAAACGGGCCAAACCCCAACCTGGCGATCCTCCGAGAAAACGTGGTCGTCCTCGCAAAAATCCTCTTGCGGACGATGCTCTCATTGCCGTGGCAGACACCTCTACCACTGCTCCCTTGGATGAAGCGTGGCAACAAGCCGAACAAGCCGCCGCTGCCGCGGTAGCGATAAATAATGGGGAGGACGCGGTGCTTCCGTCTCGTCGCCGCCGACGTACCACTCGTATCGACACTCTGCTTCTCGTCATGGATGATGACGATGATGACGACGCCCATGACGAATACGTTGAGGATGATGTCGACGATGTCGACGATGCTGACGACAAGATGGATGTGGATGAGGTTGTTATTGACGGCGATGAAGAAGATGACGATGATGATTTCATTAAGGAAACGTTAGTCAAGCCAGTGAAGCCCAAGGCAACACCAACGAAGTCTAAAGCAACGTCAACCACCAAATCCCAACCGAAGGAGAAAGAAGAATCCCCAGACATTGAAATCAGAGAAGTAAAAGGCTACCTTCCTCAAGTTGATGCCAAATCACTTAAAGCCTTTAAGAAGAAGTCAAGTGGCGACACGTCTCTGGTGAGAAAACACGCTCCCGTCATGGCGGGGTCGCTTCGTGGCGTCAAACGTCAACAAGCCTTACTTGATTTGATTCGCGAACGTGGTGGAGCTGAATTCACCAGTGCCAAGTTACGTCGAGACTTGGACGATCGGCTTCAGTCGTCGACGATGATCGATAACAAGACCATTGCTCGTGATATCCTGGTGCTCATTACTAGTGGCCAATTGACCGCCGAGGATATTGTCGTCCTGCTGGGAGGGAGCCGATTCAAGCGCAAGCTCTTAATTCTTGTGGACGGGCGTCCTCTGGAAGAAGCTCTCGACGAAGTCAGACAACGAGGCTCCCGACTCGACACCCCTAATAAGCAGAAGACTGTGGAACGACACGTGGTGAAGGAGGAAGTGAAGTTATTCACCAATGAGGAGGCGTCCCGGGTGGAAAGTGCTCGGGAGAAACGCCAGCAGTTGGTGGAACGTCGTCGTATCACTAGTGCCAAACGAGAAAACCGGCTTGAAGCGCTTAAAGAACGGAAAGAAGCGGCGGCCAAAGCTGCTGCGGCACGAACCAATGCCGAACCCAAGCCACGGCCGCAAGCGCCCGAAAAACGCCAACGTCAAGAACGTACTACGCGCCGTCGCCACAACATTTCCCGGGACGAAGCCAACGTGTTGTACCGCGCTGTGGTGGCGTGTCGGTCGTTACTTCCGTGGGGAATTGACTTTGATGCCATTGCCCAAGTGTTTGCTGGCCATTCGGTGATTACCAGTGCCGAACTGGCTCGGCTGGTGTGGAACAAAGTGCGGGCTCAGTTTGGTGGGCTCAAGGCGGTGATGAAGGGACAAGAAGAGTTCCAACGGATCATTCTTGATCGCATCCAGGAAGGTGTGGTGACCACCGAAGACTTGGAGTTGGGGATCAAAAACTTACAATTCTTCCTCGACGTGTGGAATGATCTGATTACTAGCGTTGACGAAACCGAAGACGATGACTTTGACGATACCATGCCATTATTCGCTACCTTTGACGAAAACAGCAAACAATACGCGCTTACTCGGGCTGCCGGTCAGAGTAAAGACGTGGTAGACTCATTGGAGGATACTCTGAGACCACAAAAGGAACAATTTTTGGCGAGCCATCCGTTCGTGGTGACTGCTCCGCGTACGGTGGTGCCTGACCCCGATGAATCGGTGAGAACGGCAATCAAGGCCATCTATACCGTGCCCCAGGCCACCTACGATCTTTACGCGGCCAAGAAGGTGCTTAATCACGTCAATGAAGACCGCCTCAAACGGGTTACCGAAGCCATGATTGAAGAAAAAGAACTTGTGTTCCACGACGATCCCAACGCCATCGTCAAGTTTCATTTAACCGATCGGGTGCGAGCTCCCGTCCAACTCAAATACATGGATGCCGAAATGCTCCGCGACGCTACCGACTTTGCCGAAAAGGCTCGGCTGGTGTTTGTGGGCGAGCTGGGGCTCTTGTTGTCCCACGCCATCAAGAACGGCCACATGATCGCTGCCCTTACGTGGATCCTGAACCACGAAGTCAGTCTCATTCACGTCGACCAGGAGTATACGTTTTCCGGCTACGAGCTGCGAAGTCTCGATAAGCTGAACTTGGAGTGTGACTTGGTGATGATGGCGCGGGCGCCGCCAGCCGTCGACGCCGTGCGCTACGTCCCCGTGCCCACCGGTCCCGTGGGGCTGCACATTTGGCTTGACCTTCAGGGCAATGTCAAGAGCGATTTGTGGCGGCAAATCGTTACCGCGGTGGTGTACTACGTGTGTTTCCGTCCCGGGGTGCTTCTGCAAGCTCTTTTCGCCAAATTGCAACCGTTATTGGGTTACAAGGACTTTGTTGACGTCTTGCACTGGTTGGAGCAGAGTCAAGTGGTGGAACAAGGCAAGTATGGTGGTTATTGGTTGAAGCCGATGTGGTACTCGCTTCTTGGTAGCCACAGCTCGTGAACCATTCGGGGAACGAGGATAATATGATAATAATACATGATATGAAATAAACTAATTGGATAAATGCTGGATGCTGACATTGTAGTTAAATTGTCTATCTCTATCGTACAGCTTTTCATGTGTTTAAGGCCAGTTAGGCAATTGACGGTGTAAATCCATAAATATGATGTAACGTTACACCACCACTATGAAATTAACTGACCCTATTTCCAAATAACTAACACACCTTGGTATTTCAGTATAGTGGTTTGAGCAATTTAAAGAGTTAAACTGAGCAAGAGGAGATAGAGGAAAAAGATAGACTTGAATTAGTAAAGAGCTAAGTGGTAGTTATCGTAAAAGTGGTAATCTCCATAAGTTCATTCATTGGGTTACATAACATAATGGTTACTTTCTTTGC
Organism: Diutina pseudorugosa; assembly: GCA_030580175.1. Taxonomy (NCBI): domain Eukaryota; kingdom Fungi; phylum Ascomycota; class Pichiomycetes; order Serinales; family Debaryomycetaceae; genus Diutina; species Diutina pseudorugosa. The sequence continues at coordinate 175,075 of JAKTSL010000017.1, read as the reverse complement.
CCGTAGGCCTTGGTGGCATAGTCCCCGTTGATGCAAATGACATCTTGAGACCGGTAGTCGTTGGATCCGGAAAAGTAGGAGTTCAAGATCAGCTTGACCCCATCGGCGTATCTCTTTTGAGCATCCAACGACGTTCCCGAGATGTGAGGAGTCATGGCGTTGCCACCACCCCACGAGTTGTCCATCGATCTCCACGGGTGGTTATCGGGAGCCGGTTGCACGTTCCACACGTCGCCACCGTAGCCAGCAATGGTACCGTTCTTGACGGCTTCAGCCACGTCTTCAGCCACACAAATGGCGCCACGAGCAGTGTTGACCAAGTACGCCGTAGGCTTCATTTTGGAGATCAATTGCTTGTTGAACAATCCCTTGGATTGAGCGTGCAACGGACAGTTGATGGTGACAATGTCGGCTTGAGCCACCATTTCCTCTAAGTTTTCCACCCGTTCGACGATATTGTCGGTACCATTGAACAATTTCGAGGCTTGGTTCAACTTATCCACCGCTTCTTGAGGAAGAGGTTGGTAGTCATAGTACAACAACTTCTTGGGGTTAAACGCCACCAATCTTTCCAACACCCGGTAGCCAATTCTGCCAGCACCCACGGTAGCCACCACCTTATCTTCCAAGTCGTATTCGTGCTTAGCACAAGCAGCGATATCCCACCCGCCTTCAATCGCCATCTTGTGGGAAGGAAGGAAGTTACGAATAAACACCAAGATGGTCATCATCACGTGTTCGGCGACCGACACCACGTTGGATCCAGTAACTTCAAGCACCGAGATGTTGCGCTTGTTGGCAGCATCAAGGTCCACGTGGTCCGAACCCACACCAGCCGTGATACACATCTTGAGCTTGGGTGCCTTTTCAATTCTCGAAGCAGTAACGTAGGCCGGATAGAAGGGAGTAGTGATGATGATCTCGGCATCGGCCAACTCCTTATCCACTTGAGAACTGGGTTCGGGGTCCTTGTCGGTGGTACACACCAACTCGTAGCCAGCGTCCTCGACGGTCTTGCGGATGCCCAACTCGTTCTCAATGCACCCCAACAATCTCGCTTCTTCCTTGGCCGATTGCTTACCTTCGTAAAGAACCAATAAAACCTTTCCCTTAGCCATGTTGTTTGTCGTTTGTCGTAGTAGTTGTTGATGTAGTTGTTGTCAACTGTACTTTTAAAACTTAATCGAGACTTTAAGGGGGGTTTAAGTAGTTTTTCCTTTGAGACTATTGCCGAACCACTTCAAGGGCTCGGGCTCCCATCACCTCATGGTTATTTCTTGGTAGCCCCCCTCCTTCGTCTCCCCTCAATCCATGATCATTACCTTCGAGAAATACCGCTTAAATAACCCCGTAAAAACGGGCAGCATCAACCTTGGGGTCAATTGATTCATATTGAGGTTAAATGGCCGGATTAATTAACTCGATTGACACTATAGATTGGCTTTGAACTTAAGGATCGAACATGTGCACTTGAGCCCGAGCCCCGGACACTCCGTGGGAACCACTAATTGTCGCAAATATTCGCTCACCAAAACCTGGGGTAATGAGGGGTAGGCGAGCTTGGTGATGTAATGCTGCTGCCATTGTGCAGGGAAAATCATTAGAGTGACGACTAATTAAGGTAGGGGAAGCCGCGCTATATTTTACTCCGAGGCATTTTGTCAAAGGTGGGGAAGTATCGAAAGATGCATCGAAAGATGTTTCAGATCGATCGGCATTTAGTGTCCGTTCAGATCGGGCCATCGACCCCCCACACCCAGCCGCACCTATGGGGCTTAGGTCGGTTCCCACTCATTTTGAATTTAACCTTTTTTAAATTATCTGATGCTCACGCACTATTTGACTATTGTCGGTGACAATACCACCACCATGATGAGGCTACGAGCTTCCCATTTCCAGACAATTAGAACCCCCGGGGAGGGGTGACGATGATCATCAGTCATTTGATTTTTCATCTTCATCGACTTTCATTACCTCGTTGAGGAAAACGGTCTCAAGTATGGCTGACGCCAACTGGATGCCAGAAGGTGCGCTAATCGACAAAGAGGGGGAAGAAGAAGATGGTGAAGCTTACATTGATCCTACTTTGATTACCCTTCAGGATATCGACTTCGATGCCATTGATGTTCTCGACCAAGTGACTATAAGCGATCAGGAGCTCTTGCAAGAGTTCAGTAGTCGTATATTCCTGGATACCAGGGATTGTTTTCAGGAAGCTCATGACCAACAAGCCCCTCATCTTACCCCAGCGGCGGTTATCTCGGGACAAGGATTATCGTTGGGTGGCATCCACCATGACCCCATGTCGCTGCCAGTACTGACGGAAGCAGTCGATTTTCGTACGATGACGATGAACCAGTCTCCTTCACTCACGCGGTGGGAATTTCTGACCCCGTTGTCATGGCTCCAATCGCCTCAACGTGTTCCTGTATTGTCATCGTCGTTGCTCTCGCCTCCGCTGGGGACTTTGCCCGATATATTGGACCCGTCCTCGGCCATGTCGAAGAGTACCGGTCCCGGTGACTCTCCCGCTCATCCCCAAAGTCCGGCGCCATTAATTGACACAACTGGTGGCTCTAGTTCCAAAGTGGCCCATCAAGGTTTACCACCTACTACTAATGGCGACCATTCTTATACCCCTCCCAGCGACAACGATTGGTTGGAAACCGCCGAAATTCTTTTGGAATTGCCTCCACCTTCATCGCCTGAAGAAGCTAATGATGATAATGATTGCAAGCAATTGCCAATGAATACGGGAAAGGCAAAAGTCTTGAAGAAGATTCCCAAGCCCTACGTATGTCGGTGGTTTGACTGCCGTGGCGGCATGCGATCCTTCAGCAAGGTGAGTACCTTCAGAAGACACTTATTTACCCATTTCCAACTCGACAACTTGAAATATGACCGCTCCCTTCACTTGGCGATGATTGACAAACAGTGGGGAAAATGTGCTTGTGGATATAAGTCCACGGGGCTTGACTGGTTGTTGCACTTATTCGACAATTGTCCACGCTATAACCAAGTTGGCTGATGAGAACCAGACGGATTTATGTTATGATTGAATGAGTGAATGAGTGAATGAATGAGTGAATGATGACTAAATTAAACTGTAGGATTTTGGTTTATTCCTTTCGTGGTTAAGTTTTCGATATTGTCTATAGGATTATTCCGACCATGTGATGGTGTTGAAAATCTGCAAAAGTATGCTATACTCTGGTAAGCAAAGGTTGGTTTAAATACCAACACAAATGCCATCCATTCACTGACCACTATGATCTATACTGTTTTAGCCATTGCTATTGCCACACTCATTAATTATTGGTACTTTCCTCGACCTCCATTATCAAATATCCCCACATTCTACGGATGGCCCGCAATTGGCAACCTCGTCCATCTTCAAAAGAACCCTGCTCGAACCTTGAAAAAGTGGGCTCAGGACCATGGGTTAATTCAGGTTAAGGTGGGCTTTCAGTGGATTGTTGTTGCTCTCAGTGACAAAGAGGTGCATCGGTTATGGGTATCCAATGCATCGAAAACCAACCTGAGATGGCTGCTGCCGGTGTTTTCGTCGGTGCTGACGGTTCCCGGATTTACTGTGGGCAGCACTCCTTACAGTACCGAGCTTAAAGCCACCAAGCGCCACTTTGAGCTGATTCTCCATACTATTGCCGTCACTAGTGATATATTTGTTCGAGTTCTTAGTACTCAAACAGACTTGTTGGTTAAACAGTTAGCTCAATACGCTGGTGGTAATGATGATGTTGATCCCTTGATTTTCATGAAGCGATGGCACCTTCGGATTGTGCTTCAAATTGGTTATGGCATTGACGCTGATGAACAGTTCCCGGGACTTATCGATGAAATCATCACGGTGGAACTGGCCATCATGAGAATTAGAGCACCGCTACTGTGGCGCAACTGGTTCCCTGGATCTAGCGCCCACAAATGGATCCGTCGGCGTGGGGTTTACATGGCGATGCTTATGAGGGATATGCTCGAACATATTAATGATCGGAGTGATAGTGTTGTCGGTCAATTACTTGATCGCAATTTATCCATGGCACAAGTATCGAGTTGTTGTTTACTGTTAGTGAGCGCTGGACTCGATAACACGCCGTTGTTGATGAGCCATCTCTTGGGTCAAATGGGGTACCACCACCAATGGCAAGCGCGAGCCCACGACGAGATTAATTCCCAGGGATTTCGTAGTGTTCGGGACTATCGCCAGGGTAAAATCATCATGGCATTGATCCAGGAAACCCTTCGACTGTTTTCTGTGCTTCCCTTGGCCCTTCCTCGACAAACTACGGCATGTATTGGTCGCATGCCTCCTCGCACTAAGCTCTTGATGAATGCCTACGCTGCCAACCACGATCCCCACCGCTATAACAATGCCAACAACTTTGACCCGCAAAGATGGTTAGACGATGCTAATTTGCGTCACTACGGCTTTGGTACCGGACTGAGAAGTTGTCTGGGGAAGATATTGGCATTAAGGATGATGTGGTGGGCTACGGTGCGGTTGTTGGACGAATTCAAGGTGAACCATCCTCGTGACGATAACTGGAAGATGGAATTGGATCCGTTTGTTGCTAACGCCCAGCCCAACGCCACCTCGTTTGAGCCGTACCCATTCAAGGTACGACTTACAATTAGATCTAAATAGTTGTTGCAAAGTGGCGCCGTGCATTTGTGGGGAAAAAAAAGCCTCAAAGAACGTCTCGGGTGGCATTATGATGAGATGCGTTGACACATCGTTAGATATGGTATCCTAAAAAAAAAAGAAAAAGGTTATTGATTGGAGTATATATCGTTAGTAATGATGAAATCATATAAACCGGGATATGAATCGTGATTCGAGCTACACGTCAACCCTTTCTCAACACTGCCTCTACCGCAAAAAAAAGGTGAGTCGCGTTCTAGGCCTTTCCATGCTGGATCGGGCACGACGCGCTAGCAATTGACCAATTCAGCAACCGTGTTCAACGATTGCCTTGGCGAATGCTGCCACGACAACTACCTCAAATAGTGGGTCCACCATCACGAAAATGAGTAATTTACAAAGCCCACGGAAAAATGCCATCGCGCAGGTTATATGTGTTGTAAAGTTTAGTCACCCCGCCCCTTCTCCTTCATCTTGAATGGCATCCCTTTACTGACGTGTTTTGCGTTAAAACTTTTGCCGACGTCATGCACGTTTCGCCGAATTTCGCCGCGATGGCACGGCACGGGCTCCGGAAGGTACGGCACCACCTACCGTGCCTCCCTGACGAACCAACCCACTAAAGCCCCAATTATCATTGTATTTACTCGACGAACCACTTCCAAACTTCACAATTATACCCCCTTCCAACCCCTTTGTTTCCTAACTTCCCCCAAAGTAGCCACCATCACTACCATCGTCACTATCACGTCGCCGGATCGCTGATTCGCCGAAACCTGTACACAAAGCCTACTCAACCAAAAAAAAAAAAAAGTCCCCACTACCTGCACACAGCCACTAACATCACACTAGCCCAACGCCCTACATATACTCGCCGAAATGCCTGCTGAAGACGCTCAACAACCGCTTCTACCGCCGATGTCCCGCGACCTGGAGTCCCCGCTGCCTCCGCCAAGCACCGATGTGCTGGTTTTGAAGACTCACGAGACCCATAGCGTCGTCGACGCTCCGTCGCTGGTGCTGCTGGCCGAAGCCAGTCATATCCCTACTCCCAGTCCCAGTTACATGGTGGCGTTGCTTGCCGTGTGTGCTCTGATTCTGGGGTTTATGTTTGGCTATGATACTGGTTACATTTCGGCGGCTTTGGTGCAAATTAAGGACGATTTATCCGGTCGGTTCCTTACTAATGGCGATAAGGAGTTTATCACCCTGGCCACGCTGTTGGGAGCTCTTTTAGGAGCAGTATTAGGGGGGATGCTGGCCAATGCCATTGGTCGGCGAGGCGTATTGCTCGTGCTGAACGTAATTTTCGTTGTTGGTACCATTATTCAATTAGCTGCGAAAACGGTGTGGACGATGATTGCTGGTCGGTTCGTCATGGGGTGGGGCGTGGGCTGTGCCCTGTTGATTGCTCCGTTGATGATTTCCGAGTTAGCCCCCGCCAAGTACCGGGGTCGGTTAATTGTTGTCAATGGGATTATGATCACTGGTGGTCAGCTCGTGGCCTATTTCATCAACTGGGGGCTCGAACACATCAACCATGGGTGGCGAGTATCGGTGGGGTTGTGTATGGTCCCCGCCGTGGTGCAATTTGTCCTCTTTTGGTTCCTTCCCGATACCCCGAGATTCTACGTCATGAACCACAATATCGACAAGGCCAAGCAAGTCTTGCGCCAAGTGTACAAGAACCCGTCGGAAGAGTTTGTCGACCATGCCGTGGACGATATGGTGGCGCTGAACTCGCAAGTTCCTGGGGATAACCCGTGGCAACAAGCGTGGAACTCGGTGCGGATCGTTCATACCAATCCCGCCAATTTCCGTGCCCTTATCCTCGCCTGTGGGTTACAAGGGATCCAGCAATTTACTGGGTTCAACTCGTTAATGTACTTTTCCACCACCATCTTCGAAGCCCTTGGCTTTGACAACCCCACCGCCACCTCCATCATCATCGCGGCCACCAACTTTGTGTTTACCATTGTCGCCATGTGCATCATCGATATCGTCGGTCGTCGTCGCATCCTCTTGTGGGCCCTTCCCGTAATGATGGCGGCGATGATTGTTAGTGCTATTGCTTACCACTACATTGGCATTTCTTTCCATGATGATGCCGTCGATATTGTTGCCGGAAACATCCACGGATGGGGTATTGTCATCATCATGATGATGGTGGTGTTTGCTGCTTCTTACGCCATCGGTATCGGCACGCTGGCGTGGACCGGGGTCGAGTTGTTCTCCGACGTCAACGTGCGGTCGGTGGGTGGCATGTATGCTACTTGTACTAACTGGGCCGGCTCGTTGGTGATTGCCCTGACGTTCTTGACGATGTTGGTCAACATCACGCCGACGGGGACCTACGCCCTCTTTGCGGCATTGTGTGCGGTGTCGTTTGTGTTCATCTACTTCTTGTACCCGGAAACCGCCGGGTTGGAATTGGAAGAAACGTCGTCGTTATTACTGGACGGCTTTGGCGTGGCCAAGGCCCGCAAATTGGTCAAGAGCCGCCGCCGCCGGGGACGGGTATCCCATCAAGATAATGCTTAACGATTTACGACTAAAGATTCCTAATAAACGCAGTAATTAGACATCAACAATGACCACCACTTAGCTCTTTCCACCCACTAACCCCCCAACTCTTTCCAGACTTCGCCATCCATAAGTTATTACCTTCTCTTTGACTTTCTTCGCTATCAGTAGCCGTCACTACACAAAATCAAAAGAAAGAAAACGGCTCGTAAAAATAAGCTCACCGAGGCTGATGCATATGTTAGACCAGATGCTCGCTTACACAGTCCGATACAGCAATACATTATCAGATCCAAGGCTATATTAGGATCATTTGCCTCAACGTTGCTCTTGCGTATTCCTTCTCTTCAACTTGGAGGAAACTCAAGTGACCCACAGCCCCCTCTTTAAATCGTAAGGTCACCCCTAATAAGCTACTATATAATACAACCTAACTATCCTTATCCACTATAATTTTCAATACTACCATGTTGTCCACAGTTACCATCATCGCCTTGTCTTCCATCGCCAAAGCCGCTACCACCATCACCCAAGAGTTCGTCATTGACGACACTGTTTCCCCCCTTACTCAGACGACGGGACAAACGTTTGACGCTGTGGTTACCGGTGTTAACACCAACTACGGCAATGGTCCCCACGCTAACGCTACCCACCCGATGTTGACGATCCAAACGTCGCCTCACCACAATGCTACTGCTATTGGTACACACCATAATGGTACTCGCACCGGTACCGGCAACGGCGCCGGAACCGGCGCCATCGTGGGAGGACCCGGAGCCGGCACCGTGACTACGGAAACTGACACCATGCCTGGAACGGAGACCGACACCAGGTTGACGTCGACCCCCACTGCCGGAGCCAATGGCACCACCAATGGCACCAATGGCGGCGCTAACGCTACTGCCACTGCTACTGGTGGAGGCAGTTCCAACTACGAAGCCAGTGTCATGGCGGGGATTCTTGTTGCCGGAGCCGTTTGCTTACTTTTGTAAGTGGATGACTTCCCCAGACTCCTCTTTTTCTTGTTCGTTTGTTTCGTCATCAAGTAAGTAATTTCATTATGTCTGTTATAATAAAACCAATTGATCCTGGAAACCTTATAAACCAAATTAAAATTGACCAACCAAGATTATTTGGACTTGATCCCAAGAATTATAATGAATCATGACTTAGATTCTCCGTTCGGTTGGTCATGGGCTTGTAAAGTATAAATTTTGCCAGCCCATATTGCTTAATAGCGTGACGCCGCACTTGGGTGTTCGCACTAAGAAGTGAAAAGTCGAGCATCACCATCATCCCTTTCAACGTTTACACAGTTCCTCTTTTCTCTCTTTCCCCGAATATGATGGCTTGTTCTCTTCACTACTTATTCTACTTCTTCAAGTGGTGGCAAACATGATTATTTTATGGCACTGTTATCGCTCATTACTTTGGGCTCGCTTCATCAAAATTGACTGCGACATCCATTGTCACGTCGTTGCCCATTTCTCCACATCCATACACCTGCCCTCCACCACCAATGACTCAGCTACGACAACGACAAGTACAACCGATCCTGCTGACGGAGCGGATGAGCCGATTAAAGGACTACACGGTGTTCTCGAAGCTCGGCCAGGGGACGTTTGGCGTGGTGCAAAAGGCAAAGGACGCCAAGGGCACCATGGTGGCGCTCAAGCAATTATTGAACCACAGTGCCAAGGAAGGGTTCCCCATTACTGCCATGCGGGAAATCACCATTCTCAAAAGGCTTGACCACGTCAATGTCCTCAAGATTATCGATATGATCTACGATGAACCCAAAGTGCTGAACCCCCAAGAAATGGTTACGACTCGTGGCTGTTTTTACACGGTACTGCCCTACATGCTGAGTGACCTTGTTGGTCTATTGGAAAACCCCAAGGTCCACCTTGAATTGCCCCACATCAAGTGTATCCTTAAACAACTACTTTGTGGCGTGGATTACCTCCACCAACAGCATTTCCTCCATCGCGATATCAAGGCCGCTAACATCTTATTGGACGAGCACGGCGTGGTCAAGATTGCTGACTTTGGGCTTGCTCGGACCTACCATGGTAAACCACCGGGCGTTGGTACCGGTCCCGGTGGTGGTGAACGTGCCTATACCGGGTTGGTGATGACTCGATGGTACCGGGCGCCAGAATTGTTACTTGGGGAGACTAAATACACCACGGCAGTGGACATGTGGGGGGTCGGATGTGTGTTTGGTGAGCTTTTCACTCATAAACCTATTCTTGTGGGGAAGCTGGACTCACACCAGGTCCAGCTCGTGTTCCAGCTTTGTGGGCCTCCCACCGACTGGAGTGGTGCCGTCAAATTACCCAATACTGCTGGCTACAACGTTGGGCTTACCTGTAAGAGGTCGCTCGAAACTCGGTTTGGGGGACTTATGCCTCCCGATGGGGTCGAGCTTTTGGGCCAATTGCTTCGCCTTGATCCTCACAAACGACTCACCGCCCAGGAGGCATTAACCCACAAGTTTTTCACCACCGAGCCGGCAGTAATCGAGCCTCATCAGCTTCCGCGATTCGAAGAATGTCACGAAATCGATAAGGAACGGTTTAAGAAGATGGCGCGAGCCCCTACCGTCACCAGCTATAAGCCATTAAAGCCACAAAACAACAAGTCGTGGGGTATTGCCGCCGCTGCCATGGCTCGCGATACCCCGACCCCCGAACCGACACCGCTCAAATCAATGCCTCCTACTGAACCACGAGAGATGCGTGGATCGCTGTGGGGAGCTGACGGGCCTCAGCGAGCCACGCCTACTCCCACACCACGTCGACCCACGCCTGAAGTGGGAGAGAAGCTGGCGAAACCGCTGCCGACGTCGGTGGCGCTGCTGGGGATCTTCATGAACCGCAAACGTCGGGTCGGTGCTCCCACCACCGTTAAACGTGCAAAGACTGACACTACGGAGACTACTGAGTCAAAGAGTGATACGACAAAGAACGATGACGAAGATATTGATCCTAGTGACGACGATGCCATGGCCAAGATCTTGGATGGTTAATTGAACAGTCGGTATAGTGTGTGTATACTTTATCGTTGACCCCAAAGAAATACGAGACGTGGTGCGGCTAATACGCTAACGAATATAATTGATCCAACTCAATCTCAAATACCAACATCGGTCCCCTCGGATTTATCTCTCTGTTGTGCTTTCCTTATATATGGTGGATGCTGTATGGCATGAACGCAAGCTGGGTTTATCATATCTACCCCTCTACCCCACTTCTCACCCTAACCCCTCCTTTCCAGAAATGCCTCATGGCGTTTTTTTGGCATAAGCAGGAACGGCGTCTTTGGCCACCACCAAACGGCAAAAAAAAAGACGTATCGGAAATGATATCCTTAAAAATGGGGCCATGGACCCGATAAAGTCAATATAAATACCTCAATGGTGAGATTTTTCAGCACGGAAATGTACACCCGCGTCACAAGCCACAACCATAAACGCTAACGTGTTACTGTAACCAGTATAACCAGTATAACCCATGGAGCTCGTGGGTTAAGTGGTACGACTAGAAGTAACGAGAGCTAACCGCTAAACCGACGGGGACCATTTGGGCTGGTTCTGCTGGTGATGGCTACGAATGCCGGTGACTGTGTGGGGATAGCCGCTAACTCACGGGATTGGTGGCTGGCGTGGCTCGTTAGCGGGTTCACATGGCTTCATACCCCACGCTGGCCCCGCTATCGGCTCCGAACGGTTCCGCACCATCAACACTGACCGAGGCCTCTCTTTAGGGAAAAAAAAAAAGACACAGAAGAGAAAAAAAAACGGCTCACGGACAGCCGCAAGAGAAAGGCGGGGAGAGTTGTTCCGAACCATCCCATTGGCCGCGACGCCGTACCGAAAACCCCTCAATTGACAACCGCATATATACCGACTCAGTAGACGACTATCATACTCGGTTATTTTCTAAAGATATGGTTTTGTTATCCTAAACCACGTTAGCCATCGTCGGTGGCTCGAGCCGTCGCTCCGAGCGATGTCTCCACATCTATCGCGCACGGTTGTTTACGGACGCACAGCGATGAATCATATGCATCCGTCTACCCGAAGATGACTACCAATGCCGCGAATCGGCAACGGGGGGGTGTGTCGCAGTGAGGAGAACAAGCAGGATATACCACCCCGTCAAAGTGCTTTTCCACCAGCAAATAAACCCGTCAACAACGGTTAGTATCACCTACCCTCAAGTAATCTTAGATATCTATATCATCAGCGCCCTTCTCCAATCAGCCGACGCCATTCGCTTGACGTTGCCTCATTATCGCCTTGAGTCACTAAAGGTGTCTCGCTGCAAGGGTGAAAAATTCGCAGAGAGGAGCCTCGAGTATAAAAGGCCCGATCGTCCCGCTCACCAGCCCGCTTGTCCCTTCACCACCGTTTCCTAGATGTACAAATATAGCGTTCGTCGTCAATTCGCCACTGCCAGCGTCCTTAGACAATGGCAGCAAATCCCCTTGGCTCCCCCTGACAAGATCTTGGGCATCACCGAGGCGTTCAAGGAAGACCAAAACCCCAACAAGATCAACTTGGGGGTGGGGGCCTACCGCGACAACACCGGTAAGCCCATCATCTTCCCTGCGGTGAAGAAGGCGGAACAAAAGCTCTACAACAACGAAAAGGAAAAGGAGTACACCGCCATCACCGGGTCGAAGGCGTTCCAAGACATTGTCAAGAACTTCATCTTCAACAACTCCAACAAGGACCCCAACGGCAAGAAGTTGATTGACGAAGGCAGAATCGTTACTGCGCAAACGATCTCGGGTACGGGGTCGTTGCGGGTCATTGCCGACTTTTTGGCTCGGTTCTACAACTCGAAGAAGATCTACGTCCCCAAGCCCACCTGGGCCAACCACGTGGCCGTGTTCACCGACGCTGGTCTCCAACCGGAATACTACGCCTACTACGACACCGCCAACAACGACTTGGACTTTGACAACTTGAAGAAGTCGCTTAACCTGGCCGACAACGGGCTGGTGGTGCTTTTGCACGCCTGCTGCCACAACCCCACCGGGATGGACTTGACTGGTGACCAATGGGAACAAGTGTTGGACATTATCCAACAAAAGAAGTTGTTCCCGTTGATCGACATGGCCTACCAAGGGTTCGCCTCGGGGTCGCCTTACGAAGACATTTCTCTCATCCGCCGCATGACCGAGTTGGCGGTGCAAAACAAGATCCCCACCTTTGCCCTCTGTCAATCGTTTGCTAAGAACATGGGGTTGTACGGGGAACGTACCGGGTCCATCTCCATCATCACCGAGCTGGCCGAACAACTGAAGGCGATCGAATCGCAATTGAAGAAGTTGATTCGTCCCATCTACTCGTCGCCCCCCATCCACGGGTCCAAGATCGTCGAAACCATCTTCAACGAAGGGTTGTTGGACGAATGGTTGACCGACTTGGACAAGGTGGTGGGTCGGTTGAACACCATCAGACAAAAGTTGTACGACAACTTGGACAAGTCCAACTACAACTGGGACCACTTGCTCAAGCAACGGGGGATGTTTGTCTACACCGGGTTGTCGCCTGAACAAATGAAGAGATTGCGGGACGAGTTCTCCGTCTACGCCACCGACGACGGTAGATTCTCCATCTCGGGCATTAACGACAACAACGTCGAATACTTGGCCGACGCCATCAACCAAGTGATCAAGAAGTAATAGTAATGATAATGACTCAAAATATACGTTTCGTTCGATCTTATAGCAACCGTTGCCGTTTATGTCAAGGGCCATCATTGGTAATGCACGTGTGCGTAGGCCGTTATTGTCTTGCGACCGTTGAAAATGTTGAAGGTGTCATTGCGGTAATCGATGATGTCATTATAAGTACAATTGTGAAAAAGCGCCCCACGAGTACAACATTATATTGCAACCTTTGATTATAACTGTAGCCAACCTACTAGCTGCACTCTTCGTGGCTTAGCCAACTCCATTTACTTCTTCTTCAACGACTAGTGGTAGCCGCCATGACGTGCAGAACTAAAATTACCGGCAGAAAAAAAAAAAAAAACAGGATAGTTCCGAGTCATCTCCGTTGACCCGAGGTACCTGTCAAGCGAGCTCAGGGCTAGTAATCAGATTTTACGAGGTCAAGCAAAAGTACGAGTTTATTCAAACGCACACTAGGGTTATGTAAACGATTTTTCCATCAAAAGCGTTACCAAATTATGATAATGATGATCCCATCGCAAATACTTCACGTACGGCATATTCAATGCAAAACGCATCAGTCGCCGAAAACCCAGATAACATCAAGGCGTCATTGGATTGATACTCCTTTCAAGCACAAGATGAGCAGTACTTGAAGCGGGCTTAATAAATTGCTTTGACTAATTATACGAGATCATAAATCTCATTCAATCTACAGCTTATCTATTGCATCTCATATCTCGTTCAATCTACAGCCTATTTAATGCTGCATCATGGACATTTATGAACTATATAAAAAAGTAGAGGCTTGAACACACACATGGTGGATGCTTCAAACTTTGGTACTAGGTCAAACGAGATGAAGGCTAAAAGTTTCTTCAACTAAAGTTCTTATCGACAATTCCTTGCAAAGCCAAGGCCAACAAGCCGTGCGGGTACCAATGCAGCATTATCTATCTACTTAGTATATGATAAGACAAGATCAGCTGCCAAATTACTTGAATTTTTAAGCAATTTTGCCATTACGCCTAAGACTACCCACCTGACTTTGAGTGAGTGAAGTAAATTGTGGTAAACACTTCGGGTGTAAGTGACGAGTTTAGGAACACCTGGTCGAGGTAGGGTTCGATCACAACCTTGGCGCCAGCTTGAAGAAGTTGACGAGGACGTTGTTGCCAGTGTACTGGACTTAAGGATGAGCATCGGCCACCAACGGGATCACCATGTCCGAAAGCGAGCCGCTCTGCTCCTTGAAACAAATCTCATACACCAGCTTGAGTTTTTGATGATGTTTAGTTCATCATATCACTTCAATGGATAGCTTGGGTATGCTGTTATCTTCCGTATTCAAAGCCCGCTCATCGCCAATAGTGAGAGTGTGTGGCGTTGCCTGCATATAAGCCCCAAAATCCCAAGTCCCACGAACTCATGGTCGATAAATGCCAACTCGTTTTTTCATTCTTGATAATCACACGACTTTTGTGTGATGTTGAGTATTGCACAAATAAGGAACGCAAGTTATCCACGTTTTATCGATGGGAGATGAATTAAAACATCACTTGGCAATATCATATACATTGTGACGGTTGCCGCTTGTCGCTGCTTGTCAATTATAGCCCAGAACAATCGTGAAACGCAAAACAAGCTGAGCTATTCGACTCGGACATTTGGTCTACAAAAGGCGAGGCCGTATGCTCAAGGATTATAACGTATCAAGAATCTTCTAGTTGGAAAAAGGTTTACTCTGAAGGTTTGCGGTTTGGTAGGGCAGACATGGTTTGGCGTGGGTGACTAGCGCATCAAGAGAACCGTCTACAGCGTTGGCACCGATATGATAGCTCGTAGAAACAATTGACGCCCATTATCATGGTATTAGTGCTAGCAAACTTGACTAAATGGGGTCAATGACGTCATAGCTGATTGCATCAAATGTAGATATGTAATGTGTTGAAGGAAGCCACTGATTGAGTGAAACACATCGAGGTAATAACCGTTTACGGCGGCCAATATATGTTATATAGCAATTGGCTTCAAAACCAAATATGTTTAGTTCTGATTTTTTGAAATTTCGACTTTTTGTCGTCATTTTAGTTCTCAGTTTTGCATTTTTTCTCCAAAAAGCGAAAACTGCGATTTATTCAGCCTGAACAAGGGTCAACAAAAACCAAAGCCACCTGGCAAGAAGCCAGCAGTGTGATCTACAATAGCCAAGTATCACTTGTATGCATCCATGGGCATTGAGCTCGTTATTTTGAGGTTTACATTTTTGAGATGCGGCGAGTCTTAACAGTGGGACACCCTAAAAAGCTTGACCCGGTTTTCGGCCTCCGGGATCCCCCGGGGTCCTTCCGGGATTCTCCGGGCAATGCCACGCGATCCTTGGATGTGGTAGCCGTTTCTTAGGCTCCCTCTCCGGAAGCGAACCCTTATTCCCCGTTACCCGTGAAACCACCGTAGGCCACTACCCTACGGGTCAATTGATAGGGCAGAAATTTGAATGGCCTTAGGTGGATATGTTCACGGCTTAGTGCACGGCTGCACAACTCAAACTAAATGGTCGATTTCAACGGCAATGGCTACGCCTTATGTGGCCACTTGATGGTGCTCACTGTGATCTAGAAACGCGTGGCTATCGATTTAGCCAATGTTCAAAAATATGATGAGTTTGATGGTTTTCGATGGTTGAGCTGGAAGATGGGGTTGGCGAGGTGATTTGACTCTGCCACGGCGAAAGGTTGACTCGGGTGCGAACCCCAAAACTTACACTGACCCCGCATATTGCGAGGAAAATTACGGTTTACGCCACCAGGTAGCGACTTTGGGATGGCCTACTATGTTTTAATCGGTGGCCTTTTCACCTAGACAAAGTTTGACGGAATTTGACGGAATTTGAAAATTTATTGATTTGATTTGTCGATTTTGGCCCATTCGGCCTAGGGGTTGGTCGCACCAAAAACGCGTAAACTGTGCAATAGCGAGCTCGATACCAACTAATAAAAAAAAGCGATAGTTGGGCTTTATACATCAGACCGCTGGCTTCTTGATAGACGGCTTTGTTTTCTATAAACCCTTAACCCGACTGAATAAATCGCAAAATCGACCACTTAAAAAACGCCAGATCGCATGAAATCTGGTCCAAAAAATCTTAGAAATTGGGGCTTATTAACCAATCACTATAAATAAAGAGGCGTTTTGAATGTGATGGCTGTTTTGTTTTTCCATTTATCTCTTGTGATGGTGCAATCTTTATCAATTCATATTTTGCGGTTAGGCGCGATGATCCGAGAATACCCCAAACCCCAGCCGTCGATGTCAAACATCAAAAAAATTCATGAAATTTTTTTTGTCGTGAATCATAGACTATATCACCGGTAGATACCGAAAAGCCCATTTGTGGCGATTTTTTTGGTGTAAATTTTCTCAATAATCGATCTTTCCCTTACTAACACTTATATTGGACCAATTGGCATATCAAGCAAGTGACTCATGGGCCCAACAACTAACTGTCCGGCTTCTATGACTCCAGCGATGAGTTCATCATCTTATAGCAGTCGATTATGGTAGCAAAGTCGGACTGGTAAACCAAAGCAACTACCATTAAAACCATACAGTTATGTTGGCATTGCCAAACGGACGTTCAGCTTTCTAGGTGTATTTACGATTGCCATTGTAGGTTGTTGTCATAAACCCTAATATATTCGGTATGTATATATTTAAGTGCCATTGTATATTCGTCATGGTAGTACTAATCATCAAGATGCTTCAACCAGTCCGCTTCCCAGCCTACAGTGACCATTCGAGCGGACGACCCATCAGATCCACTCGACGACTCTCAGGTGATGGCAGGCGAGCTGTTAGCTCACATGCTTACAGAGCTGGTACGGGCAATCGACCGGACGATCGAACTTCCGCGATAAGAGGCACGCAGGTGGTGTGACGTGACCCCAATGGGTTCCTGGGAATTGGACTGGTGTTGCACCATGACAATTGCTTGAGCATGGGACAACAAGACAAAGCAACAGCAGCGACAGCAAACAGCGACAGTAAACAGCGACAGGAGACAGCGACACCAATCAGAGCCGATCCCCATTTGTTGTCCCGTCCTCGATTGCTAGCACGTCCAGTTCCAGGCATAATCACATCCGGTTCCAGGCATGCTCCGCTTATCTCGGGTACGTTTATGGTACATCAGCAGACCACGTTAGGTGAGAGTTCTAACCGCGGCATCATGGTGTCCAATAGCAGCATAACAACATCCGACGGCTGGCATGTTGTTTCGCGGATTCTTCGCAACACCATGCCAGCCAATAGGTCACAGCATTCGCTCCAGCCACTACGGCGTCTGGTAGTTTTGGCGAGCAGGTAAACAACAGCAGCAGCAGCAGCATCATCAGGCCATGCCAACTGGTAGTGTTGGGTCATGGCGGGCTTGTCATGGCTTCAGGAAGTGGTGGGGTGTCCATCAGTTTGTTCAGCTCATGATTGGTTTTTTTGGGCAAGTTAGGTTTAGGAAGAAGAATTTTCCTCGAGGAAAAGGGCCCTTTTATATTAACAAGTGGGGAGGGGGAGGGGCAGGGGGGCGTCCTGGATACAAGCCAGCTGGTCACACATTCCACACAAGGGCCATTGTTTCGTCGACTTGTCCACCTTTGTCGACCCTTTGTGAGGTGCATCCGCGTGCGTTTCGGTCTGATCGAGTAGGGTTTTGTGGACTGTGTTTGGACCATCGTTTTATACGGGTCAGTACGATCTCATGCTCACTTTTCCCATGTCCATACCTTGAAAACTGGTAAAGATAGTGCCTCATGTGTGGGCAACTTCGTGGCGTTGGAATATTTTTCAGCTTCGTTCGTTTGAGAATTGTGATTCCGCGATCCTAACCGTTACCCGCCCTTAGATTATTTTACACCGTATAGGTACGACCGTGCAAAACCCCAGTCCAGGCACGACCTGACATTGTTGTGCTAGGCCCCCACAGCTCTAACACAGCCACCCTAATACAGCCGCTCTAACACGACCCTCCGGCCCGTGCTATTGTCCATACTCTGAAACCGTGATGCACGGCTGACACTGCGACTGGGTAGCATCGCCGAAGCACCACCACAATGCGGCCAATATCCCTTTGATAAACGGCTCCCTAAGGCCAGTCATCTACATTAGCCATATCTGAGCCGTATTGACTCATATCTGTGCTCTATGCCTCCTCCTTTTGCTCAATGTCAACATTACCATTATGTAACACCGCGCAACTCTGAAACCAAACTTCAAACAGGCTTGGCATTGAGATCGCTGAAAATACAGCACCACCACTTTAGGTGAAACTTATTTGCTAGGCAAGCTATTGAAAGATCATCCCACACCTTTGATGCTTGACAATCCTCAAAACTGAAAGCTATTCAGGTTCAAGATGTCTCTTGTTAAACTATTCACGGTTTGAATTCATCAATGGCTATTACCATCACCATACTCAAGGCTTAAAGTATGGAGCGATTATAGTTATTGCGAGAATTATCAAAAGCCTTGATTTGAATGTGGTTGGCAATTCGTTGCTGGCGAAAACAAAGACCCGTTGTTGAACAACCAAGTGGATTTACCATGGTGGTTGTGGTAGGCAGCACGAGGGCAATTGTTTTAAGAATATGCTGGTGACGTCTACATTGTCAATCAACTTCCAGATGTTTTGTCATAACACATTCAATTGAATTTGACATGACCAACTCATATGGGTTTTGACGAAGTATGCCACCTAACTGATTTACCTTAAACACAAGATCATGGCTGCCGCTACTGATTTGTTAGCAGGTTACTCGGAGGGTGTTGGTGGTCGGGAGAAACGTCAAAGCCGGCGGTGCAAGAAATTTACTTCCATTTCATTTTGGATCAATGATAGTTGGGGTCATTGAAGAAATATACACTTTCATGTTAACAAAATGATCTATTGGGACAAAAACATCAATGAAATTTGAATCAACCAGTTCAACGCTTCCTTAAGTTGTTCTCCCTTTTGCCCATTAGCGTCATTTTTGTGATCAAGGCCCTATGGTGCGGATACTGAATCGTGAAGTGGTTGACCACTTACATGGTCTCGGTGCTAGTGTGAAGGTGGCTTCATCAGTCTTCTTCCTATTGTCAAAATGTGAAGTTAAGAACCTGTTGTCGTAAGTGATCAAGTGAAAGATTCTAAAGGTATCATTCTGTTCTACAAGAAGCTGTTGATCCATCGCAGATTGTTGTTGATTCGCTTGACTGTAAGTTACCACGACGTTGTCGAGTGGAATAACTTGTACATTGGCCATCGAACATATTATGAGAAAATGTTACAAATAACGCCGTTCGGTAAGGACTTCCTTGCCTACCACAATCAAATGTAGCAATTGAACCTAGCGTTGCAGCAGTGGGGCTTTTGCTTGTGATCTACGACTACAAACAGGCGCTGCTACCGGTTCTTGGTGCTAGTGCTGGTGCTGGCTTATGGCACGTTGCTGAACGAAGTCCCAGACGAAGTGATGCTGGCGGTGTCGATGTTGTTGGTGTTGTTGGTGATCCTTTTTCAGAATCAAATGACGGCGTTGTTGGCCAAAGCTCCCAAGGTGATGAGAGTTTTGTTGATTCCTAAATCTTGTCCATTTTATCCGACGTTGCTTACCATAATCAGCTGCTCTAAGGTGACGAAAATCACTGATAAAGTCAAAAAAGCGTAATAGTTTACTGTTGGACTTGTCAGTTACTTCATTGACATGCTAAATAATCGGTTAGTCTAGTATAGATGTTAATTGGGTAATAGGTCGGTTATCAAAAACTTTACACCAAAAAACCCGC
The DNA here is from genome assembly GCA_030580175.1 of Diutina pseudorugosa. Taxonomy (NCBI): domain Eukaryota; kingdom Fungi; phylum Ascomycota; class Pichiomycetes; order Serinales; family Debaryomycetaceae; genus Diutina; species Diutina pseudorugosa. The sequence goes on along the minus strand of JAKTSL010000017.1, from coordinate 155,385 downwards.
TAAAAATAGGCTTTCCGGAATCTACGGATCATATAGTCACTAAATCATAACAAAAAAAATTTTATGATTTTTTTTGATGTTTGACATCGACGGCTGGGGTTTGGGGTTTTCATGGATCATCGCGCCTAACCGTATATGACGTAACCTCGTTTGATTGACGAAAAATGACCCATTAACAGCAGTAAATGGAAATCTAAAACAACCATTACATTCAAATCGTCTCTATCTTTATGATGATTGCCTAATAAGCCTCAATTTCAAAAAAATTTTGGATCCGATCTCATGCGATCTGACGTTTTTTGAGTCGTCCATTTTGCGATTTATTCAGTCGAGTTACAGGTTTTCAAAAATCAGAGCCACCTAACAAGAAGCCAGCAATCTGATCTACAAAACCCAACTATCGCTTTTTTTTCATTCGTTGGTATTGAGCTTGTTATTGTACAATTTAAGTGTTTTTGGTGCGACCAACCCCTAGGCCAAAATCGACAAAATCGACAAATCGACAAGTTCCGTCAAATTCCGTCAAACTTTGCCTAGATAAAAAGGCTACCGGCTAAAACATAGTATGCCATCTCAAAGTCGTTACCAGGTGGCGTAAACCGTAGTTTTCCTTGCAATACGCGGGGTCAATGTAAGGCAAGTGTACTGGTTAATCAACCCATTCAGTGACGGTGGTTGCTTTCATTCGATTCATGAATGTTACAGAAGTAGTAGGAACTGTAATTGAAAGTGCCAGCGATAATCGTATCTTTTATAAGTGACTATTTCTCAATCGTTTCTGATCTTATCGGTTGGTGCGGCGGGGCTCATCTCATCGCGATGCGAAATCCGTCGGAGTTGTCCATACCCCATCATGGATCTTCCCCGCCTACCATGATAAAGTGCCGCAATTGGACCTGGCGTTGCAGCAGTGGGGGCTCTTGCTGACGATTCACAACCAAGAACATAAAAAATAGGCGCGGTGCTGTTGATCCAGAGCCACCATTTGCTGGTGACATCGCAGGTGCCCAAGGTGATGGTAGAGCTGGTGGTGCGATTATATTCCAATAAGACAAGTTTCACATGGGTGGAATCGGTTTATAACCTTCCGGGATCCTGTCCACCGGTTTAAACACACCTTGTTTCGTAAAGTTATCCACCTCGGTTTTGCCTGAAACTTGCCATTCTCCGCGTTTAGGAGACTCCTTTGCTTGAATTTTGACGAACAAGGTTAAAATTTGTCATTCATTTTCAACATCCGGTTCGTATAACCGAGTTCCCTGGAGAGTCATGCAGAGTGAAGGTAAAGGGTAACGAAAAGGCCTTCCAGCGGCCACCAAACCACCAATACTTCACATTAGCTGAATGTTCATAAGTCAAACAATAAATACTTTCGCTGAGTAATGATAGCTGCTTCACACTAAGAGGTAAGGTTGAATTTTCATTCCCACTACAGTTCATGAGTGAACCTAAATACATCTTCCTATAATCAATTGAAGTCGAGCGAAAATTCCAAATTTCAAATGCTTTTGGTATATATGTTCATACCCCAATGAAACTACGGTCCTGTTGTTATAATCTATCTGGCACCAGATCTTTTTTCTTATTTTGTTTCGCTGTATCGGTGTATTTTACGTCAAACAGTCACGATCAACGCAATTCAAACGATTTAACTGTGTTTGTTGATGTTTAACTCCGTTTTCATATACTTTTACCGGTATCCTCATACTCCAACTCCCTAATAGAACTAGGCATGCACAAGAAAGGAGTAATTCAAAATTTAAGAAACTACAGAATGAGCCAACTATTCCTCTAAGAGGAGATTTCTCGACGCTGTTACTAAAACCAGTCCTAATATCACCGGATCAACTTTCAAAATGGATGAGCTGGGCAATCGTTTTTCACAAGTTCGGACTATTTTGAAAACGATCGCAAATGCTAGCAATCCCCCAAACCTAGGTGAGTTTATCAAGAGTTTTAGGGAGTTGCTGGTGAATAAATTGTTAGAGACGTGGGAGTTGATAAGACATCACTTACTTGAGCCTCTCTTCGAAATCGACGGAATCAGGCGATTAAGTGTCAAAGATACCATCATATTGGCAGAAATCAATCGCGATATTGTACATGAGCATTTCCAAAACCAAAGATCAATTGAGGCTGACTTCTCGGCGACCTTGAACCAATTGGATGACGACGAGGGGCTGCGGCTTCTCTTGCTGGTCGAATGCGACGACAGATACACAATGTTGCATGCTGATTTTGTTCGCCAATTATTACGAATCTACCGTGCTGTTCCGAGCTTTGATGACAAAGACTTTCAAGACGTCAACAACATCCATTATAACTATGAGTGTCAAAGAGATTTAATTGAGGCCAATTATTTAGAGCTATGCTATCAATTGGTTCTTGATACGTTCCCAAATGTCAATATTGCATCCTTAAGTAATCCTCAGGAACTCTTGACCGACGATGACGATTCCACTTTTCTGGTGTAAGCAGGGATGGCTCTTTGTGTAATCTATTGACTGCAACAAACCTATATATTGGCAAGCCGAGATTGTGCCAACATTGGCGACCAGAGCCAGTAGTAATTGACCAAGTTAGTTTTTTTGTGAATCGAGGTTTAACAAAGATTTCTTGTTGTTGATATGGAGTATCGTTTGCAAATATAGATAGATCAGAAACTCAATCTTTTTACACTTCAATTTTTCATTACCATCACTTATTCTCCGGATTTATTGAAAACTGTAGAGGATTTTCGTTTGTGAAAAAAACTCCTTCAAAATTACTTTCATAAGCTCCCCGTTGAACATTTACTGCTTCTTCAATAAAGTTACCAAACAATTGCCACGAAGTGATACTATCTTAATATTGGTGCTAAACACTTTCAACGACAACCTCAAAATGCGAAATAATGGCAATACTGTAATCATGGGAATTATCCACTAACACACTACCAACAAACTATAAGTCGATACAAATATTGTCAGGGACCGATATAGGCAGCTCTTCAGTGGCCAATACAGTCAGATTGGTAGTGACTGTAAATGCCAATTGTTAGCGGCCGATACAGGACGCGAGCGAACGCTGCGGCTCATGTTACCAATTGAGATCGCAGCCACAGTGGCCCACACTGTTCCCCCCATGATAACCATCAACGATGATCCCGAGAGTGGCTACTCCATAGCCTCAGATACAGTCCCCCCACGTCTTCCTTTCGACTCCATATTCGTCATTGATCTGGTCCGCTCGGGTAGCCGGCTGCCTACCCACCTGGTGTACACCCAAGTGCTTCGACCATTGTTAACTCTTAGTGGGAATACTCATACCTACATTGAGACCACATCGGCTGATTTTATTGCCAAGTTTGCTGAGCGATTTACTGCCACCAATGCCCTTGTGGTGTTCATTCTGGGAGATACCTCCATCAACGAGTTTATCAACCACTTACCCGCTAAGACCGGGGCCAAAGTGACAATTGCTCCAATTCCTGCTGGTACAGGTAATTCGCTTGCGTTGCTGTTCGATATTGACTCGGTAGAGGCTGCAATCAATCGACTCTTCCTGTCACGCTTCACTCAGCCATTATACGCCTATCAAGCAGAATACGGTACTGCTTCAAGGCTATTCTTGGTGGTATTCTCTTGGTGTTTTCATGCGGCGTTAGTGGCGGACCTGGATACGCCAGAATTACGGAAACATGGACTTATTCGGTTCCGTATGGCAGCGGAGGCCAACTTGGCTAAACCCAATCGATACTACGGAAACATTAATGTTGACGGCAACGTGATTCAGGGTCCGTTTGCTTACTTTGTGGCGACTCTGTCGGTACGGTTTGAGCCAACGTTTATCATATCACCCAACGGCGATATTCGGCAAAATTCGCTCTACGTGGTGACGTTCCCTTCGGGACTTGACATTATGGAAATCATGCAACAAGTATACGATAACGGAGCTCACATTGATAATCCTAATGTCAATTACATCAAGGTGGAGGACACCCTTACTCTTAGTCACCAAGCGCGATCTGCTGACGAGAAACGGTTTTGTATTGATGGTGAGATTGTTTATATTGATGATGGGGATGTGGTGTTGAGTTCAGTGGGGAATAACGCTCACGGTTGGCAATTATACACCATTTAGCTTACGTTGAGGTTGTTAATGATTCATTCAATTTGTATAACCAATTCCCCCGGTAATATATGACAAATAGACAAGAGTAACAACGTAGGAATATCTATAGGCCTCATATACCTACCTTGATGGCTTTAATATCTCATATTCACTTTCCATGCGTGGTGTAATTGAATCCATTGATATTTCTAAAAAAAAAAGAAAATGGTCTCAAAAGTTGATGAAACTTACTTGTAATGATAGTCAAAGCACAAATAACTAAAGATGTCTTTAATCCAAACGACTTTTCACCAGATTACGCGTGATCAGCTCACTACAATCTCCCTCGTTGAGAGACAACTTAAACGGGTCGCGTCGCGAATTTCAGAGACATCAATGGCCAAGCCAAGCAGTACCACGAAAGGTCCCCAGGTGGCCACCACTGGTAAACCGGCAAAAAATCAACTGGAGGCCACCGATAAGGATGTTAGCGACCAGACCAAACCGGTACTTTGGTATACTCCTGCCTTCGAGCTCCTCCAATACTTTCAACGAGCTTCGGATCAATGGACGGCTCGCTACGTCGTTGTCATCACGGCGTTGGTAATTCGGATTGCCGTGGGCCTTGGAGGATGGTCAGGTAAGGGAGTGGCGCCGATGTACGGTGACTTTGAGGCTCAGAGACATTGGTTGGAGCTCACCACTCATTTACCCATCCACCAATGGTACTTCTACGATTTGCCCTACTGGGGGCTTGATTACCCACCATTGACGGCATTCCATTCATGGGTGCTTGGTAAGATTGGTGGCGCCATCGACGGGCTGTGGTTTGCTTTAGATGAGTCCCGTGGCATTGAAACCATTGGCGTGCAAACATTTATGAGATACCTGAGTTTAATTAGTGAAATGGTGCTCTATATTCCCGGAATTCTCCTGGCGGTCAATTTGATTGCCAAGACGTTCAAAGTGCTGCGGATGGACCAGATTGTGGTGGTATTAATCATGCTTTCGCAACCGCTGCTTGTGCTTATTGACCACGGGCATTTCCAGTACAATTCGGTGATGCTTGGCTTCTTTTTGTGTCTGGTTGTCGAGCTTATCAAACGGCGGTTGGTGGTGGCGCTGATCTGGTTCGTGTGTTGCTTAAACTTTAAGCAAATGGGGCTTTACTATAGTCCGTTTATCTTTACCTACATCTTGCTGCAACTCGAACTGGTGACGCAATTGGTGATGGTAGGGGCCACGGTCATCGGCACCCAAGCCGTGATTCTCATTCCGTTTATGCTCGGGGAGCTGCCTCTCGATACTCTTACTCAAATCGTGGTGCGGGTGTTCCCGTTTGCTCGCGGGTTATTTGAGGATAAAGTGGCCAACTTTTGGTGTGTATCTAACGTGGTGATCAAGTACAAGAACTTGTTCACGGCTGCTGACCTCTCCAAGTTGGCATTGTTGGCGACGTTGGCACTGATCATCCCCATCAACGCCATCTTATTCTACAAATTGCGTCACCACCGCGACCAACGCACCCGCATCGCCGCCATCGTCATTGGCTTTACCACTACCGCCCTCGGCTTCTTCTTCTTCTCCTACCAAGTGCACGAGAAGCTGATCTTGCTCGCGTTGATTCCAGCCACCCTTTTGCTCGCCATCGATCCGGCGTTGGTCGACATTGTCCAGTGGATCAACAATATCGGCTGCTTTTCCATGTACCCGTTACTCAAGCGAGACGAGCTTGTCCTCCAGTACTGGGTGACGGTGTTTATGGCCAATTGGTTGGTGGGAGCGCCTCGCTGGACTCATCGGCTGTGGTTGTGGCGAGTGATCATGACGGTATCGTACGTGGCGATGATTGGCTACCACGTTGCCGACGCCGTGGTGGCGCCGCCGCAGCAATGGCCCGATCTCTGGGTGTTGGTCAACTGTGGCGTGGCGTTTGCCGGGTTCGCCGTGTTCTACGGGTGGCTCCACTATCGAGCGATGCAATTGTGACGATGCGTGTGTGGGAGATCATGCTATACTAAGTACAAAAACCGGGGGAAATGGCGGCACTGCCACACCATTACCCACGAAGAAAGATGCCAGTGGGAGGGGGAAGGGGAGAGGGGGCCGGGGAGCCCCGCTCACTGGCCATAGTTTATCGGGCGTTTGAAGAGCAAAATGTGGGGTTCGGGGGCGTGGGTCTCGTAGTGAGCCCACCCCAACAGCTGGGTGATCCCCAACCCCCGCCACTCTTCCTCGAGCAACAATCTTAACGTGCCGGTTTCCGGGTTGAAGTAGTCTTGGGGTATCGCCTTGAGCATGTTCTTGGGCAACATCACGTGGCGATATTCGAAGTTGTCCAGGTCGTCCAGGTACCGCGGACTATAGTGGATCATGTCTTGGAACTCAAGCACCTTGGCCCGCTCGGCCTCGGTCAAGTATCTCGGCTTCGTCATCCTCGAACAGAGGCTCGAATGGGTCGGTGTGTGGTGAAAATTGTGCAGTGCGCGCCAGCAGCTAACAAGTTTTTTTTTTTTGAATTTTTTTTTTTTTTGGGTGAGCCTCCTTCCGCATTTCCTCGGCCTTTCACCAATCGTAGGCGACCCACCGTGCGCGATTGAAGGCGACTAATTGCGACTAACCGCGATTGCCTGCAACTGAAGCCGAGGCTTGAGGGGCTTAAGCACAGACGCAATTTTAACGCGTCAAAGAGCACAACAAATCAAGTGCGACTCTACGTGCGGCGTGTGCCACCATCACTATCGTATGAAGCGATACGTGGGACAATGGGTGGGTATAAGCGAGATCCACGGGCCAGGAACGTTTGTTATTGGTGACGACACGATTCCCATGGTCGATACTGATACAATTGATTGGAGTACGGTGGCGTCTTCAATAGTGGCGTGGCGGTACCATGACCACCACCACCAACAACTACCGCCTGTGCCTGAAGGACGTCAATTGATTGTGGTATATACAATGGGAGTTCACCTGATCCGCACCCATCGGGAGATAGCGGCCGGGGCTCATAATCACCAGATACTTCCGGCAATATATATCCCCAGTACGATAACGGCAACCCAGTTTGATCGTCAGTGGACGTGTATTGACTTAGCGCTAGTGTGGGTGGCCGCAGCCACAGAAACCACAGATGACATTGTCCAGTGGTTACTTCTGGCCACCACCACCGTAATTACCAACCACCCTGATCGACTTCGAGCAATCGCTGGTGCCGACTGGTGGCTTGATCCGTTGGCACCTGCCACCACCGATATGGCGGTTGACGTCTATACCACCTTTGGGGCTGATCGGGCCAAGTACCAGGCGTATGCTGAAGCCATTGAGCTTGCCATTGGTGATTTGGATGCTCCGGTATCGGTGATGGTGGTGGGAGCTGGCACGGGACTTATTGTCGACGCCATCGCCCATTTACCTTATAACAACCTCGTGGTGGTGGAGAAAAACCCTCATTGTCACCAAATACTTAGGGAAAAACTGGAAAATTGGCACAATTGTCGCCTCCATTTGACAGCAGTGACTCCCACGATCGATACTGCCGATATTGTGGTGCTGGAAATGCTTGGATCATTTGGAGATAACGAGCGATTCCCTGAAATTCGTCGACAAATGCCTTTAGCTTCAGTCTCAATTCCCCAACGGTACGCCCTGATGGTATACCCCATTCATAGCCACCATCCTGTCCCCGGACCACGACCCTATGTGGCGAAGCTCACACGATACTATCCTGTGGCATCAGCAGCAGAAATATGGCACTTTGATGGTGATAATAACAATAATGACAACTGTGTGGAACGCCACGGTACGGTGACGTGGACAGTAACCACATCTGGGATTGTAAATGCCATCATGGGTACGTTTCGAGCTCAGTTATATGGCCACGTCGCCATCCACAATTGTCCAGCAACGCCGCTGCTGTTTGTTGATGGGAGCTACTGCTCGCTGTGGTTCCCCATGGTATTTCCCGTCGCTGACACTAAGGTGAGTAAAGGTGATACCCTTTGCTTCGACATGTGGCGGTATCGGAACTCTGACCGATGTTGGTATGAATGGCAACTTGATGGTAAACGATATAATGAGCACGGCCTCCACTTTAGCTTCTAATAGATAACAGAATCATCGTCATCCCTCTCTTAGTAGCGAACTGGTGATCGTTCTCGCGCCTCTGATGAAGGCTTGTAATCACGACGACGAGATCGGTTATCATCACGAGAGCGACGGTCATCACGAGATCTATGGTCATCCCGAGATGATCGGTGCTTCAGTTGAGAGTCACCTCGGTGAGAACGAGACGACGAGGGGAGCCGTTGTTTGGCAGCCATGGTCACTGCCGCCATAGGGTCATCACTAGCTTTCACCGAGCCTTTCCCACCATTAATTACCTTCATAAACCGTTGGTCAGCCCGTTTGGATACCAGCATCGCTCCCAGTCCCAGCAAGAGCTTTTCTGCTTTAGCCTTCCCTTCGGTAAATTCCCCCAGCACTTCTGTCAATCCAGGAGCTGACGATGACGACCCATACATCCAATCCAACTTGCCGAGCTTGAGCTTTTCCTCGGCGGATATCTTGTCCTGATAATCGGGTCCATGGCGAAGGGAGAGAAGCTTTTGGTACTGCTGTTCCTGCTCAAACTCGGCGTTTCGTTGCTTGATTTGCTTGTACTCCTCAAGCTTTTCCTGTTCCTTGAGCCAGACCTTCTGTTGGTTCTTGACCAACGCCGGGTTCCATGACTTCTTTAAGTTCAAGTCGCCCCCCATTAAAATGTATAATCAGTGAGAGATGGAGGCAACAAGATGACGATGAGCGATTGCGAGCCCCCCACTACTTAGCCAGAAATTAGAACGAAAGACAAACGTCGATACTACATTACGATGATGTTAAAAAACCATTTGTTATTGCCGATATATACCTAACCACAAAAAACCTAGAACCCGTGAATCTTGATGTTCTTCTTGGGCAACTGCAACTGGGTGGTCAAAAACTCCGACACCTTCACCCGCTGGTCGCCCTGCATTTGAATGACTTCGCCAAGTTCTTCGTCCTTGACGATGTTACCGTTGCAGGCAAAGTCCTTCTTCAACACCTTCAAGATCTTCTTCAAGTCGTATTCATTGGGGATCCCTTGCACGGTGGTCAACGTCTTTCTCCCGTTTCTTTGCTGGATACGGATGTGGATGTAGTTGGTGGGTTGGGCTTCCGAATCGCCAGTGTCAGCAAAGGGGTCAAACGCGTTAAGGTTTTGGATCGTCGACATACAATGACAGGAGCTTTGTTGAGCGAGAAGTAATGAGGATGTCGATGGCAAACAAAACACTTTTTTTCTCTCCCTGGTCGCGGTACTGCAGACAGTCAGGGGAGAATTTCCTCGCAAAGTCGCCTTCCTACCCATGCTAGCGAATGACCTACACGTTATCGAGCAATAAATCCCACACACCTCTTGCTACCAACGCCATCCACCCTATCTCCTATTCTCCGCCGCGACGGATGACTACCCGCTTTGAAGCCCCGGTCACGCCAATTGCAGCAATACTCGTCGGCGCCATTTGCCTGACACATTTCTCTAATTAAGATCCATCGAGATCTCAGTCATCTCTGTCTCCTAGGCACCTCGCTGGCTAAGCCCATCTGACCCCACCATTCTCCCATTCCCTATTACCCAGAACAGCAGCGTTTGTGTGAAGACGCACACGCTCCACCCAACAGCATGTGAAAAAGCAAAAGTTCGCCGTGCGCCAATAGCTCGGCGCTACCATTCGGAGACGCTAGCATTTTTTCACTAGAGAAACAAAAACGTGCTAGGACCCCACACCATCGTCTGTTCCCCCCACCACCTTTCGGTCCCAATTACCTGAAACCATGGCACAACCGCACAAGGGAAAAGCGGCTCGGACGTCGAAGGCGGCGAAACAATCGGACAAGGCCGGCGAGGGCTCGGTGACCCCGGCCACCAAAGGTGAAAAACCGACGGCCGTGGTCAACGAAGCGGAGAAGAAGAAGCTGGCGTTTATCACCCGGACCATCTGGACGTTCGTCATGATTGGCGGCTTCTTCTTGGTGCTTGCCGGCGGCCACTTACCCTTGATCATCTTTGTGCTGATCTTGCAAATCTTGACGTTCAAGGAAATCATCGCGTTGTCGCTGGAACCCGCTCGCGATAAGGAAATTCCCCTTACCAAGCTGCTCAATTGGTACTTTTTGGTCACCACCGTCTACTACTTGGATGCTCCTAACGTCCTCGACTTCTTTCAGGAGGACTTGTTCGCTCACCGCATCACGCTGTTCCTCATGGCCAACCACAAGTTCACCCTGTACACCGCCTACGTGGCCGGGTTTGTGGCGTTTGTGCTCACGTTGAAAAAGGGCCACTACAAGTTCCAATTCGCTCAGCTTTGCATCACTCACATGACGCTCTTGATTGTCGTGTACCAAGCCCACCTTATCATCGAAAACATCCTCAATGGTATCATCTGGTTCTTCCTCCCCTGCGCCCTCGTCATCACCAACGATATCTTTGCCTACCTTTGCGGTATCACGTTCGGTAGAACCCAACTCATCGAGTTGTCGCCGAAAAAGACCGTCGAAGGGTTTGTGGGTGCCTGGATCTGTACCATGTTGTTTTCGATTGTGTTTGTGTTTGTGTGCCTGTCGACGGACTTTTTCATCTGTCCCGCCGAGAACTTGAGCACCAACATCACCAACTTCCCTCATTGCGAACACAACCCCGTGTTCATCACCCAGTTGGTGCAAGTGCCCGATTTCTTCCAGAGCGTCGTCCACGTGCTCAACATCAAGCCCATCTATGCCCATGGTCTCTGGTTGGCGACGTTTGCCTCGTTGATCGCTCCCTTTGGCGGCTTCTTTGCCCTGGGCTTGAAGCGGGCATTTGCGATTAAGGACTTTGGTGACACCATCCCCGGTCATGGCGGGGTCACCGACCGCATGGACTGTCAATTCTTGATGGGGTCGTTCCTGTACTTGTACTACCAGACGTTCATCTCGGTGCAGAAGATGAACCTTGCCAAAATTTTACAAACGGCCATTATCAACTTGCTGGTGGCCCAGATCATCCACCTCATTCGTCTGTTATTGCGGTACTTGTACAATATCGACGCAATCCCCGAACTGACGGTGCTCAAGGTGCTGGAGTTATTGGAGCTGGCTACTCTCTAATGATACGTGATCGACTATTCAACAAAGCGGTCTAATGGTAATTGTATAGATGTAATTCAACAAACATGTAAAAACCCTATGTAGTGGTTGTCAATTGCCGTCCATACAACCATCTTGGCCTCCATCGCCATCTCCATTGTTTCGCATGGTGCTGGCTTCAGGTACGGAACTAGCCGAATAATCGAACAAGCCATGACAATAAGGAGTTAGCCACCGTTACGTCATTATTATCAGACGCTAGCCCATAATGTTGAAGGCATTTCAGCTTTGAATTGACCCATCGTTATCATGATGATCATTCGATGTTTGCCACTACACTTTGACCGTCGACAGGGTTAGCTCATCTCTTTGCCTACGCCATGAAATTTTCTACAACGTGGACCGCAGATAAGTCTCCCCACATTCACTAGCCAGTTATCCGTCGGCGCCCGGCAGATTAGTACTTCCGCATCATCTTGTGTTCGCATCTTGTAACATGGTGGTCCTTGGCTAACCACCACCCCAAAGAGAGAACCAAAAAGATAACATGTCAGAGAAGGTAGATTTGTTGACTACTAATTAAACGATAATCGACGATTTGTTAGCTTTCACTTACAAGACCAGGCCCCATGGTGGGAGACCCTGGATAGTGCGCACCTTCTATGGCGTGAGGCTGGCTTCGCGGCCATGAACGGTTTAATGGCTGGTTACAAGGCACGGCGGAAATTATCGTGGGAACACGAGAGTCGGGAAGGGACTAATGTACGATGACTTTAGTGTAACATGTAGCAACTAAGCAAAACGTTTAGACGTGGCTAAGTGGAACTAGGGCGGCGGGGCCGGCGTGGAGCGTTTCTGTCCGAGAATAAGGTTTATCGGGTGGACTAAAGTTAGACCGTTGCCGATCCCCATCTCAATGTCAATCGAACTTAGTCCACTACCATCACCAGCAGCTCAGTAGTCAATGATAATGGTAAAGTGGTTTTCTTCGGGTTTAATGACACCATTGTCTGAAAGTATTCTTTGATTACAAGGAGCTTCCGATGTCATCCTTCTCGAGCTTTAACCAGCCCCGCGGCGACTCTCCGGGAGAAGGGTCCAGCGGGAAGAAGCTGCAGGGCTCGGTGTCATCGATATTATCGCTGAGAATTCTGCACTGAACGCCTCGTCAGGGTTCACCAATGACTGGTAACGTCGGCGATGACAGCTTAAACGAGGTTGGCGGCAAGCCATGTTCCTGTAGATAAGCCAACCACCGCGCATCTCGGGGTATGAGCCCCGGTCCCTATCGTCGACGCGAGGCTACATGGCTGCAAATGCACGAACCTTTCAACGCGGAAGGGGGGACAAGGTGGTGGAGGCACAAGCAGGTGGCGGGGCTTATTTGTTTTGGTATATAGCTGGCTTCGTCTGCTGACAAGCCGTCAACCAGCCGCTCTTTTCCATTCGTTCTTTCAAGGAGATTTTCAACCAAAGTCAGAGATGATTATTCGATCGGTATTACTCCCCATCGTCGCCGCGTTACCGGTGTTAAAGCCTCGAGACGACGATGATAACGACCCCGTCACCGCCTACATCCAGCCCGTGGTCGCCGTGGCCGAAGCTACCACCACCGTGCCTCCAGCAGTGGTGTATGTTGATGCCAACGGCAATCAGGTCGGGGACGTACTGGGAGCGATCAGCATCGATGACTCTCGCTTCGGCACGCTGGTGTACACCACCAATGCTCCACCCATGGTTACTGGAGACGACAATGCGTTAGACTTTGATGGTGGTGACAACAACCATCCTCCTCCCGCGGACACCCAGCCGCCACTGACTCAACCAGCTCCACCCCAGCTGACGCAACAACAACCGCCACCGCAACCCAATCCGGCGTCTCCTACGACTCAGGTCAATGACGACTCTGAGACGGGACAACCGCAGGATATCCACGTGGTGGAAACGGTGAATTTTGGTCCGTCGAATATGGTGACGTTGGGAGTCACCACTGAGAATAATGCTCCTCCTCAGGCACAAGAAACCCCAGGTCAAGCGACTCTGGCGGATTCGCCGCCTCAAGGGCAAAATCAACAGACGACTGACAATGCCCCTCAGCCGACCACTCAACCGACGACTCAGCAGGAAGCTCCCCAACCCACTACTCAAGGTGATCAAAACCAGGATAATCAAGGCGATCAAAACCAGGGTAACCAGGACAATCAAAACCAAGGCGATCAAAACCAGGGTAACCAGGACAATCAAAACCAAGGCGACAACCAAGGCAATGACAACCAAGGAGATCAAGGCAACCAAGGTGACAACCAAGGGAACCAAGGGAACCAAGGTGACAACCAAGGGAACCAAGGAAACCAAGGCGACAACCAAGGTAATAACCAAGGTAACGACCAAGGGAACCAAGGAGACAATCAAGGTAACGACCAAGGGAACCAGAACCAACAGACTTCAACTCAGGTACCTCCTCCTCCTACCACAAGTCTGACTGAATCGCCTCAACCCACTCAAGGTCAAGATGGCTCGTTAACGCCCCCCACTTACATTGTTTACTCCCCGTACAATAACGACCAATCGTGCAAGGACGCCGACACCGTGCGTAACGACCTCGCCATTGTCAAGCAAAAAGGGATAAACAAGGTTCGAATTTACGGCTCGGACTGTGGGGCGTTCACCAACATTTTGCCCGCGTGTAAGGATCTTGGCCTCAAGGTGAACCAAGGTTTCTGGTTTGCCCCCGGACAGGGCCCTGACAGCATTGATGGCGGCGTGTCTGAATTTGTGTCATGGGGTCAGTCCAATGGATGGGATATCATTGACTTTGTCACCGTGGGTAATGAAGCTATTAACGACGGTAACCTTCTGCCCGGACAGCTTAACAGCAAGCTCAGTCTGGTTAGAGGCCAGCTCCAGGCAGCGGGTTACTCCGGTTCGGTAATCACTTCGGAACCTCCCATTTCGTTCATTAACCACCCCGAACTCTGCGAGCAATCGGACTTTATTGGTACCAACATTCACTCGTACTTCAATACTGGTGTTAATGCTGCCGGGGCCGGGGAATACTTGAAGCAACAGAATGAAGCTGTAGCTCAAGCTTGCCCCGGGAAAAAGATTTACGTGACGGAAACTGGGTACCCCCACAAGGGTAACACCAACGGCCTCAATGTTCCTACCAAAGAAAACCAAAAGATTGTGTTTGAGCTGATTTGGAACACTATAGGCAACGACGTCACGGTGTTAGCTATGTGGGATGATTACTGGAAGAACCCCGGCCCCTATAATATTGAACAATTTTTCGGGGCATTGGATTTGTTCAGTTAGAGACACTTTTACGTTTTACGTATATTTAGATTTGCATTTAGGTTCGGTAATATTAATGGATAAATGATAAAAGATGGTGTTAGAAGTACCGCGAAGTTGGAAATGTGTATACAATTTAGATGATGGTCAGATACGAGGATTCAACGGTTGTGAGCTCAAAATTACCTTATTAACACTACAGTATCACAAAGCCGGTTTAGATTTCAAGCAAGACCTCTCGATAGCTTAGCTGGTAGAGCGTGAGACTGTAATGGAATTGTCATCTCAAGGTCGCGTGTTCGACTCACGCTCGGGAGATTCTTTTTTGTCGCCACTCCACTCACTATTTTTTTTTTTTATTTTTTAAAGAAACTCAAGTAAGCCCTTTTATGCTTATCGACACTTTCAAGCTTATTGACACTTTTACTTCCTCTCGCTCGACCTTGAAGGACTCTATTTGTCTACCCTATTTTATAACTGTGTACGTTTGTCACCGATGATCTCAACGCGCGCGCGCCATACACAAACAAGATCTCGCCTTTCACATTGCCATCTCCATTATACCCCCCATGAACGTGCTTCCCCGAAGACGAAATAACCAGGGAAACAGCAACAATGCTGTACCGGCGACTCCGCAGAACCAGAGAGTGGTGCTGAACCACAGCACTAACGGGTGGCTGCTGGGGAGAGGCTCGCTGCTGACAGGGCACCAGCGGTCACGCGTGCTTTCTCTGGTGGGAAATGCTCTGCAACGACCGGGTCTAGTTGGAGCAGCCGGGGGAATCCCTCAAAGACGGGTGGCACTGATTATGAGTAACAACAGTGACGACTTTGACGACTCCTTTGACAATATTCATTTCCAAGAAAATCGCAATGTTATTCTCCATAACTTCGAAGAATGGATTCGGATGGCTACCGATAACAAGATCAACCTGAATAATACCTGGAGCTTGGGGTTGATTGAGTACTTTAGCGACATGAACGTGATTATGGACGATGGCAACCGCGTCAATTTCCAGAAGGCCAGTGCCACGTTGGACGGGTGCATGAAGATTTATACCAGTCGAGTGGATCTGGCGGCTCTCGAAACGGGTAAGTTGCTTAGTGGTCTTGCCAAAAAGCCTCAGACTCACGACGAGGACGATGCCGATGGTAGTGACGCCGATGACGATGACGAAGATGCCGACGAGACCCGTAAGCGGCCGCAAAAGAAGCGGGAAAAGGGACCAACGTTGGTAAAAGATTTTGACGCCATTCGGGTGAAGAAGCTCGAGCAGGAATTGAGCATCGACCCGTTATTCAAAAAAGCTCTCGCCGAATTTGACGAAGGCGGCGCCAAATCGTTATTGCTTAACACGTTATCCATTGATAAACACGGACGAGTGGTGTTTTCCGCTACTCTGTCAAAGGAAGAAGAGCTGATGGCGGAGGTAGTGGACGAAGAGCCCGAAGATCACGACATGGAAGATGCCGATACTCAGATAGAACCTCAGGGGGCCGAACGGCTTCAGCTGATACTTCTTGGTAAAGGAGACTTGGACAGCCTTACGCTTTGCCCATCGTTTGTTGAATTTAAGCAGGCCATCGATGATTTTAGTAGAGCGAAGCTGATTCTTCTGGCGTTCAGCGACAAAATCGAGGCCGCTAACCTTACAGTCAACCTCGAAAAACCTTCACAAGAGCCGGAACCATTAGGTGGCGACTATAACGAACAAGGTGATGACTACGCCGGGTTTGATGATATTGGGCCCCACGAGGAGGAAAACGATGATGCGCTTGACGATGACGGATTGGGTGACGCCCTTGATGCTCTTTTCAAAGAACAAGAAGAGCCCAATTACCAAGGGGTGGTGCTGAAAGCTAAGGCTGGTGTCGAAGATCGCGACTTGATGGTATATTTCGACGAAAGGTTGAACGCTAACTGGCGTGGTCCCGAACACTGGAAAGTGGCACAAATTAACGAAGCAAGAAAGAAGGCAGCTCGCCAGTCTCAGCCACCTTCTCAGCCAACTTCGGAGCTGGCGCCGGAATCTCGAGCCACAACCCCGGTGCCTCGACGCCAACCATCAAAGCCGGAGGCAATTGATTTCTTTGGACCCGAGGTTGACGAAGATGAGTTGTTTCGCCCTCCCCGCCAAGCGCCGCGTCCCAAGATGCCACTCCACCCTACCGACACGTTGTTGCCCAACGATATTCGCTACAACTCTCAACGACTTACCAATTTGTTCACTAAGCCGCAGATGCTGATTCGTTTCGGTCGTAATCGTCCCAACAAGGAACTGGTGCTCACCGACGAGCGATACTTTGCCGAGCAGTACGAAGCTCAGCGTCGAGAAGAAGAGGACCGCGAACGCCAGCTTGCGGCCCTGTTCCACCAAGCTGAATATGAGGATTACAACCACGACTTTGACGATGGTATCGACTTCAACGACGTGTTGGCGGGGACCCTGGAGCCCGACAAACAGGACGACGACGACAAAATCAACCCGTTTACTCGTCGTAAACGCGATATGATTACATTTTCTCGGGTCGCCAAGCGGGTGGATATCAAACAGTTGAAGGATAACATTTGGCACGGGATGAAGGAGGAAGCGATGCCGCTGACGCCGCCGCGAGCTCAGCTGGAGGACGTCGATCCGCCTCCCATTTTGGACAAGCCGTTACGATTCAACCAATTGGTGGACAAAGTGGCGGGAATGTACGATCCTGATTCTCGGAAGGATCTCTCCACCAGTTTTTACTTTATCTGCATGCTTCATTTAGCCAATGAACATGGGTTGGAGATTAAGTCCACCGATGATTTGGATGATCTTGAGATTACCGGGATAAAAATGATTTAAGTTAAGTCAGCAATGGGTTTTGAGATTGGGATATAGGGTTATATGGACTAAGCGCGTACTGTTATCAGTGTAGCAAGCGATTGGCACATGCCAACCAGATCATATCGTCTCTTTGGTTTGATTTGTAGATCAAAACTCTAGTGTGGCACATCTCGAGTATTTTGCTTATACTTTGTGTCCAAGACCCAAGATGTATGAGATGTCTATTTACCTAGTGCTCACGGGACTATCCTAAACAACTTGTTTTTGCCTGTTTACTATCTCTTTGTACCTTTCCAAGCTTAACTTTTACTGACTTGGTCGGGCCTGTGCATCACGTGACGACTCCGTTCTCCCGATGGGATGAGACATCGATGCCTGGTGGCTGCGACTCAGAATAAAGTAGTAATTCTGCCATCATCCGTTTCCAGTTGTGGCATCGTGGCAAAATCTCTCGTTTTGCTGTTCTTCGAGTGGCTTGTTGTTGGATTCGTCGATCGTCAAACATGTCGGCTGCTCCCATGGCAGACCTCCTCGACAAACTTCTGCTACAACCCGATGCTCCCACTGATCCTGAAGTAACCCAGCCTGTGACACCAACCGTACCCACCAAAGTATCGATTCGTGATCGGTTACAACAAGCTAGCGCCACCGGCAAACTCAATTTGTCTGCGCTTCGTTCACCAGAAATGGTGGAAGCCATGGATCATTGGCACAACTTTGACCAGTTGCCGCCATGGGAACAGCTCCATTATTCGGTAAATGTGGGAGATCATGTGGTTCTTGATCGCAGTGAGGCCAAACAGTACATTAAGCGACCTACTCAGCTCCTACAACAGTTTGATTTGAGTCGTGGGTGGAAACGGTACAAATTTATTCCCAAAACGGCTCGAGGTCCCGGCGGCTCGAAACTATCGGCAATCCACTTATGGGAACAGGAGAACCAGCGTCGCCTCAATGCCGACGTCATCTTCTCTCGTCATACCATGGTCCAACTCATGTGTCATGGGTTTGGGCTTCATGGACTTGATAAAGGTGCCAAAGTGATCTTGACACGATTCAAGGGAAGACTACACGTTGAATTATTCAAAGGTGCAATGCACCATCGGTCTCCGGGGACAATGGCCGGGTATAACTTCGAAGAAATAATGACATCACAGCGATTTGTCCCACCCACCACTAATGCCACCAAGTATAACTCGATGGTAATGCACCAAATGACGATTGATGGCTCTGTGGTCCGAGTCTTGAGTAGTTCCGAGGCCGATGCTTGTTGGCTGTTGGACTTTGACAAGTTTGACCCTTACTCAGTGCTTGACAACTATATTGAGCTCAAACTGTGGGTATCGATGGATAAGAGGCGTGTCACCAAGGCTCGCATCCAGTGTTATCTTGGTGGGGTAGGCAAATTGGTTGTGGGTCACCGTGATGCTGCATCGCACCATTTGCTCGACGTGGTGACCATCGGTGCCCTTGAAAGGAATCCTCCCCCCGGTCAGTTATCTCGCGGATGTCTGCGGCTGTTTATGAACCGGTTGTTGGCGTTTATGGTTCAGTGGCTTCGGCAACTGACCCAGGAACTTGCCGTTGGTTCGGACGATGTTCCCGAGCACTTTGTTCTTTATCGTGATGGCGACGACCTTGTCATTAAGCCAACGACCGTGGAAGAACATCCGGAAGTGGCATTGATGCTCTCAGACGAGTACGTTCAGTTTGCTAATGATAATAATTGGGAAACTCTGGAGGTCGATTCTGATCCTAATGTGCCTCCGCCTCGTCGTAGTGGGGTTCATCCCCTTTCACAAGTAGAGGGCTTTTCCTCTCAACGAGGGCGTTGTAATAATTGGCGAAGCTCTCCTCGTGGAAGTTGGCGAGGACGTGGCCGTGGTCGTGGTCGTGGCCGTGGTCGTGGTACTAACCCGAAGACGACAACTGTGGACAAAACCATACCGTCTCAAAAGGTTTGCATTGAACGGACAAGTGATTGACAGATACTGAGTCCACAGATTGATATTTCTATTGTTACCTAATTGTCAAAAAGCTTGTCTAAGGACTTTATTGAACAACAACGAGAAGGACCATGCCGTTAGGTCATTGCTCCTTTGTATTGATCTCCATGTCAAGTGACTTACCATTTAACTATCTTGGGATCCGTTATATGACAGAGGTAACATTAGATATAGCATTTCCTTGCGAGTAATTATTTACTCGTGATATACCATAGCTATAGTAAATTACAAACACAACATTAATCACCTGTAGAGTGCCAACTCCACCAATTGGCTTATAAAAATTTCCATTATTAACCAGTAGCAATTATCACCATCACCACCACTAACAGTATTTCTGTGGTGAGTCTCATCGTGGGGTTAGTGTTCTCTAAAATCGACCGACGCGTCATCGCGTCTCCACCATGGACCGCACCACCACCGAGGTCACGGTATCGCCCCAGTACCAGCTCCCCGACGCCGGACGCAACTACAACCACCAGTACTTCTCCCTCTATGGTTACCGTTATCGCCAGCTCAAGCCTCGGGTCATGAAAGCCGCCATGGCCAAGTGGGGGGACGGTACCCAGAACGTGTCGTCACCTCAATATCACGACCAAAAGATCACTCGCCAGGACAAAATTCTCGACATTCGATCGGGAGTGGTGTGCTGGGTGGTGGGGACCATCTTTTGTGACCTCAAGAACAAGCTTAACATCCTCAAGGACGTGGAACATGGAGTTGACGATGTGTTGCCTCAGGAGCCGCTGACGTACACGGATCCGCAAGTAGCGGGAGCGGTGATGATTGAGGATGAGCTGGGACGAGTTGTGCTTCATGGCGATGACTATTTCGCTAATAACTTATTGGTTACCGGGTGTACGGTGGGGATTCTTGGAGTAGAAGTGAACGCGGGAGTGTTTGAGATATTAGATGTTATCCACCCGGAACCGATGCTTCCACCGCAGATAAGCGATAACGAAAGTGGTAGTGGTAAGGTCCTCGTGATGCTGGGAGCATTGGTGGAAGGAGGCGACGTCGCCAGTGATTTAAGGCTTGAACTCCTTAAACAGTATGTCATGGGCGACCTTGGTGACGTCAGCGACGCCGCCGCCATCTCCCTGGTGGTGATTTTGGGTAACCTGGTGGCGGAAAAGCCGGTGGAGGTCACCGACGACTTTGTTCTGACCAACAATTACGGTACCAAGAACATCCTGCGGTTTGACCCGACCAACATTGCCAAATTCGACCGCTGGGTGGCACAATTGGTGACGCTGGTACCGGTGATGGTGATGCCGGGTCCTCTGGATCCGGCGGAGATCTGTATGCCGCAACAACCGCTTCATCCCAGTGTGTTTGCCAAAGCCCGAACGCTGGCGGGGCTTACTCGGCTCACCAACCCGCAATACCTTCAGTTCGGTCAGCGCAACGTGTTATTGACAGCAGGACAAACCATTGGCGATATTCAAAAGTATATTAACCCCGATGATATCGATGAGCTTGGGAGCACCACGTCGGTAATGGCGGCCACTTTAAGATGGCAAAACGTCGCTCCTACCGCTCCCGATACGCTTTACTGTTACCCTTATGTTGATAACGACCCGTTCATCATTAACACACCGCAAATGGCCCCCCATATCTACATGGTGGGCAATCAACGACAATTTGATGTGGGTAAAGGTGATCACGGCGAGCTATTAGTGCTGGTGCCGCTGTTCAAGCATACGGGTCAAGTGGTGGTGGTGGACTTGGCCACCGGTGAATGTGACACCATCACGTTTGAGACGTAGTTGGTCCCACCATGAACAATTTGTTGTTGGTAACATAATTGACTGTTATTGGCAACACTTTTCAGTTTCAATGGAGTGATCTTGCCATTATTTACGATAGTACAAACAGACTGTGGCCAGCATCAGTGGTATATTCTGCTGTCACTCCAAGAATAAAATCGATTCGGGCAACCCATTCATGTATATTAATGCCTCTAATAAATATGAGTGACGATATCAAGTATGGTTAGCTGAGCGACGACAAACAATTTCTTTTCATTCTTGGTCAGTAGAAGATCACACGTAACTTTCAAACTTTTGTTAGTACAAATTGAATTTGTAGCCATGAAGTTTCTGGAATGAGATGTGGAACTGATTGAAAAGAATCCGAGTCAAAATTTATGACAATAATATTGTTAAAAGATAATCAAGTGCTTAGATATCTTAGTTGTAGACAATGACCACTTCGACCCGTGCAAGATTTGCAGTTTTAAGTTATGCCAGCTGGTAGTTATCCGTTCAAACGAGGCAGTCAACAGTAACAAAGAGGTAAATTAGAGTCAAGGTAAATCGGTGATGTCAAGATAGTGAAAATGAAGTGAAGGAACGGCATTTCAGTCCATTGGCTAGCGATACTTGGGCTTATGGTTGGTGTCAAAAGCCACCCGTAACGTCTCGCATTATAACACGAAGAAATCAGTTGGAATCGGAGCCTGGCTGGGATTTAAAATTCATTTCTTCATATATCTTCGTGGGACTGGCTGTGAGTGGGATTGGTAGGTGAATCATGGCTATCATTTGTCCACAAAATATTCAGGTGGATCAGCAAACCGATGATGATCGTATTGGATGACAACGATTTCCTCGATCTTTTTAACGGTCGCATCTCAACGGTGTCGTAATGACGATTCCATCGATCACCACAAATCTTGCATGGACGATAGATCGTACCAATTAGTTTCAAACAAGCATTATATTGAAAAACCAACGTTCCCGCTGGTGATATAAAACCTAATAGTCACATGTCGCCAGGTGTCCTTTATCGCGCCGGTACCGGGGCGGCCCAGTGCGAAAGTGCGTAGCCGAAGGTGCCTGCGACGAAAGGAAGCTAGCCGCCAGCACCCCTGCTGCACTCGACGTAAGGGCACCATCTACATCGTAACGGACATCCCGTCGGTGGTTCCGGTTTTGGCAACAATAATTCAATTATAAGAGTCAAAGCAGATTTTGTTTATGGGTGACCTTTCCCTAATAACCGGAGGCTTGGCTGCCGACGCTAGGAGATAGAGACCATGGGCTTAAGGTGGTGGTTTGGGCGGGTAACTACCTGGGGTACCGGAGATGGCAGGGTTGCTTTTTATAGACCGTGCGACCATTACCAGACGATAACCGTAAAAAAGTTGTTAGCGATATTGTCAGGTGGGGGATGCCAAAAGGAGAGAAAAGGTAAACACTGTGAATTAATTGTAGTGGTCATTAGTCATAACAAGTGATGGAGGTGTTATTGTAAAAGGGCTAGCCACGTTTAGTAGACTAGACTACGTTTATGGAGTAAGGCATATGGGACTTTGGGTGCGTGGTCTCCGGGCTGCGTAACCCGATAATCGCCCCCCTCTCTCTCACTCTCACCCGTAATATCATCAACCACATAGACTACACTCTCCACTAACTCAGGTTACACTCACTCAATCGCGCCAATGGTAACACCTACCCCCACTAAACCACACCCAAATAACACACTACATTACTCAAAATCTCCCTAGCTCCATTGCAACCCCTTCAAAACCCAACCTCCTAACAAGCCGCACCCACCCAGCATTCGCACTAGCTGGCAAGATTTTTTCCACCTCATTTTTCCAACCATTGGTATTCCCACTCCACCCGGCGATTGCCTTTGCCACGTTTGCCCTCCTCCACGCCAAACCCGCTTATTCGAGCGTCGCTTATTCGAGCCTGCTTGTCCACGTCATTATACCCTTAACCCTTAGCTCGCCGTCCCTCGCCGTCGCTCCCCAATCCCCCATATAACCTGTGCTCGCCATGAGTGGCAAACCCGACAAGACGCCGTTGCCCCACCTCCCGGCGACGCCGCCGGGGGGTCCGCCCGGAGGCACCAATAAGAAGAACTTGCACATTGCCCACCGCCGCCTGCCGCTGGAGCTCACCACGTTGATGGTGGAGCAGTACAACTTGCAGCGCCAGCTCGAACAGGTCCAGCTCCAGCAGAAGCAGATCTTGCAGCAGCAGCAAATGAGCCAGCACTACCAGTACCCTCCGCCGCAACCAGGATCAGGTGCTGGAGGCGCTGGTGGCTCCCAAACCGGTGCTGCCGACTTGGCACCCCCGCAACAACCTTATCATCGTGGCCAGCACCTGCGCAACTCGCTGGTGACGTCTCAGGGCGGCCATCGTCGCCTGGGGCTGCTGCTGGGTCCCGGCCACGCCCGGCGCCATTCCTTAGGATTAAACGAAGCCATCAAGGCCGCTGCCAACCAGAAAGTCCAGAACTACCGCAACACCCCGGCCCCGCCACCGCAAGCTCCCATTGGCGGTGTTTCGGGTACTGACGACCCGCCGTCGTTTAAGTTCCCTCCCGATGCTCCCGATACCACCACCGACGCCCAGCCACTGTTCAAGTTTCCCCCCGATCTGGCGACGCCGCTGTTGGTACCACCAACGCCCAACTTTGCCCATGGCCACACCACCAACGCCAGTGGTGGTGGTGGTGGTCACCTGCGCCGTCTGAGCCACTACCGCACCAATCTGCGCAACTTCGACAACGCCAACATCAACCACAACTGGCGGGCGCAGCAACAGCTGCTGCTGGCGCTTGCCCAGGACCTTGCTCCACCCCAACCCCACCATCAAGGTGGCGGTGGTGGTCGTCATTCCCGCAATAACCTGGCGCTCGAGCCGCCCCAGTTTGTCCCCGGTCATCGCCTGCGCAACTCGCTGTATGGTGGTCTGAGCAGCATGCTGCTGATGAACTCGTTTGCCCCCAACCAGCCGAGCCACACTCCCCCCAACCAGAACCAAAACGGACGCAAACTGCTCTTTGCCCCCTACCTTCCGCAACTGCTGCTTCCCGACCTTATTAACGAAGGCCGCCTCGTTACCGGCACGTTACGGGTGAACAAGAAGAACCGTAGTGATGCCTACGTGCTGACCGACGGTCTTCTCGACGCCGATATCTTCATCTGTGGCTCCAAGGACCGCAACCGGGCGCTTGAAGGCGACTTGGTGGCGGTGGAGTTGCTTGTTGTTGACGAAGTGTGGGAGCTGAAGAAGGAAAAGGAAGAGAAAAAGCGGCGCAAGGACCAGAACTTCTCCCAGGCCAAGCTGGGGGTGGTCAACGACGACATCCACAACGACACCACCACCATGACTCGGGAAGAAACCCTGCTGCAAGTGGTGGAAGACGACGCCGTCACCACCGATAGTGGTGGTGCCGCCAACTTGGGGCGCCGGGGGTCGTTGAAGCAACGGCCAACGCTCAAGAAAAACGACGACGTCGAGGTCGAGGGCCAGCTGCTCCTCTTGGTGGAAGAAGAGGAGATCAACGACGACATCAAGCCGTTGTACGCTGGCCACGTGGTGGCAGTAGTCGACCGTATCCCTGGCCAGCTCTTTGCCGGTACCCTTGGTCTCTTACGGCCAGCACAAGCAGCACAGGCAGCTCGAGACAAGCGTAACGGTCGGGATTCGCTGGTGCAGACGCCCAAGGCGCCCAAGATCGTGTGGTTCAAGCCCACCGACAAGAAGGTGCCTCTCATTGCCATCCCCACCGAACAGGCGCCCAAGGACTTTGTCGAGAACCACGAAAAGTACGCCCTGGAGCTCTTTATCGCCTCGATCAAGCGGTGGCCGATCACGTCGCTCCACCCCTTCGGTACCTTGGTGACCAAGCTCGGCAAGATCGAGGACCCCGTCACCGAGATCGACTCCATCCTCCGCGACAACAACTTTGCCTGTGACGAATACGGTGCCGACGGCGACTTTACCTTTGAACTTCCCTCGGTGGACGACGAGCTTAGCGCCGATCGCCGGGTTGAGTACGCCCACGACTACATCATTCTGTTCTCGCAAACGGGCCAGTTTGTCGACCACGCCATGCACGTGAAGCGGTTGCTGAACACCAAGATCGAGCTCGGGTTCCACGTTGCTGATATCTCCCACTACGTCGAGGCCAACACCATCTTGGACCGCAAGGCCAAGAAGCGGTCGCACCTGGTGTTCTTGCCCCAGCGCACCGTCCACGTTTATCCCAACCACGTCAACGACGCGGTGCTGTTCAAGCCCAACCACAAGAACTTGGCGGTGCTGGTGGTGTTTGAGATCGACACCGCCAACTTTGAAGTCGAGGACTTGTACATTCACGAGCTGATTATCGTCCCCAAGCAGACGGTGTCCTACGACGTGTTTGACGCCATTTTGTCGGGAGGCGACGCCGAAGGAGTTAATGCCGGTACCGGCGACTACCTCAAGACGTTTGCTCTTATTGCCAAAGAATTCCGTCGTCAACGGCTCGAAAACCGCCGTCTCGGCAACCAGCCCAACTTGACCCTCTTGGACCAGTTGGACGACGAGCGTGCCCGGCTCCTGCTCAACGTGTTTGACGATCTGTTGGCGTTTGACGTCATCTCCGAGATTGGCCACAAGGTCAATGGTGCCATTGCCGCTAAGATCCACGCCGGGTTGGGCGAGTTGGCCCTCTTGCGGCGCCACCCGTTGCCGACGTTGCAAAAGATGGAGACGTTCCTCCGCAAGGCGCTGAACTTGTTGGGAGAAAAGCTCGACACCACCAACCTGGCCACGCTCCAGAACCTGATTCTCGCCGTCGACGACCCCGTCAAGCGCCAGTGCGTCGAGATCTTGTTGTACAAGTGCATGCCGCGAGCCAAGTACTATGTGGCGGGAAAGCAGGACCCCGAAGGCTACGGCCACTACTACCTCAACTTGCCCCTCTACACCCACTTTACGTCGCCGTTGCGCCGGTACGCCGACCTCATCGTCCATCGCCAGCTTAAATTGGTGCTTAACAAGCAGGACGAAGACCGCGACTTGGACTCGCTCAAAGCCATCGCCGACTACTGCAACTTCAAGAAGGACTGCTGCGCCCAGGCCCAGGAGCAGGCGATCCACTTGCTCCTTTCCCAGACGATCAACGAGCTTCTGGGCACCCTGGGCCAGTTGTTGGTGATGGGCACGGTGATCCAGGTGTACGAGCTGGCGTTTGACGTCGTCATTCCCGAGTTTGGCGTCGAGAAGCGGGTGCACGGGGACCAGTTGCCGTTGGTCAAGGCCGAGTTCGACAAGAACGACCGCGTGCTCGAGCTCTACTGGGAACGCGGCGTCGACGCCGCCACCTACGTGCCTCCCGACGAAAAGCTGTCGCTTTCCTACCGCAACTCGATCAAGAACAAGCACCGGCTGCTGGCCCGGGAAGCGGCGCAGACCCAGTCGGAACGGCAGCAGCAGGTGGTGTACAAGATGGTCCAGGACAAGTTGCTGAACTACGGCATGAAGGCGCCCAACCTCGACGTGCCTCGGGGCGACGGCTTGAAGCCGTACTTGGAGCACGTCATCACCAAGGTCGAAGGCGATCTGTGCATCCAGGTGATCAAGGAGTTGCACCAGGTGCCGGTGTTGATTCGCGCCGAGATCGGCATGGCGTTGCCGTGCTTGACGGTGCGGGTGCTTAACCCCTTTGGCAGCGACTAACGCATTTACCACGAATATCATGAGAAATAGAAGCCACCACCATAAGTAGTAATTAAGTTCATCAAGAAAACATATCAAGTAGTAATCGAGTGAAAAACCCCTAGGTAATGATTTCGCTCCTGAGCAGAGCTATCGATTGGCGTTGTCCCGAACTTGACCAACCGAACAGACCATAGAATTCTTTCAAGGATCCAATTTTCATCATTTCTGATACTTAAAGGCTTTCTTAATGTGATGGCAGTTTCCGGTTTTAATTCACGGTTTTTTAAAGGTGTTCTTGATGCAGTAAATCATAAAGTACAATATATACGGCTAACCATGAAAAGTGTAACAAAACCCCAAACTCAAGCCAAGCACGACAACCATCAAAAAAAAAATTCGAAAAAAATGATCTGCTGTGATTTAGTGACTACATCACCGGTAGATACCGCTGAACCTACTTTTGGCAAATTTTTTGGTGTAAAGTTTGGTAATAACCGACCTGTTGTAGGGTTGGTGACAAGGCGTTTTTTATTTTGGTGGTTTATTTTTTAATGCTTTAGTAATCTCCAACGATCTTGAAAGCCAAGTCGACGAAAGGGACGGTGGACGACAAGACCCTGGTTCAGAGATCTCCAGCAATCGGGAGAGCTTTATTTTTTAGCCCTTTAGAGATCGCCAACGATCTGGGGAGCCAAGTCAACAAAAGCGACAGTGGATGACAAGACTCTTTTTTGTTTTAGTGGTTTGAAAATCTCCAACAACCAGGAAAATCTATCAAATGAAAAGACGATGACGAGAATTTGTTTAAGATTGATGACAACGATAAGGACAATTCAGTTAGCGAGCCGCTCTGCTCCTCGAAACAAATCTCATGCATCAGCTTGAGCTTTTGACAATGTGTAGTTCATGATATCACTCCAATGAAAGGCTTGGGTATGCTGTCATCATCTGTATTTCAAAGCCCACGCATTGTCCATAGTGCGAATGTGTGGGTTGCCTGCATATAGTCGCCGAAATCGCAAGTCCCATGAACCTTTGGTCGATAAATGCCAACTCGTTTTTTCATTCTCGATATCCACACGACTTTTTTGTAAACTTGAGAATTACACTATTAAGTAACGCAAGTTATCCACGTTTTATCGATGGGAAGTGAACCAAAACGTCGCTTGGCAGTGTCGTGTACATTGTGACGGATGCTGCTTGTCGCTGCTTGTCAATTATAGCCCGGTATATCCATGAAGCGCAAGATAAGCTGAGCTATTCGACTCGGACATTTGGTCTATAAAACGCGAGGCCGAATGCTCAAAGACTATAACATATCAAGAATCTTTTAGTTGGAAAAAGGTTTACTTTGAAGGTTTGCGGTTTGGGAGGGCAGACATGGTTTGGCGTGGGTGACTAGCTCATCAGTAGAACCGTCTACAGCGTTAGCACCGACATGGTAGCTCGTAGAAACAATTGACGCCCATTATCATGGTATTAGTGCTAGCAAACTTGACTAAGCGGGGTCAATGACGTCATAGTTAATTGTATCATATGTAGATATGTATTGCAATGTGTCGAGGAAAACCACTGATGGAGTGAAACACATCGAGGTAATAACCGTTTACTGCGGCTGATATATGTTATACAGCAATTGGCCTCAAAACCAAATATGTTTAGTTCTGATTTTCCGAAATTTTGACTTTTTGTCGTCATTTTAGTTCTCAGTTTTGCATTTTTTCTCCAAAAAGCGAAAACTGCGATTTATTCAGTCTGGACAAGGGTTCACAAAAATCAGAGCCACCTGGCAAGAAGCCAGCAGTGTGACCTACAATAGCTTACCATCACTTCTATGCATCCATTGGCATTGAGCTCGTTATACTGAGGTTTACATTTTTGGGATGCGACGAGTCTTAACAGTGGGACACCCTAAAAAGCTTGACCCGGTTTTCGGCCTCCGGGATCCCCCGGGATCCTTCCGGGATTCTCCGGGCAATGCCACGCGATCCTTGGATGTGGTAGCCGTTTCTTAGGCTCCCTCTCCGGAAGCGAACCCTTATTCCCCGTTACCCGTTGAAATCACCATAGGCCACTACTCTACGGTTCAATTGATAGGGCAGAAATTTGAATGGCCTTAGGTGGATATGTTCCCGGCTTAGTGCACGGCTGCGCAACCTGAACTAAATGGCGAATTTTGACAGCAATGCCCACGCCTAATGTGGCCATTTAAAGGTGAGCATTACGGTCTAAAAACCCGTGGTTATCATCTAAGCCAATGTTCAAAAAACTGATGAGTTTGATGGTTGTCGATGATTGAGCTGGATGCTGGGTTGGCGAGGTAATTTGACTCGGCTCGCCTCAGCCATGGTAAACGTTTGACTCGGGTGTCAAACCCCAAAAACTTACACTGACCCCACGTATTGCGAGGAAAATTACGGTTTACGCCGCCCGGTAGCGACTTTGAGATGGCCTACTATGTTTTAGCCGGTGGCCTTTTCACCTAGACAAAGTTTGACGGAATTTGACGGAACTTGTCGATATGTCGATTTTGCCCAAATGGGCCTAGGGGTTGGTCGCACCAAAAACATGCAAACTGTGCAATAGCGAGCTCGATACCGATGAAAGCAGAAAAGCGATGATTGGGGTTTATAGAGCAAACTGCTGGCTTCATGCTAGGTGGCTTTGTTTTCTGTAAACCTCTAACCGGACTGAATAAATCGCAAAATAGACGACTCAAAAAACGTCAGATCTTATGAGATGGTTCCAAAAAGTTTGGAAATTGAGACTTATCAGCTAATCACCATAAAGATAGAGACGTGCTGAATGTAATGGTTGTTTCAGATTTCCGTTTACCGCCTTTAATGGTGCAATCTTCATCAATTCATAATACACGGTTAGGCGCGATGATCCATGAATACCCCAAACCCCAGCCGTCGATGTCAAACATCAAAAAAAATCATGAAAATTTATTTGCTGTGATTTAGTGACTACATCACCGGTAGACACCGGAAAGTCTATTTGTGGCGATTTTTTTGGTGTAAAGTCTGGCAGTATTCGACTTGTAACCCGTCTTCTCTTGTACGCTCTACTAGTCAATTGGCATATCAAACAAGTGACTCATGGGTCCAACAAGTAACTTTCCGGCTCCTATAACTCCAGCGATGAGTTTATCACCTTATAGCAGTCGATTATGGTAGCAAGGTTGGACTGGTCAACCAAAGCAACTACCATTACGACCATACAGTTATGTTGGCATTGCCAAACGAATGTTTTCTAGGTGTCTTCACGATTGCCATTGTAGGTTGTTGTCATTAACCCTTATATATTCGGTATGTATATATCTAAGTGCCGTTGTATATTCGTCATGGTTAGTAATAATCATTAAGTGTCTTCATCCAGTCCGCTTCCCAGCCTACAGTGACCATTCGAGCGGACGACCCATCAGATCCACTCGACGACTCTCAGGTGATGGCAGGCGCTTTGTTGTGTGCTGACCCTGCTTACAGAGCTGGTACGGGCAATCGACCGGACGATCGAACTTCCGCGATAAGAGGCACGCAGATGGTGTGACGTGACCCCAATGGGTTCCTGGGAATTGGACTGGTGTTGCACCATGACAATTGCTTGAGCATGGGACAACAAGACAAAACAGCAAGCAGCGGTGGCTAAGCCTCGGGTTGTGGCTAGCCTTGTTTGTAATCAGCAACATCCCATGGCTGGCATGGTATTGTTTCGCGGATTCTTCGAAGCTTTCCGGTCAACAACACCATGCCAGCCGATAGGCCACAGCATTCGCTCCAGCCACTACGGCGTCTGGTAGTTTTGGCGAGCAGGTCAGCAGCAGCAGCAGCAACAACAACAGCATCAGCAGCATCATCAGGCTATGCCAACTAGTAGTGTTGGGTCATGGCGGGCTTGTCATGGCTTCAGAAAATGGTGGGGTAACCATCAGTTCGTTCAGCTCATGATTGGTTTTTTTGGGGCAAGTTAGGTTTAGGAAGAAAATTCTTTTCGGGGGAAAGGGCCCTTTTATATTAACAAGTGGGGAAAGGAAGGGGCAGGGGGCGTCCTGGATACAAGCCAGCTGGTTACAACTTTCAACACAAGGGCCATTGTTTCGTCGACTTGTCAACCTTTGTCGACCCTTTGTGAGGTGCATCGGTGTGCGTTTAGGTCCAACCGAGTGGGGTTTTGTGGACTATGTTTGGACCATCGTTTTGTACGGGTCAGTACGATCTCATGCTCACTTCACCCGTGTCGATACCTTGAAAACTGATGGAGATAGTGCCCCATGTGTGGGCGATTTGGTGGCGTTGGAATACTTTTCAGCTTTCGTTCGTTTGAGAATTGTGATTCCGCGATCCTAACCGTTACCCGCCCTTAGATTATTTTGCACCGTATAGGTACGACCATGCAAAGCCCCAGTCCAGACACGACTAGTCAATGTTGTTCTAGCCCTGCCACAGCCCTGCCACAGCCGCTGAGACTGGTCCGCGCTATTGTCCTTACTCTGAAACGTCGCTGCACAGCTGACACTGCGACTGGGTAGCATCGCCGAAGCACCACCACAATGCGGCCAATACCCCTTTGATAAACGGCTCCCTAAGGCCAGTCATCTACATTAGCTATCACTGAACTGTATTGACTTATTTTTATGCTCCATGCCTCCTCCTTTTGCCCAATGTCAA
The DNA here is from genome assembly GCA_030580175.1 of Diutina pseudorugosa. Classification (NCBI taxonomy): domain Eukaryota; kingdom Fungi; phylum Ascomycota; class Pichiomycetes; order Serinales; family Debaryomycetaceae; genus Diutina; species Diutina pseudorugosa. Next base: position 123,904 of record JAKTSL010000017.1, on the reverse strand, counting down.
CATTACCATTATGTAACGCCGCGCAATTCTGAAACCAACTTCAAACACGGCGTGGTATTGAGATCCCCAGCGCTGAACCAATAGCTCAAAGAATCTGAGTGAGTCTTAACTGATAGGCAAGATATTCAAAGATCACCCTACACCTTTCATTCTCGACAATCCATGGAATTGAAAGCTATTTAGGTTGAAGATATCTACTATTGATCCAGTTACGTTTCAACTCATGGAAATATTGCAACCGGTGTTGGCCTGCAACGTCATATGCTCGTCAACAGCTTCGTGTGACGACGCCGAACGCTTAAGAGAGGAGGCGGCTATTTTTTGGGATACGCGGAGACATGTTCATCACGTTAAACCTGTCACCAGCTTGCTTGCCTCATGCCCACTGAAATTGTTAGTCATACCATCAGCTCTAGCCACTCTTTGGTGTTTGGCAAGCTATTGACAGTAAACATCATTAAAATCGTATAATCTCTTGGTCGACTGTCTCAGTTTGAGAAAGATTCAAGAAACAAAGTAACCCATCTCTATACTATCGCGAATTGAAAGCATACTAAATTGGGGTCATAGCCATTACGGGACAAAATAACGTAGACAATATTTTAGTTTCCATTGTTCAGCTGTCATGTCGTTGTCATCCCTCTGGATTTGTACGTTCTTGACACATCTTTTGTCATAATCGTGGCTTTGATACTCTCATTTCGGACATTCAGCATGCAATGCTAGTTGGAGATACCCAAGCAAGCAACATCCTCTTCGCCATATTACTTAGAAGATAGCTAAAAGATCATACGCAGCATTGGTTCAGGTTTCGTTAAAACTAGATAGAAGGCCTTTCTTTTTCTCATGTTTCGAGTAGTTCAAATAATACTTCATATGAGTTAAACCCACAATCGAGAAATGTCGCACGTCGCTTTTTGATTAATTATTTTATAATTGAAAAGAGAGATATCTTGCTAAGCTAGGTGCCTCCTAGAGTTTTCAGTGAAGATGTCTAAAAAAAAAAAACATTAATTGATGAGTTTGTAGAAGCCGGCGTAAAGAAAAAAAGAATTTAATCGATGCAACCTACGGGCATCACCAGATGATATCAAAATGAAACACTTAATGATGCGTGACAAACTACTGGTGACAGATGGTATGACGCATCACTTTATAATGCAATCATTCGTAAGACCCGACCGGTAAGCTCCCATACAACACTCGAGTGATAACCCTAAAGTAACTTGATGCACAAACCACGAACGTCCTGAGCTTATCTGTCCAAATTATGGATTATAACACAAAGCTGGGGTCCACTTAAAAATCCAGTGCTCAAAACCAACATAAAGCTCCATACGTCAGTTTGTCCGAGTGGTTAAGGAGTTTGACTCGAATTATCCTTCGAGGCATCAAATGCTCTCTGAGCGCACAGGTTCGAGTCCTGTAGCTGACGAAATCCTTCTTTTTTCACATCCAAGCCCTTCTTTCCAAGCCCCATCATTCATAATTTTATCGACATCAACAATATTCAGGTCATTGAACGTTATGCATTATCATTATTCTATAAATTCCTATTTGAGGTTGAACTTCAAGGTGATCTTGGGCTTGTCTCGCGAATTACTATTCCCCGATTTCTTCCGTTGATTTTCGCCTTCACTATCATTGGCTTTGACTTGTTCTTGTCCATCCTTCATGTCGACATCCTTTACATCGACATCTTCGTTCAGATCAACATCGTTAGACTTATCATTAAGTTGAACCTTGTCAGCTTCCCGATCCGGGCCAACCTCGTCACCTTTGTCTATGTTACCGTTATCATCATCATCGCGGTCCATAGCCACGTCTTCATTGGTATCACCATTAGCACCAGTGGCTTAAGCAACGGCTTGGTCCTCCACTAATCTGTCACCATCTTCGGTAGTTTCTTTCTTCACAGCCTTTACTTCTTGATCAGAATGACCTCCATCGATCGTCTCAATGTCGACCTTCATCTCATCGTTATTGGTGTCAATGGCCTCATCATCTTGGTTATTGTCGCCTCCATTAGCATCATTAGTGTGAGAGTCCTCAGTGGCATCATCAATATGGTTATCGTTGGTCTTTGGTTTGATGTCATCGGCTGAGGCTCGCTTAACTTCGACAGTGCCCTGCTTCAAGTTGATATGAACAAACCGAGGAGCCACCCGTTGCTTGAATGTTTCTGCCAGCTTACCCATAAACTTAAACTTTAACTTCATAGGCTCATCGTGGCTAACAACCACACCCCCTTGGGGTTTGATATTGCGCAACCGGTCCCGATTCAATCGTAAGGACACCGTAGTACCATTTACTGCCACCTTACGAGGACCAATCGCCGCCACCGTTTGTGGAGCCTGGCGATTGAGATGAGCTTCTCGTAACAGGGCTCTTTCCTCTCGAGATAACGCCGGAACCGCCGCGGCACCGGAACTGGTACCCGAGGGCGTGGCCAGACTACCTCGAAGTTTGATCGTCAGCGACAGCCCCATCTTGCGCAGCATCAACAGGATCTTGAACCGTCCCTCCCGCTTGATTACCACCAGCCCGTCGCCGAGATTACGGGCAACAATCTTCTTCTTAAACTCGCCCACGGGCATCAGCGGTACTGGAAGCCGGACAATATAATCTTCACGAGCCGGGTAGAGAAGCTGGCACATGTTGAGGACATCGCGGCGCAAATGGAGAGGCATAAGCGACGAGTGGACAAGTTCCCAGAGAGTGTGGCGAAGTCCCAACCCGGGGCCATAATCACGCCGAAGCATATTGATCACCCCTTTGATCAGGGCTCGAGCCAATTCATCACGACGACGAGAGCCCTTGGCCGCCGCCAGACCATCATCAATCACCACCAGGTCCAGCACTTCGGTGGTGGATTTGGGAGCCTGGGCAAGCTTGGTGATGGTGCCGAATTCGGGGTCGTCGAGAGTCAGACGAGTACCATCGATGGCGGCGATGGAGATCGCCTTGAGCAACCCTTCGACCAATTGCGTCTGAAACTGGCGGTTGGTGGTGGCGTTGGCATCCGACGCAAGAAGCACGCACTTGCAAAAGTAGTCGAGCACGGCGGCGTTCTTGAGCCCGCCCAAGAGAAACACACCTCGCCACGCCTCAATCCGCACCGGAGCCGGGTATTGGGCCACGGTGTAGAACAAGAGATCCTCGATGGTAAGGGGGACGAGTCCTCGCACCGCTAGCTCCACTCGTTGGCGAAGACACAGCGCCAGCATCACGTTGTGGAACAGAGGGATCCACTCATCGAGTTTTTGTAACCGCACAATCTCGGTGTCGACATTAGCCACGAACGATTCGTGGTCCTTCAGAATGATCCCCGGAGTCGGTTCGGTGAGCCACTTGAACGTATCATGGGCATCGGGCAGCGCTGGCGGAAGCGCCAGTTGGGTAAGTGCGGCCAAAAGCTTGGTCATGTAGAACAGGTCCAGATAGGGGTTATTGCTGTTGTCGTTGTACTTGACCAAGTTGTACAAGAGATTGCGGATGGGTTTGGGCACTTCGCCGGAATCGGTGCGGACACTGGAAAGAATCGGGGGGAGCTTCAGTTGGACAAAGAACCTCAGAAAGTCACTAAAGTCGTTCAGTTTGGGGATCAGCAGCCCGGGATAACAGAACATCTCCTTGTAGGCGTTGATCATGTACCCCACCCCCAAAAACTGGTTGCTTTCGTTGGAAATGGCCACCAACGCTCGAGCAGCAGCGATGCGTACTCCATAGTAGTAGGCATCGTCCAAGAGAGTCCGCGTAAGCAGAGCATAGATTTGTGGCAGCGGGCGTTGCGAGTGAGAAAAGTAGCGGATGGCATCGTATTGGGCCTCGACATCCCGATCGTACAGAAGCTGGGCACCGTACATGTAATCGGGTTTCTTAATTTCGAACTGGGCAATCCATTCAAGATCAGCGTCAACACGAACCCACTCGAACGCATTGTCAAACACTTCTTCTTCGGTCTTGGTCCAATTCTCAAATCCCCACTCGGCCATCTCTTGCGGACTTTGAAGCACATTACTCCCGAGAGGCGTGAATTGCGCTCCGTACTGAGGCGGCGGTGCCTCCTCTTCCTCTTCATCGTCACCCTTTTTCCGCAGCTTCATCTTCCGCCGCATCTTGGTATTGTACTGGATATCGATACGGGTGTTGGCCTCCTTCAAGTCAACGATGTGTTCGTAAGGAGTCCCGTCCTGCTCGTGAACTCTGATTGTCATCGGACCCGTGAATACGGCTTGGGTAGGGAATTGGGGCTCATCGTCAAGGTAGGCAAGACCGTCGGTGACAAAGTTTTGTGGCGTGGGTTTGTATTTGCTCACTTCCTTAGTCTGCACTTGACGGATGTTCATTTCAATGAGAAACCGTTTCTTATTGAATCTTTGGGTGACATAGAATCGAGGTGTTCCCGCACCGTAGATCCATTGCTTGAAAAACCCTTCGAGCTTATTGGTACGGTTCACCTTTTCACACACGTACTGGAAGTGCTGTGTCAGCACCAGCCCGTTGACCAAGTCTCCCAGCATTGCCTGTAAGAACAATTTGGGAAGTACCCGACTAAGACCAAACAGCTTGTCGGTCTTAGTCATGCGTCGGTCAAGACACACCATGACGATGGGAGCTTTAAGCCGGATGAACCAAAAGTCCTCCGAACTCATCCTCACCGGGAACCGGAAGAACTGGAGCGCCAACGGCTTCTGGTTAACGTCTTTGGCACAGATTTCCTCCACCGCCATCTTCACCCGGAATTTGTACTCGTTATTGCCCATAAGTACTCGCAAGTATTGGAGCATCATGTAGCGAGCAATGCCTACCGTGCACCAAATGTCATTGAATGAATGGGGGACAATGTTGATCCCCAGCCACTGAGTAGCAATGGCCTCAACAATGGCTTCGGTCAGTTCCAACATCGGTTCAATGACGTCACTAGGGTAGAGGACATCGGTACTCATCACCGAAAGCCCGGCAAAGTTGTGGGCTGGTTCTGGGGATTGATCGACAAACACAATCAGATACAGCAGAAACGGGAACGAGCCAAACTCTCGAGAAAAGTAGTCAAGCGCTCGATTCAGCACCACACACGTGTTGCGAGCCCACTCTATTTGGTGAGGAAGACAATATACGGTTACGGGAATCAGCACTGCTTCCACCTTGCGGCCTTCGTCGTCGTCATCGCTGTCGTCGTCAATCACGGCTTCCTCAACTGGTTCAGGAGCTTCTTCCGCCTTGAGCACAAAGCTTGAAAAACAACCGTAGGCCCATCCCAAGTGCTGGGCACACACCGGGTTGAATACCAGCCACAGCACGATTTTCTTGGTTGGATCCAGCGGATGCGGCGTTTCCTTGACATTGTTGGCATCGCCGCAACACACCACGACGTCCAGATCACCGGTATCTTCATCATCCTCCTCGTCCTTGGCTTCGTCGTCTTGTCGAAGACTTCGTGGCACACTAAGCTCCACCAGCCACGTACACCGTTCCCACAAGTTATCAATGCACGGTACCCACAGCGACGTGCTGACGTTGAAATCGGTGTTGGTGGTATAGCAATGCCAGCGGCTGGGGTCGGGATCTGACGTGGCAAAGATCACCCCGTTCTTGGGGTTGACAAGGCTAAAGCGAATGCGAATGGTGATGGGAGCGTAGGTATCGTTGTGAGTGTTCTTTTTCATCGGCGTGGCTCCCGGTACCAGCATCGGTGTCAGGGAATCGGCAAGCTCGAATCGAAGCAGGTCGGGAAGAAACACCGCAAGTTCCTCGGTATTGGTATGAGCAGTGGTATATTGCAGAAGAAAGTGCTGTTGCTGCTGCTGGAGCTGGAGCTGGATCTGTTGTTGCTGTTGTGCCAGTGGCGTCTCCTGGGTGAGCAACTGTTGGGTAAGTTGTTGTTGGTGGTTCTGGAGCTCACGAGGATCGAAATTGACTTCGCCAAACACTTTGGCAAGCTTACGTCGGAGCAAATGGTGGTGATGGATGGTGAAATCCTCCAGGTAGAGGTCGAACAAGTTGATGGTGCCCTTTTCCACCAGCGCCTCGAAGTAGGCGTCGTCGTTGACGTACAAGTCGTCATCATAAATAAAATTGCACGGCTTGCCATTATTCACCGTCACCTCCTCGATGGCCATCTCTCGACAGTCGAACTTGACCACCTTGAGCTTGTCGGTGTAAGGGACGATCACCACTTCGGTGGTGCCGGCAATGGCCTGGTTCGCGAGATCAACATCGACAGACACCCGTTGGTGCACCACCTTGAACGGCTGGACCAGCACGTTCAGCGTTTTCGCCTTGCTGGCCCGGTAGAGCTTCGGGGTGTCTATCGCAGGCATGGTGAGTTTTCGTTCGCGCCGCACCGATGATGATCATGGTAGGCTGCGAGCAAGGCTTACCCGTTCCTCGATTGGACGACGGCGTTGGGGGATAATGATGGTCTAGATGTTACAATTGATGTCGTGTTATCTACGGGTGATGGTTAATGGTTCTTTTGAGTGGTGGTAGAGGAAGTTATAGGAGGTGCTTGCGCGAAGAGTGGGTCAAGGAGTAACGACGTCATTGCACCACATTTGGGAGAAGCCTTTCACAAACTCACTATTAATTTAGGTAAAATAACGTAATATTCTTTACCTGGTTAACATGATCAAAACACCATGCTTTGGCTACAAAATAATTGCATCGTCAACTCAAAGAAAATTGTTGACGAGACGTGTCGCTCCTTGAGCTCCATCGCGCACCATGAACATCCCGTCGTTTACACGAGCGTTTTCGTTTAACCACAACAACGCGTCTACAAGCTCTTTGAAACAGATTGTTGGTTCCTTGATTCCCCGCCATCTGTCGGAAACTATTCCTACATCCCCACCTATCTCCGCCGACTCGTTATCCCTGCACCCCACCTCTCCTCCCCACTACTTTGAACACGATGACAACACCACCAACCCGTTTCTCTCCGAGGAATCTGCTCCTAATGACACCGCCTCCAACAACCTCGCATCTGATGTAAATGAAGAAGACCTTTGGCTTATGATTTACTCGTGTCAATGGCAAGAATCTCGCGATGTAGTTAAACAAAGAGTCGATGATGAGTTTGACCGATTATGGCAACTGACACCCTCCCCATCATCACCGTTACTGCTTGGGTATGAGCCTAGCTTCGACCATATATCCAGTTCAAGTTCAGGGTCACTGATTCGTCTGTGGGCGAGCACCTCGATCAAGTTGCCCACCAAGACAATGCCACTTCGGGAACGGCACGAAAATGTCGGATATAGTCCTGGCGTAACCCCTAAGAACAAGAAGAAGTGGTGGAACCATTGATTCGCGAATAAATGTTATGTTTTGGTTTCCATTTCTTCTGAGTAAACGTAGGAAACCCGATAATTTGATCATGATATATTTCTGCGGGTACACCATTTAGTTTTGTACTGCCAAGGAGAGGAGGACGTACTTTGTGATGATGGTGTTTATGGTTATACGTCATCAATTCAATGGGATTGGAAGTGTTGACCCACCATCGGTTATCGTATAGTTGTGGTTCGGTGATGGAGGTGACTTCATTGACCAAGAATCGAGGTTTGGGAGCTTGAGATATGCTAAGTCGATTGCCGCTGTATACAAACTTAAGATTGGCCACGGTTCCCGTGATTCCTCGCCTAACCAATGCCTCCAACTTAGTGTATAACCACGGATAATGCCGAGCACTGCTGAGAGGATAAAGCGTATAGAAAAGAAACCTGGTCATGACTTCAACATCGGTTTCTGGAATATTGGTAATGATACATGATCCTTGATGCCAATCGTACTCAATTTCCACCTGCTTTGCTAGCGTTGTCGCATAGCCGTCAATCATGGCATTGGCTTCAACCACTTGACGATGTAATTTGGTAAGTGAATCCTTCAAATCAGGATTCTCAAGTAGGATAGATCTGATGAAATTGCGATGGGTAAGCTTGGAATCGTGATTGGTTTCATCTTCAAACCATACCAACTTGTTTTTGGTCATCTCTTTAATAATGCTTTGCTTTGACATTGATAGGAGCGGACGAGTAACCAAAAGAGGACGAGACGTTGATATGGGGAAATGGCACTTGGCGTCAAGCCCCCGAAGCCCATAGAGAGAGGATCCTCTCATTAGCCTCATGTAGAACGTCTCGATCTGGTCATCAGCCGTGTGAGCCACCATCACCGTAGATACGTCATGGTCAAGACACACGTCCCTAATGGCATCATAACGTTGAAGCCGAGCATTTTCCTCGAGGGCTAGACCATTTCCCGGTACGTGAACTTTCACCACTTGATGGTCTAGACCCCATTGGCGAAGTATGCGACCCACCGCCTGTGCCTCGTCGGCAGAGCCCGTTCTGAGTCCGTGGTCAACCGTAATGGCTAGCGGCAGGAGATGACGACATTTCCACGCCATGTACATTGAGTCAACCCCTCCCGATACCGCCACAGCATAGCGCATAGTGTCATGGATGCGATGAGAGTGATTAGTACGGTCGATGAGCCATCACGTGGGAAAATTTCTACATCCCAGTAATTGACCAAAGAACAGTGTCATTATCGACTATAAGTTATTCATACTCATATTAGTTCATAGCTAGTGATAATGTTTCCACAGTCAATCACTTGATGACGCGTTTGCCTTTTCAAGAACGCCATCACCCTTGATTGACGTACAATGAGGCTATACCCCACAGATGGATTCGATAAGATTCTTTGCCAAGATGTAATCTACGATAATCTAGGGGCAAATTCCCCTCAACCGTGACCTTGATCTCGTAATCGTATGCAAGCGGCACAATTGACGCAAACGGCACAAACTCCGCAATTGGTATTTAAGGAGTGGCCATTTCATCGATTAAATCCAATTACAACTTTAACCTTTGACTAACAATGAGAACCGAAATGATCAACTTTGCTTGTGACGCTTCGTGCACTAACAATTGTGCTCTGGCTTGCCACTGTGCCTCCAACTGTGCCAATGGCTGCAAGAATAATTCTGGCTGCGCTGGTGCTTGCTCCTGCCAACAATGTGGAGGTGCCAACTGCCAATGTGGTTGTGGTCTGTGCTGCCACTAAGCCATCAGTGGCTGGTTTTGTTTAGTTTTTGATATTTACCTTTGTTGTTTAGTATTATTGTTTTAATGAAATGTGAAGCTTCATAATTTTCCCTGTAGAATATATATTAAGGTCCTGATTCCGAAAGTGACAAGTGAATTTAGGGATTTCTAGGGATCAATTGTAGTGTAACACTAGACATGGGGGTTATCTATGAAACTTCATCCTATCACTAGGCCTTGAATTCATCAGCCGCGCGCGGGTCTTCCACCCTGTTGCCCCAGAAACCGTAGCAATCGATGTGGCAAATTACGGTTACGCACGACTTTTTTTTCACAATGTGCCCTACACGTTAATTGGTGTTATTGCGAGCCCTGGTGCAAGACATCATTTTGTGAGGCATACCCATTAACCACCACAACCGCGTTGACCTTGCCATAAATGGCGCTCAAACTCAAGCTCAGTGTGGGAGGTAGCGGCGGCAGTGGGTCTTCCCAGACCCCGAAAACGTCGGGGTCACCCGAACCGACCCCAAAATCCCGCAGTGCCACTCCCAAGATCAAGATAAAGCCCCCGAAACCCGAGCCCGAACCCGAAGACGTGAAAACACCAAAGAAGATCAAGCTATCACTTGGAACCAAGAATTCCAAGAAACTGGTGGGGGTTAAAACGGCTCGAGCCGTGCCTCGCGTCCGTATCAAGCCGACACGGGTTCCTGGTGAAGGCTACGACTCGGAAGCCCCCGACGTCGAGGATGACCCATTAATCGAGCAAGGGATGGTGATACGATTTCTCGATGATACTAATCTCGACTTTGTCCATTCTGCTTGTGAGCTGGGGGATTACACTGGTCTTAATATCAAATGGATTTCCAAGGATAAGGCCGTGGTCAACGTTAACGGGACGTTATACCTGGCACGAGTCATCGATTTACCTACGATTACGGAAATCTTCAAGACTACCGATCGCAAAAACATCTTCAAGACATTGGATGTATCGCAAATGCTCTTGGTGATTAAGAAAGTCGATCCTGAGAAGCTTCGAAAGGATAAGGATTTTGAAGTGCCGCAAGAAAAGTTATACCATCATCCCTTATACAAGATGGCTCTCAATAAGGAGTTTAAGGAAAACCGCTATGTGTGGCGGGACGGGCTTTTACCCCCGTTTGAAGATGTGTTCCGTCGGTTTCGACCAAGAAAGCTCAATCATCGCGTAATGGATCTGGTCGATGCTCGAGTCAATGAACTTATAAAGCGAGATGAAGATGCCGAGGAGCTGGCATTTGAGATTGTTGACCCGAGAAAGATGCCTCTGGGAGCCCCAGGTACCCCTGGGGTTGCTGGTACGCCCACTGGAGTGTCGCTGTCGAATACGCCTCGAAACTGGGGTAATGGCGGCCAACTGGGTACACCGCTGGCTGCTGGAACTCCTGCTCCTGCATTTGCTGATGATCTCGATGAATTCGAAGGCGTCAATTTGGAAGAAGAACTCAACAAGGTATTGGATGGTAGTGTTGGCGATGACTTGTTTAGTGGTATCGCCATTGAACGAGAAGAAGGCGACGAAGATGAAGCCGAGGATGAAGCCGAAGAACCGGACGAGCCTGAAGAAGACGACGATAGTGATGATGATGACGACGACGATGACGACGACGACCAACACCTTAAGATGTTGAATGAAGAAATTGCCGACTTGGAGAAGGCCGTCGAGTCCAACAAACGTCATCTTGACCTGGCATCGCTGCGGATGATGCGGATGAAGTTCCAGACTTCGTACAACTCGTTACGGCAACTGCTTGATCAAAAGAAGCGGGCGTTGGCGAAATTGTTGGAGGAACAGCGGAAACTGGATCCCACTTCACAACAAGGCGCTCTGGCTCTGGCAGCTGCTGCTGCTGCTACCGCGGGTGTGGCTACTGCTGGTGTTGGCGATGGCGACGACGATGGCGACGATGGCGATGACGACGATGAGGCTGACAACAATGACGATGGCGACGGAGATAACGGTGAGAACGGAGAGGAAGGCGACGGTGGTGACGATGGAGACGATGGGGAAACGCCGGCTGCCAATGGCGACGATGACGACGACATTGAACTCGACGATAATGACATTGACGACTTGTTTTAGGGTGAGTTTCTTTCCCCTTGATACCTGCATTTCTAGACAAAAATACACGTGGTTTATCAAGCTAGATTTTGGAGTAACGATACATGTGAAGATGGGTGACAATTACCATGAATAATTGCGCTTCATTCTTAATCAACCCCTTCAAATAAAAACTATATCTTTTGCGTTACTTGCCTAATTAAAGTAGGATAGGACACCGCTTTAAATAGTCACTAAATTTAATCACAATCAACCTTAACACAAATCACATTCAAGAAAAAATACACATTAAATTGTATGATTTCAGAAGGTCTTTATGACTTTGTTGTTGGAAATTCGTCCTCCAACTTCCTGCATCTAACTTGACTTCGACATTTATTTCATTATCATTCATAATGATCGCAGTAGAGAGCAGAATCAATGATTCTGCTTCCCTATATATAGCTACATATGTTAGCGGTAGTTTACCTCCGTCTTTGTGTCAAGCTATGCTTATCCACCAATCAACCTTGATCAGAGTCATGGAGTCTGTCAGTACTGCATTCAAACACCTCCACTCTCAACACTCCCCCAGAACCAAGACTTGATAATTCTTCCAATAGATTAACATTCAGAGGAGTCATTTCATGTCCACCTTCAAGATTTCTATCTCTGAATTGTTCGTATGGGAAACGAGGAAGTGCCTTGGTGAGTCCATCGGCCATTTGGTTCTGAGTCCGTACAGGTACAATGCTCACGGTTCCAACAGCAGCTCGGTGGCGAGTAACATGGTACTTAACATCAATGTGCTTGGTTCTCTTATGACTGCTGGGGTGTTTGGCAAGTAACAAAGCAGCCTCATTATCTTCATGAATAGGGACAGGATCCACTGGTACTCCCAATTCGGAACAAAGTTGAGTGAACCATGCAGCTTCTTGTCCAGCATCAAACAATGCCATATATTCAGCCTCACATGTAGAGGAGGCAGGAGTCGGTTGTCTTCTCAGACACCAGAACACAGGTGATCCACCGTTGGTAAGGAACACATAGCCTGTAGTGCTGCGTCTTGTAAGTTCATCCGTGGCAAAGTCGGCATCTGCATATCCAGAGATTTTGAACGGGACATTTTTCTTGTATCTGAGTGCCACGTCCTTTTTAGTAACAAGATACTTGAGTACACGTCTAGCATCCTTATAGTGTTGTTCCGTTGGATTTTGCATGAACCGTGCAAGCCAATTCACAGCAAAAGACACATCAAATCTCACTGTGTTTGCACTGAACAAGAGCTTTCCCACAAGGCTCCGATACTTCTCAGGCTCCCTCATTACTGGTGACTCTGTTAATTTCTTCACGGTGAGAGGAACCATTGGTGAGTGTACTGGTTCACAATCCAGCAATCCTTCATCGGCAGCGATCAGTTCAATATATTCTTTGTGCAGAATGTAGTAATAGTCACGATCCTCGGAGATGCCCATTCTGAGAAACATTCCAATTTCCCCACAGTCCTTCATTTCAAATTTCAGCATCAATTGATCCTTGACCTTCTTTATGACTGCTTCTGACAGTCCAACGATCATGAGATCATCAACATAGACTCCAATGATCACCTCAGCTTTCTTCGACTTGCGTTGGTAAATGCATTCTTCACCCTTGGCCTGCTTAAAGCCAAGTCCAATGAGTGTTTGTTTTAACATCTCTGCCCATTGTAAGGGTGCTTGCTTCAATCCATATAAGCTCTTTTCGAGTTTGTATGGTCCCGTGTAACCATCCTCTTCTTCAAAATAACCCGGAGGAATGTCAACATAGATTTCTTCCTCGAGGGGTGCATTGAGAAATGCAGTCTTCACATCCATCTGATGAATCTTGTAATTCTTAGCAGCCGCAATTGCTACGAGCAAGCGCACACTGTCATATCTAATGACACTAGCGAATATTTCGTTATAGTCGATCCCTTTTCTTTGACCATAGCCTTTGGCAACAAATCTCGCTTTATATCGACCATCAGGTTTAATACTCAAGATAATGCGCGTCTTCAACCTTCTTCCTTTATAACCTGGTGCACGTTTGAGGACTCCTCTCTTCTTTTGCTCGGTTATTTCTTCCTTGATGGCCTTCACAAACTTCGGCCAGTGAATTGGATTTTGTGCCTCTTCGAAAGTAACATCCTTAAGATTCGCGATACCTTCAATACTATGCACCTCGGTCGTGTCAGCTGAGGAATTTGGGTTTCTGCTCCCCCCTCCCCCGGAACCCAGATTCCGGGCCTTAATACGAGCACTCCGACGAAGACCGGGCTTGGACTTTGTCGGGGAAGAAGGTGTCGAAGACTCCCCCGAGTCCATGCACCGTATCTTAGATGTGGGTTCATCAGCAGTAGGCGACACAGGCCGTTTGGGAGGCGGGTCCATAATACGTGGCTTCTTCGCCATGGAGTCAGTAGCAGTGGGGGTGACTGTACGCTTCTCGGCAGCATGAGGCGACGGCGGTTCTGGCGTAACAGCCGTCGCAGGCAAGTCCGGCGTAGCTGGCTGCAGAGACAACTCAGGCGTAGCTGGCGGCAAGGTCTGTTCGGCTGTAGTCGACTGCAGAGCCTGTTCAGAAATATCCGGCTGCGGGGCCAACTTAGGAGTAGAAGGCGGCAGGACCCGCGTAGACGGGAGACTCGAGGAGCCATTATCCTCGTCAGACAGCTGCAGCGATGTCTGAGGTATATCTTGTGTCGAGGATGACGGAGCATCGTCATTTACGCGATGCGTGTCCAACGGTAGTTGAATCAGTCGCCCTCCTCCCTCATTAGAACCCTCATCGCGGAGACCCAACGAAGGACTGAGCACACGAAACGGATTGGAATCATCCGGTACAGGCTCGTGGTCGGTGGCGGGATCATCACCGTCTTCCCCAGGCAGAGAGACCTCAACATCAGCAGGCTCAGGGGCATCGACCACAATAGCATCAGAGACTCCCACGGTATGGTCACTGCCATCTGGCAGAGCATCAGGAGACAGTGGTTGCAGTGATGAAGAAGTAGGCGCCACCACCGGCGCGGAGACAACAGGGACCGCTTTCGCGGACCGACGAGACTTAATGTTGTAAATATCAATTTTATCCGTCGCAAAGGGGAATTCAGTCTCAAACGCTTTCATCAGCGTCACTGGAACCACAGCACGATCATGGATCAGGTACATAAAGTGTCCCTTCGTGCCCTCACGACGGCCAAGGTAGACACCCATCACCCCTGGGTTAGCCTGTTTGTCACGAGTCGGAGTGTTAGGAACATGTCCAACCACCCGACACCCAAAGACGCGGAGCAACGAGTAGTCAAACTCGCGTTGGTGCCAGCGTTTGTACGGCGTTTCGGTGGCTCCCTTGCGGATGGCTCTCGTGTTCAAAAGAAGAGTGGCATGAGCAAGAGTGTGATGCCAAAACGACGGCGGCATCAGCGCCTGCGTCTGAAGACACCGCATAATCGTGGTGGTTACACCAATGTTGCGTTCAGCAATACCATTCTGATGCAGATGGTGAGCAACAGTCTTCTGATGGCTAATACCGTTATCAGTAAGGAACTCCTCAAGTTCGGCGTTGATGAACTCCCCACCATTATCAGACCGAAAGTTGGCGACCTTGTATTGAGTCGATCGACCCAGCCACAAATTCTCCGCTGCCTTGATAAAGGCCTTGATGTGCAGATTGGCTTCCGTTTTGTCGAAAAGTGCCCATGTAGCAACATATCGAGTGTACTCATCCACAATGAGTAGGAAATAGCGGTGTCCTTCATAGGTTGAATGACGAAAAGGACCACACACATCTGCACAAATGGTTTCAAGTGGACGCATAGCTGGGTGGGAAGCTATCTTTGGGATTTTGTCACGAAGCTTGGCTTCAGCGCAAACCTTACAGTCATCCAGATCCACCGGCAACATATCAACACCAACGTCAGTGGATCCAAGCTTCCTCACACTGATATCACTGGGATGACCAAGACGTGTATGCCAAAGTTTGGCATTCAACTTGGCGCATGTCTTTGGGGGCGGAACAAAATCCAGAACCAGAAGTAGACAATTACGAACCGAATTCCGCTGTGTGGGCATGCCGGACTGTAAATAGTACAATTGGTTGGCGGCCAAAGAGCCAACAAGACAATCATTAATGTAAACCTTCCGCTCGTGGAAGGTGATCCGGTACTTAGCCGGCAAGGCCGAAATGGAAATGATATTGTACTGTGCGTCAGGAACATAACGGGCATTTTTGAGCGTAATGTCAAAACCAGGGATTTTGGCCGTGCCCACCGTGTCACAGTGTGTCACTGCTCCATTGAAACCTTTGAGAAAGATCAGCGCTGATCTTGTGCTAGTGAACAAGGCTTTATCACGAATGATATGATGAGTGGCACCCGAGTCAATGAGGGTAGCTGATACATCAGGATAAGCATCGGTGTCTATTACACTATGTACATCCGTGGGTTCATAGGATTCAAGCATCTTCATCACTGGGCCAAACTTACGTTCGAGATGCTTTCTGGTGAAGCAGTTCTTTTCCAGATGGCCAGTCCTGTTACACCACTGACACCGACCATTCGATTTACCCGGAGGGTTATCCTTCTTCCCGTTCAGCGGTCGTCCCGATGTATTGGAGGACAGGGACGTCACAGCATTAACCATCGTCGATTTGACAGTGGTTTGACGCTCCACAATCTCCCTAACAGTTGGAAACTTATCCCGATAGTGATCAACTAAGTTATCATACTCCTTCTTAGGAAGTGGAACAAGAAGATGACACATCATAATCTCCTCACGCGTGAAGAGTTCAGAGCGCACATTCCCAGTAGGACAGATGTTAAAGGCTCTAACGAATACCATAGCCTCATCCTGGTCATAGTGAGAGGCATCCCGGAAAAGGGAAACATATTCAATAATATTGCACACCACATGTGTGCGAACAAGTTGGACAACAATTTGTCCAATATCAACCGACAATTCAAGAATCGTGGGAGGTTTCGCAGACTCTCCCGCAATCATATTAAACCAAAGTGCAAAGGTAGTCAGAATCTCAATTGGATCTGCGTCAGCAATTACCACACCCGCGTGGTCCGTAGGTACGATGTTAACCACAGGAGGTTCAACATCCTTGCTTTTATGCTGAGCATAATACTGAACAACTAGGGGCAACATCTTCCGAAGAACTTCCGCCAATGGAGAAGCACAAACCTGAGTTCGGCGGAAAAGTTCTGCCCACCATGGTTCAAACAGAAACTTGTCTTTCGTCAAATGACTGCGAAAGGAAATAGACGCAGGAATCCGACTCATAACCTGTTGGAAATTCGTCCTCCAACTTCCTGCATCTAACTTGACTTCGACATTTATTTCATTATCATTCATAATGATCGCAGTAGAGAGCAGAATCAATGATTCTGCTTCCCTATATATAGCTACATATGTTAGCGGTAGTTTACCTCCGTCTTTGTGTCAAGCTATGCTTATCCACCAATCAACCTTGATCAGAGTCATGGAGTCTGTCAGTACTGCATTCAAACACCTCCACTCTCAACATTTGTCACCAGGGGGCAATATCGGTGCGGCTCGCACGGATCGGAGCATCTCATCACCAAACCATGTCGCGAACCGGGGTTATGGTAATGGGGCCTGCGGGCGCCGGCAAGCTGACGTTTTGCAATCTGATCATTCGTCACATGCAGCTGGTGGGTCGGCGAGCCCACATTGTTAATTTGGACCCGGCAGCCGAGCCTCTCGAGTACGAATTTACCGTCGATATCCGGGACCTTATCCTGCTCCAAGATGTCATGGAGGAAATGGACTTGGGACCCAACGGAGCATTGGTGTACTGCTTTGAGTTTTTGATGAATAACTTGGATTGGTTGGACGAGGAGATTGGCGAGTACAATGATGAATATCTCATCTTTGACTGTCCGGGGCAAATTGAGTTATACACCCACATCCCCGTACTCCCCGTGATTACCAAACACTTACAGCAACAGCTTAACTTCAATTTGTGTGCCGCTTATCTTTTGGAGCTGTCGTTTGTCGTTGATCCTCTGAAGTTCTTCTCGGGAGCGCTTCTGGCGATGCTGGCGATGATCTTGCTTGAATTGCCCCACATTAACATCTTATCCAAGGTTGATTTGATCAAGGATAATTACGGCAAGAAGCGCCTTAAACAGTTTCTTAACCCCGACCCCATGTTGCTTGCCAAACAGGACCTGGAATTCAACCCCAAGTTTGCTAAACTCAACCAACTGATTGCCCAATTGGTCGATGACTTTGGCATGGTGCAATTCTTGCCGTTGGAAGCGGGGAAGAAGGATACCGAGCTGGTGGCGACGATTCTCAGTTACATTGACGACGTTACTCAGTGGAGTGAAGCTCAGGAGCCTAAGGAACCGGCGGAAATGGCCGAGATTGACGAAATGGACACTAATTACGAATAGTTATGACTTATAGATACATACACGTGTTGATTATAGCAAATTTGGATCGTATTTACATTTCCCAAATCACACATTTGTCGGGTGGTGTTGGCGTGTTAATGATCTCATCGCAAGGTCTCATCGCGCACCCCATATCGTTTAAGTCGGAACCTTCGATTCAAAACCATGAGAGTACACATCGGGAACATCTCCCCCAAGCTCGCAGAAACTCCCGATAAGCTTGAAAAGCGGCTATCGTCATTTGGCACTCTTCAGCTGCTGCTTGAGCTTCGATGTAAGCCGTTGGCCGATCACTACTACGCCTTCGTCGACATCGACGTGACTCCACCCCAATGGCAGAAGATGAGAAAAGCATTCAATGGGGTGGTGTTCATGGGGTTGAAGATGCTGATGGCTGAAGCTAAGCCCGGGTTCAAGCCGGTTCCGTCTACTCAAGGATTGAAGGAAGCCAAGCAACGCGAAATCAAGACGGCCATTATCGACCATAACCGAGTGCAACGGATCAAGGAAGCCACGACAACGTTTCCTCAACCGCGAAAGAGTCTGTTGGTGGGGATTGCCCCATCGCTGACAGCCTACGGATACCACATGTCTCCGCACACATTCAATAACGGCAGCGGCTCCACCAAGAACGCTGCTCCGCAGAAGACGTTAATCGGTCTGAAATCATACGGAGCGTGGTCTCTGAGTCGAGCTCCGTTTCATCAACAGTATAGTCGGACTAGCGGCAATTCTGAGGTGGTCATGGGACGACTCCGCAAGACTCCGAGAAACCCTCGGGCATTACGGGAACAATCGTTGAGAATATTGATCAATGGTGAACTCAAAACGGTCAAGTGTTACAAGACCAAGCTTTGGGGGGTGGAACGGCGAGCCATGACCGATTTGGCCTATGTCTATGATCGTGGCGAATGGAAACTGGGAGATGGTCACGTCATTGAACGAGTAACGAGACAACCAGCAGTAGTAGGTGATGTTGAAGTGGAAGATGAAACACTGGACCCCATTGCCACCGAAACTACCGACTCCAAGCTGATTTTGGCCAAGTTTTTGGGAGCCTACGACTTTGAGAAACCCGTCGAAGTTGATGATGATAACGGTATCGATGCCGAAGATATCACCTACGACTCCAAGGGACGTCGTCAAGTCCAACACTTTGATTACGAAATCGAAGGTGACGGCGTGACGCTGTCGGTGCCTTTGGGTGATGTCGAACAGGGGATGAAAATCATTGATGAAGCGAAACAGGAAGCAGCGCCTATGGTGGCACCGCAATATTTCAGTGAAGAGGATGATGATCTTGACTTTGCTTCACTCAAACCGCAAACCCAAATCGATGGAGAAGATGGTGCTCCTGATGTGGAATTGGAAACAGTACCCGAAGCTGTACTCGAGGCTGTGCCCCAAGTGGTTACTGAAGCCAAAGAGACCATCACGATATCCAAACCTGAAAAGACGTCTACCAATACCCAAACTAACGACACCGAGTCGTTGAGAACCCTCTTGAATGCTGGGCCCACTACCGGCTTCAGTCTTGCTCTTGGTGAAGATGATGACGATTTGGATGAGGAAGCTCCCGCTCCTGTCGTTTCTGAAGAACTTATACGGCAAATCAAGGACAAACAGGACGAAGTGTTGGTGGAACTGGCTCCAGCAACCAAGCACGGGCTTTTTTGGAGTCATGCCGACTCGGCATTCATGGCATCGCAATCGCAATACGCTCAGATTGGGTCTTTGGGTACCAAGCAACCGCTTCCCGGTGATGGTGATTACGAAGCGTGGTTCTACGCTCAGCGGAGTGAGGTGACGGCCGAGTGTAAGCGTCGTCGTCGCCAAGTGCAACGAGCCTTTAAACGCCGCAAAGTTCAAGTGAGAACTTAATCAGGGAGTTTCTAATGAGGTGCAATAACGAAGACATTGAAAGTTCAACTAATTACAAAAAAACACTTTACAAGTATTGTATTCTGTAGATCGATTTACGGCGACTTCTATAATGTCAATCATCTTCAATTTCTGGATTGTATTCCTGATATACTAATATACATAAAATAATGCGGGTTATCCCCAATCTATCGCTTTTGCTTCTTGGCCTTCTTGTCGGTCTTGCCGCTAGCACCAATAGTGATGTTCACCTTGGGAGGCACGTCGAAGCCAAACAGCTTACCCACCTTGGCCAAATCAAGCTTATCGATTTGGTATACCGTCTTCAAGTGGTGCAGGGCGTAGGCTTGCAAGTACGACCGGTAGCCGTCCTTGGCCAGCTGGTGCAACCAGTAGTTCAGTTTGATTAACTTTGTGAGTTGCAGCTGGACGTTGGCGATCTTATTGGCGGGGAATTCGTACTCGTTGAGGGGGACGTTGGCCGCCTTCAAGTAGC
This sequence comes from Diutina pseudorugosa, assembly GCA_030580175.1. NCBI lineage: Eukaryota > Fungi > Ascomycota > Pichiomycetes > Serinales > Debaryomycetaceae > Diutina > Diutina pseudorugosa. The sequence goes on along the minus strand of JAKTSL010000017.1, from coordinate 103,949 downwards.
GCAAAAACCCGAGTTCCAGGGGCAAAAGGAACATGAGCGACTTCCCCTTACCTTGGGTACCTCTGGCGGTTCTCCCGACCCGGTGAATGTAGTCTCTAGGGTCATCAGGAGGGTCGAATTGGATGATCCAATCGACAGCAGGGATGTCCAACCCCCGAGCAGCAACGTCGGTACAAATCAAGATCCCCAGCTTGGCATTGCAGAACTCAAAGAAGGTGTTGGTCCGCTTCTGTTGCTTTTGCTTACCGTGCAAATCAAGCACCGGCAAGTCGATGTAGTTCAAAAGTTCGCCAAAGTACTTGACACAGTTGCACAGCGACAAGAACACGATAATCTTCTTGTTGCGGTGGCGTTTGAGGAAGGTGAAAAGAAGAAGGAACCGCTTGTCAGAGTCACACACCACGTACCCCTGTTCCAACCCATCAGCAGTCAGAGCCGCCGTTTCGGGGACAACATTTATATAAAGGGGACCAGGCCTCAACGAGATTCTCGCCAAGTCTTCGACCTTGGTGGTTTGAGTAGCCGAAAACAACATCAGCTGACGTTCTTCGTTGGGCAAGATCTTGATGATTTGCTTCATTTCGTCTTCGAACCCGATTTCCAAGATCCGGTCGGCTTCATCAATCACCAACGCCTTCAAGTTCTTGAACACAAATCCTTGGGTGTTTTGCAAGTGATCCAACAATCTCCCCGGAGTGGCAATCAACAAATTGACCCCCTTGGCCAACTTTTCCGCTTCTTGACGACGGTTAGCGCCACCAATGACGATTCCCAACGACTGCGAGTGGTGTTCCATGAGCTCCCGAGCCACACCGAAAATCTGAAGCGCAAGTTCTCTGGTGGGCAGCACCACAATCACCCCGGTACCGTTCCGGGGCTTGAACCGAAGCGAATGCAACATTTCGATGGCGGGAAGGAGAAAGGCAAGCGTCTTCCCCGACCCGGTCTTAGCAGCACCCAACACGTCTCTGCCAGCTAAGAGTGGAGGGATGGTCTTGGCCTGAACGGGAGTCATTTGCGTGAACCCCATCTCTTCAATAGCCTTGAGAGTCGGTTGCGAAAGCCCCAAGTCGGTGAACTTATCCGTGGTCACGGTGGCATCGTCGTTGGCTTGAGGCTTCAACTTATCGTCCAACTTATCCGTTTCTTCGACTTCGGGCTTGTCGTTGTCGTTATCATCGTTGGCGTTGGTGGCTTCGGGATCGGCGATGTTTTCCCCCAACATCTCCGCCACTTCGTTGAACTGGTCATCAAGCTCGTCGACCATCTCCTGGGTGGCCGGAGACGTCTCCTCGACGTCGTCGATCTCTCTGTGGACTCTCTTTTTGCCAGCAGACTTGCTCTTCTTAGCCATAGCGAGTGATTGATTTTCGCGATGAGCATCGCACCCTCCCTTATGGAGACACGAGACGGAGAGAGGCGACCCCACAATACCGGGAACCATAACAGGATAAAGTAATTGAGGTTAAGTTTGTTATTCTATTATAGTTGATGTGCCTTTGATCATATTATAAAAATAACTGACGTCGATAGATAGATATTATGCTTCATAAGGGGTGCCACTTTACTTGCGAGCAAAAAATGATTCCGCCCGGGCTCGATCCGGGGACCTCATCCGTGTTAAGGATGCGCCATAACCAACTAGACTACGGAACCTGTTGAAAACATTTTGCGGATATGCGAATGACACTATTTATGCAAACGTGCTATCAATGGCTTTTTTCATTTTAAACCTCAATTTTTGGTGTTAAAATAGCGTAAACTTGCCTTATCTTAGCTTTAAATGTTCTTCTGGTGCCAGAAACTTGAGGGGACTCTAAATAACCCATATAGGTTTTCACAGATAAATATCAATGAATATCAAACGTCATTGAAAAAACTAGTTTGAGTTGTAAGTTTTGTCATCTCTTTGAAAGTTGAGCTGTCAGAACAGTCGTGGATATATAGTAAACGTTAACGATAATGGTCGCTGGGGATGGTGAGTAATTCCAAATTACACTTTTGGCAGTTCTGCACTTGAGTAGACTTCGTTGAACCGAGTTATGGTTTATAACTATGGCGTTTCTGTATCCCATTTGCTACATATCAATGTAGTGATAGAGCAAAGCGATAGTTGAACCCTGAAACTTATGATAGTTGCTATTGGCCCCGTTAGTGCCTGTATGCTTAGTCTCCTCGTGTTTGATGCACATAAAGATTGAAGAGACCATTGCGGTACGCTGAAATAACGCTAAGTGCTTTCTCTTGAAGTTGGTATGAGCTAATTTCGGCTTCTTTGAGATCCCATAGAGCTTTAGCTTGTTCTCGGATGACGCTCAGAATCTCACACGGATAGTTATATCCCGGGTGGAAAAGAGTGTTGACTATGTCGGGCACTCTCTGGACGGGGATGTACCTGATTTGTAGAGCGGTCCGGTTTAAGATACAAATGATCTTGGTATATATCACTTCATTGAGTTTCGTGTCCGGTTGAAGAAACCAATCCGTGGCCTCGAGATGTATCGACTTGACGAGTACAGTGGACTTTTTGTACACATCTATGATCATTTGCAAGTTTTGCATAGCAGTCGTGTGTAACTGGAATTGAAAATCGGGTTTGTGTTCCTCAATGTAAAATCCTAAGACATCACGAATTGCGAAGATGAAAGGACCCCTATGACCGCTAAAGTCCGCTTCTGCAGAAATGGTTAGGATTCGCATGAGATAGGGAAGCATCTTTTGAGAGGTATTCTCTTCGGGGGGAATGGGAATGTTTTTTAACCAGTGAGACACCAGTTCCAAGAATGTATCTAAGTCGGCAACTTGAGGGCTATAGGTCTGTTGTAATACAACTTGAGCTTGATGGATATATTGCAAAGGGTCTGCTATTAGGGGCACCTGAGGTTGTTGAGCAGAGTTCCAGGATGGCGTTGGGTGGGTGGATTGATAAATCGGCAGTTGTTGGTGGATTTTCGTCGAACCATATTGGTGCTGCGTTTGTAAATCAAACTGCCACGGAAGGGTTTGATGGTTGTAGTTGAATTGGTCGGGTGGTTGCAAGTATTGGCCCCAGGGTACCAGGGCCAGGGCGTGATCCAGATGTTGCTGGACCGGGCTGCCAACTGAGGATATCATGTCTAGAGCAGTACGGATGGAAGGAATGTCTGGACTAGAGGTAAGAAACAGTCAGCGTGATGGCGTGTGTTTTACGTAGTGAATTCAATCCGGGGTCCGATGCGGGACTTTTCAGTGGTCTGCTTGGGTGCGGAAGAGTACCGCGTTCTACGAGATGACTTACGGAATGCCTGTAAGGTGATCCGGGAGTCAACATGATGTCTTGCTTTTAGCCTTTTTTTATCTGATCGTATGGTTGGAGGTACTGTTGGTGACCGCTCGGATTTACCAGGAGATACCATACGATCGACCCTACGCAGGTACAATCAGTGTATATTGATCTCGTAAAAACAGTCATAGATCAGGGGAAAGATACATCAACCGTTTTCTACTGATGAAGATGTCTCCGTATCTCCGATGCAGGCATCGAAGGACTAACAGGCACCGATTGTTGCTGTTTGTCTAACCAACGGAATAAACCCTTTGGGTGCGACCGTCGTGTATATCTCCGAGATAAATCCGACATCAAAAGACAAAATTGTTACCTAGCGTTGGCAATGTATCACCATTTTGGTATCTGGCAATATGAAACACTCTAAACAACTCCCTACGCCCTACTACCCTAAAAATGATTTACACATGGAATTTTACTCTCAGTTCAGCTTAGATTGATCATAACTTCGCATTTGTGAAATTTGGGTAAATTGGTCGTTTTTATCAAAAGCCCTTACAAGAATTGGATGGTACTTCAATTATAAAGTCTACGTGGTCTCAACACCAATCTTTAAGCCTCGCCAGTTTACTTACTTTACTGGAGAAAGCTTTTAGTTTTTGGCGATTGAATTGCTCATCATGAGTATCTACTACAATAAGACAGCCCACCCGAATTGAACCTTCAATTATGACAACTAGCATGTACTGTTCGCCGAAACACCATAAGAAAACAATAAAAGTCTCAGTTACACTTCAAAATCTTGTGGTAGTAGTTCAAATACACCTCTCCTAGATCTGAGTCATAAACCCATAGTCGCACCGAGCCATCACCACCGGTGTTATCGGCTTCCACCGTAAATCACTCAAAACCCACCCAAAAACCACACCAATGGCATCACCCAAATCCCAATGTATTCCGTAGTTGCATCCCGTCTCCCTACCTGTACTTTTCTTGTCACATTTCCAACCACACTATCATCGATGATATCTCACCTCCATCGCACCCAATAGTCGAGCCAGTCATCATCATGGGATCGCTGTACACGGCGACGCTGACCAAGCTGTACATGAATGCCATGGAACCGCTTATGCAAGCGTTACAGCGGCTCCACATTTCCCTCCCTGACCACCCGCCCAAGGTGGATACCGATCCCATTGCTATCACACCTGTCGACAAAGTGCTTGCCAAAGTGGGGCCGATCGACCGCCACAAATTGGACAGAATTGCCGACAAACGATTACTTGAAGCAGAGGTATCACCCGAGCTGGCATTGGCCACCATTGAGGCTCGGTGTGCCGTGATTTCGGCGTCGCGAGACCAGCTGCCCGACGAAGTGTTTAACATGGTCAAGCTGGCGCTTGCGGGTAACCCGCTGGACGAAGAGCTCCAACTGAGTCTCTTTGACATGTTGGGGTTTGATGAGTTTGAACTCATCGCCGATATCATCAAAAATAAGCAAGCAATCTCCGAAGAGGCCGGAGTTAAAGTGATGACTGCTGCCGAGCGGGTGGCAATGTTGGAGCAAAACTACCAGAAAGCCAAGAGCCAACCGTTAGCTCCTAAGTCCACGACCACTAAATATCCTCACGTGTTTAAGAAGACGGAAGTGGGCAATATTCAAGCCATCACCGGCAAGCGAGTAGCTCTTCCAGCCGGGACCACGCGAGCCCTGTATCCCACTCACGAAGAGCTTGACATCCCGGCACCTGACGTCCAGGAAAACACGTGGATTAAGGACCACCAGCTCATCAAAGTATCGTCGCTTGATTGGTTATGTCAGGGGACATTTAAAGGGTATAAGACCCTCAATAAGATGCAATCCTTAGTCTACCCTGTCGCCTACGATACCAACGAAAACATGTTGGTGTGTGCTCCCACCGGGGCCGGGAAAACCGACGTGGCCATGCTTACCATTCTCCATTGTATCCATCAATTTGTCACCGAAACTGTCGATGACGATAACGAAGTATCCTTCGATATTGCCGTCGACGAGTTTAAGATTGTCTACGTGGCTCCGTTGAAGGCTCTTGCCGCAGAAATCGTGGAGAAATACCTGAAAAAGTTGGCGTGGTTGGGCATTAAAGTACGAGAACTTACCGGGGATATGCAATTGACTAAACGCGAAATCATGGATACCCAGATCATCGTCACCACTCCGGAAAAGTGGGATGTGGTCACGCGGAAAGCCAACGGCGATACCGAGCTTGTGGCTAAGGTGAAGCTCTTGATCATCGATGAAGTCCATTTGCTTCACGAAGATCGGGGTTCGGTTATCGAGACGTTAGTGGCTCGTACCCTTCGTCAGGTGGAAAGTACCCAGCTGATGATCCGCGTGGTGGGGCTTTCGGCAACGTTGCCTAACTACATGGATGTGGCCGACTTTTTAGGCGTAAATCGTCAGGTGGGGATGTTCTACTTTGACCAGCTGTTCCGACCGGTACCGTTAGCTCAGCAATTGATTGGAGTTCGGGGGAAAGCAGGACTGAAAACCGCTCGGGAGAATATCGACCGTGTTCTGTACGATAAGCTTGCCCACTATATCGCTCAGGGACTCCAGGTAATGGTGTTTGTCCACTCTCGAGGCGACACCGTCAAGCTGGCCCGCAACTATATCGGCATGGCTCGCGACCACGGCGAAAGCGACATGTTTGACTGTTCGGAAACCCCTGACTACGAGCGGTTTAAACGGGAAGTTGCTGGTAAAAACCGCTCCAAGGATGTTCGCGAGTTATTTCCCCTGGGGTTTGGTATTCACCATGCCGGGATGTTGCGATCCGACCGTAACTTGACGGAAAAGATGTTTGCTGCTGGTGCCATCAAGGTGCTTTGTTGTACGGCGACGCTTGCCTGGGGGGTCAACTTACCTGCTGCTGTAGTTATCGTTAAGGGTACGCAAGTGTACGATGCCAAACAAGGGGGGTTTGTTGACTTGGGCATTTCCGATGTCATCCAAATCTTTGGTAGAGCCGGGAGACCTCAGTACGAGCTGGTGGGGACGGGGATCTTGTGTACCACCAGCGATCGTCTCGACCATTACGTGTCGTTGATCACTCAACAACACCCGATTGAGCTGAAACTTATGACCAAGCTTGTCGACAACTTAAACGCCGAAATTGCCCTTGGTCTGGTTACCAATGTTGACGAAGGGGTGAGATGGCTTGGCTATACCTATATGATGGTGCGAATGCGCCAGAACCCGTTTTCGTATGGCATTGACTGGAAGGAGGTGGAAAACGATCCGCTATTAACCATGAAACGTCGTAATCTCATTGTTGACACCGCTCGTCGTCTCCACCAACTCCAAATGATCGTCTTTGATGAAGAACTGGAAGCATTTACCCTGAAGGACTTGGGCCGTATTGCTCTGGACTTTTACTTATTGAACAATTCGGTGGAAGTATTCACGACAATGATGAATCCTCGCGCCACCGAGGCCGACGTGTTGGCAATGATTTCGATGCTGGCTGAGTTTAACGGCATCAAGTTTCGCGACGACGAAAAGACCGAGCTTAAACAAGTACAAGAACGCGACGCTCCGTGTCAAATTGGCGGCGAATTGGAACTGCCAGCGGGGAAGACCAATACCTTACTCCAAGCCTACATTTCCCAAGCAGGATTAAAGCATAGTGCTCTCATTCTGGATTGTAATTACGTCGCTCAGAACGCGGCCCGGATCTGTCGAGCTCTCTTCTTAATTGCCATGAACCGTCGCTGGGGTCAGCTCATGCTGATCATGCTTGCCCTCTGTCAACTGATCGATCGGAGGTTGTGGTGGTTTGATCATCCGTTGGCTCAGTTCGATTTACCGGAACTGGTACTCAAACAACTCCGGTACAAGCTGCCGCTGATGGAGATGTTGCGGGATATGGATGGTCCCGAAATTGGCGACTTGGTCCATAACCACAAGGTGGGGATGACCATTGACAAATTGATGGATAAGTTCCCCTATTTGACTCTTGAAGCCGAGATCTTCCCCGTTACCGCTCAGGTGATGCGGGTCAAAGTGGTGGTCCACCCGGACTTTGTGTGGGACGAACGCTACCACGGCCACGCCCAGTACTTTTGGATCACCGTCGAAGTCACCGATAATCTGCGGGAAGTGCTCCACGTCGATAAACTTATTCTTCTGCGGAAACTGGTGCGAGCTCCTCACGAGCTCGAGTTCATGATTCCATTAAGCGATCCGTTACCGGGCCAAGTGGTGGTGCGTGCAGTCAGCGATGCTTGGCTTGGACTGGAAACGGTACTCCCGGTGCTGTTCCAGCACTTGATTCGTCCGTGTAACGATACCGTGCGTACCAATCTCTTGCGACTCCAACCATTACCGGTAACGGCTCTTCACAACCGGGAAATCGAAGAGATTTACCTGCCGAAATTCCGCTACTTTAACCCGATGCAAACAATGGTTTTCCATAGCTTATACCACACCAACGACTCGGTATTTGTCGGGTCTCCCACCGGGTCGGGGAAGACAGTGGTAGCAGAATTAGCCATGTGGCACGCATTTAAACAATTCCCGGGACTGAAGGTGGTGTACATTGCTCCGATGAAAGCCTTGGTACGGGAACGGGTCGATGATTGGCGTCGGCGACTCAAGTGTAAGGTGGTAGAACTTACCGGGGATTCGCTTCCGTCGCTGGCGGAGATTCGCCATGCCGATATCATCATCACCACCCCAGAAAAGTTTGATGGGATTCTGCGTAACTGGCAAACACGTAAGTTTGTCCAGCAAGTGCTGTTGGTGATTATGGACGAAATCCACTTGTTGGCGCTGGACCGCGGTCCCATTCTCGAAATGATCGTGCTGAGAATGAACTATGTCGCCAAGAAGACCACCAAACCCATCCGGTTATTGGGGATGTCGACAGCAGTGCTGAACGCCATGGATATGGCGGGATGGTTAGGCGTCAAACAGGGGCTTTTCAACTTCCCCCTGAGCGTACGGCCAGTACCCTTACAAATGTATATCGATGGCTTTGCCGATAATCTCGCCTTTTGTCCCCTCATGAAGACGATGAACAAGCCGTGTTTCATGGCCATCAAACAACATCTGCCGACCAAGCCCGCGTTGGTATTCGTGGCGCTGAGACGACAAACCCGGTTGACCGCGTTAGATCTCATCCACATGTGTGGCAGCGAGCTGAACCCCCGGCGCTTCCTCCACATGGATGACGACGAACTTGCCGACGTAGTGAGTCGAGTCCTGGACGAAACGCTTAAGCTTTCCCTCCAATTCGGTATGGGGTTGCACCACGCTGGGTTAGTGGAATCGGACCGTAAGATCGCCCATACGTTGTTTGAACAAGGTAAAATTCAGATCTTGATTGCCACGCTGACATTGGCGTGGGGGGTGAATTTGCCTGCCCATTTGGTGGTGATCAAAGGTACCCAGTTCTTCGACGCCAAGATCGAAGGCTACCGCGATATGGACTTGACCGATATCCTCCAAATGATGGGAAGAGCGGGGAGACCCGCCTACGACACTCTGGGGACGGCGATCGTGTTTACTCAGCAACGCAAAAAGCTGTTCTACAAGCACTTCTTGAACGTGGGGTTCCCCGTGGAACTGTCGCTCCATAAAGTGCTCGATGATCACTTGGGGGCAGAGATTGCTGCTGGCACCATCGAGACTCGCGCCCAGGCGATGGAGTTTTTGACGTGGACGTTCTTGTACCGTCGGGCCCACAATAACCCCACTTACTATGGTATTGACGATCCCCTGGTGGAGCTGGTGCTGCGGTACTTGACCCAGCTCATCGACGATACGTTGGCTCGGTTGGAACAGCTGAAGTGTGTTGTTTATGGCGACAAGGGGCTGCTCATTGCCACGCCCTTGCTTCACATTTCCTCGTACTACTACTTGAGCCACCGCACCATGAGACTCGTGGTGGATCGGGTCACCCCCGAACTTCTGTTTGCTCAATCGCTTCAACTCTTAGCGTTGGCAGCAGAATACGACGAGCTTGCTACTCGTCACGGCGAGGAATTGATCAACATGGAGATGCTGCGGGCGATGCGGTACCCTCAGGAAGATCTTGGTAAGGAGTTTGTGTGGGACCCGCACGTAAAGGCCTACTTGCTCGTCCAGGCGTACATGCTGCGAGTAGAGCTCCCCATTGCCGATTACGCTCAGGATACGGTGTCGGTGCTCGACCAAGCGTTACGTATTCTCCAGGCGTATATCGATGCTGCCGCTGAGTACGGGTTCTTTGCCGCAGTCAAGACGTTGGTGCTGGTGATGGTGAGTCTCAAGCAGAGAGTGTGGTACGACGAGCATCCCGTGCTGGCTCTTCCTGGGTTATCTCCCGTTTCTCGTGATGATAACGCCTACCGAGGCCTTTCCTTGGAGAAGTTAGGGTGGAAGTCCGCCGATGACCTCCATAAACTTGCTAGTCGTCTCCACTCGACCAAGACCAAGGAGTTTGTTCGTATTTGCCGTCATTTGCCCGTGGGTAAGTTTAAGGTCAGCCAGCCGCACGACGATGAAGTCGAAGTGACATTGGCTCACCATAACCCTCCATTAAACGCCGAGTTCAAGGTGTACACCCCGCTGTTCCCGAAACAGCAACGAGAACTGTGGTTTGTCATCATGACCGATGACGAAGATCGCGAGTTGCTTGCGCTTAAACGAGCGCTGCCGTCGTTAGCCGGCAAATTGGGTAAAGTGAGAACGACGTTGGAGGTACCCGACGATGCCCGGGGACGCAAGGTTCGTATTCACATGATTAATGACGGCATGGATATCAGCTACACCACTGATCTTCAATTATAATAACCTATAGTTACAATTTAGATTTAGATAATTGTTAGACTTATTGGAGACACCCACCAGTAGGGAATTACATCTTTAACTGACTCAAGTGGGTGGGAATTGTTACAAAAACTTTGTCTTATGCAAAATGAAAGACTCGTTCATTTTATCCAATCTTGCTACCATAATTGACTGCTTTAGAGTGATGGAGATCATTTCTGGAGTCAGTAAAGCGTATTGTTGGGCTTACGAGTCACTTCATTGACATGCTAAACGTTTGGTTAGTCCATCATAAGTGATAATAAATTAAAGGTCAATTATTACAAAACTTTACACCAAAAAAATCGCCACAAATGGGCTTTTCGGTATCTACCAGTCATGTAGTCACTAATTCATAACAAAAAAAAATTTCTAATTTTTTTTGATGTTTGACATCGACGGCTGGGGTTTGGGGTTTTCTCGGATCATCGCACCTAACCGTATATGAATTAACCTCAATTGATTGACGAAAAATGCACCATTGAAAGAGGTAAATGGAAATCTAAAACTACCATTACATTCATGACGTCTCTATCTTTATAGTGATTGCCTAATAAGCCTCGATTTCAAAACTTTTTGGAACCGATCTCATGCGATCTGACGTTTTTTGAGTGGTCATTTTTGCGATTTATTCACTCCGGTTAAAGGCTTACAGAAACCAAAGCCATCTAGCATGAAGCCGGCAATTTGCTCTATAAAACCCAAGTATCGCCTTTTTTCTATTCGTTGGTATTGAGCTCGTTATTGCACAGAATGCGTGTTTTTGGTGCGACCAACCCCTAGGCCAAATGGGCCAAAATCGACAAATCGACAAGTTCCGTCAAATTCCGTCAAACTTTGTCCAGGTGAAAAGGCTACCCGTTTAAACATAGTAGGTCATCTCAAAGTCGCTACCGGGCGGCGTGAACCGTAATTTTGCTCGCAATACGCGGGGTCAGTGTAAGTTTTGGGGTTTCGCACCCGAGTCAGACTTCTACCATGTCTGTGGCGAGCGCGAGTCAAATTCTCTCGCCAACCCCATCTTCCAGCTCAACCATCGCAAACCATCAAACTCACCGTATTTTTGAACATTGGCTTATATGATAGCCACAGGTTTCTACCATGATGAGCACCTTCAATTGGTCACTTAGGCGTGGCCAATGTCGTCAAAATTCGCCATTTAGTTCAAGTTGCGCAACCGTGCACTAAGCCATGACCATATCCACCTAAGGCCATTCAAATTTCTGCCCTATCAATTGACCCGTAGGGTAGTGGCCTATGATGATTTCAACGGGTAACGGGGAATAAGGGTTCGCTTCCGAAGAGGGAGCCTAAGAAACGGCTACCACATCCAAGGATCGCGTGGCATTGCCCGGAGGATCCCGGAAGGACCCCGGGGGGTTCCGGAGGCCGAAAACCGGGTCAAGCTTTTTGGGGTGTCCCACTGTTAAGACTCGCCGCATCTCAAAAATGTAAACCTCAAAATAACGAGCTCAATGCCCATGGACGCATAGAAGTGATACTCAGCTATTGAAGATCACACTGCTGGCTCCTTGCCGGGTGGCTTTGACTTTTGTTAACCCTTGTCCAGACTGAATAATTCGCAGTTTTCGCATTTTGGAGAAAAAATGCAAAACTGATAACTCAAATGACGACAAAAAGTCGAAATTTCGGAAAATCAGAACCAAACAAATTTGGTTTCGAGGCCAATTGCTGTATAGCATGTATTAGCCGCAATAAACGGTTACTACCTAAATGTGTTTCACTCAATCAGTGGTTTTCTTCAACACATTGCAATACATATCTACATTTGATGCAATCAGCTATGACGTCATTGACCCCATTCAGTCAAGTTTACTAGCACTGATACCAGAAAACAAAGATTGTCTGTAAGTATCAGATAACTTAAGCTTTTGGCAATGTGTAGTTCATATCATCACTTCAATAGAAGGCTTGGGTATTCTTTAACTATCTGTATTTCAAAGCCCACTCGTTGTCCACAGTGCGAATGTATGGTGTTGCCTGCATATAGGTCACCCAGGTCGCAAGTCCCACGAACTTTTGGTCGATAGATGCCAACTCGTTTTTTCATTCTTCATAGCCGCACGACTTTTATGTAAACTTGAGTATTGCACTATTAGAGGACGCAAGTTTAGCAAGTTATATTGATGGGAAGTGAATTAAAACGTCGCTTGGCGGTGTCATATATATTGTGACGGCAGCTGCCTTTGAGTTATAGCCCAGAACAATCGTGAAACGCAAGACAAGCTGAGATATACGACTCGGACATTTGGTCTACGAAAGACGAAGCCGAGAGATCAAAGACCGGACCCACGTCCAGCTTTGATGGTCGCTTGAGTGGGTCCGGCAACTTTTGACTGTCGTCGGATGATAGTTATGGTGACTATCTACACCACTAAAAAGGAAGGGTCTTGTCGTCCACCATCACTTTTGTTGACTTGGCTCCCCAGATCGTTGGAGATCTCTAAAGGGCTAAAAAATAAAACCACTAAAAAGGAAAGGTCATGTTATCGAGCCTGTAACTGGTCGATTACTACCAAACTTTACACCAAAAAAAACCGCCAAAAATATGTTCACTGGTATCCACCGGTCATGAAGTCCATGAATCAGAGCAAGTGAATTTTTCTGATTTTTTTTGATGTTTGACATCTTCGGCTTGGGTTTTGGGATTTTCGTACCCGAGTCAACGTTTCACCTTGGCAGCAGCGATCCCGAGTCAAAATATCTCGCCAACACCCATCTTCCAGCTCATCCATCGCAAACCGTCAATCTCATCATATTTTTGAACATTGGCTTAATCGATAGCCACGCGTTTGTAGACCATAATGGGTACCTTCAAGTGGCCACATAAGGCGTGGCCATTGCCGTCAAAATTCGCCATTTAGTTTGAGTTGCGAAACAATGTATGGATATCAACCACAAGCGACCCCGCCGCCCGTGGCATGGGGTTAGTGGTAGCGGGCAAACCGGTTTCAATGTGACAATAGCGTCTTTTGCTCATTGATGCAGTGGGCGCCTTTCGTGCCTCAATCAAAGTGCTATTTAATAACTGAAACGATATAAAACGGTATACTAGAACTGATAGTCGTCATTCATGTCTATTTACACATATTTCTTATCAAAATCGCCGCGGTTGATCTTGGCCTGATGACACATTTCTCGGAATATGCCACCTCGTTCAAACAAGTTGAGGGGAGTATCGAACTCAGCCACCAGCCCCCGGTCCATCACCAAAATCCGGTCGTATTCTAGCACCGTCTTGAGTCGGTGAGCGATACACAAGATGGTACAGTCGGCAAACTCGGTGCGGATAGTTTGCTGGGTCTTGTGGTCGGTGTCGTAGTCTACCAGCGACGTCGCTTCGTCCATGATCAACACCTTAGTGTTGCGGATAAGCGCACGAGCAAATGCCAAAAGCTGGCGTTCGCCAAGAGAGAAATTGGCCCCGTCTTCCTCCACGGTAGCGTCCAAATGGAACTTGGGACGTTCGTAGTCGTCACTGCGAGCCGTTTGGTTCGTGGCTTCGGCAATGTCGTCAGCAGTGACCAAGTGAGCTCTCCGCAAAGCTTGCCACATGGTATCGTCGTCAGTCTCGTCAAAGGGATCCAAGTTGTGGCGAATGGTCCCTTCAAAGAGCACGGGATCCTGGGGAATGATCAGAAGCCGCAGCCGCAACGTGTGGAGACCGACGCGGGAAATGTCCAAGCCATCGATGCTAATGGTCCCCAGCTCAAGCTCCACGAGCCGGTACAACGCCGCCATAATCGACGACTTCCCCGCACCGGTACGACCACAAATACCGACTTTTTCTCCGCCACGGACAGAAAACGTCAAGTTATCCAACACCTTGGGTAAATTGGGACGGTAACGAAGCACCACTTGGTCGAAGTCAATGGCACCTTGCGTCGGCCACTCGTCCACGGGAGGATCTTCGGGCAGATGTTGCGCTGCTTCCTGTTCGAGGTGGAGAGCATAGTACTGAATACGCTCCGCCAGGTTAAACTCGTTCTCCACTTGAGCGTACAACCGGGTGACGTCCAGCAACATTCTCAGCATGTTCTGCGAATAGGTCAACAACAACCCGGCCAGGGCAGCACTAACTTTGAACACTCGGAACACACAGAGCATCGCCACCAAGAACAGCACGAGCGAGCCAAAGATGTTGAGGATGGTTTCGATCCACCGCTGACCCCCAGTAACCAAGAACGTCGCCTCGTTCATGTTATTAATAAACTTGCGGTTCATGTCCTTGAACCGTTGTTGGTGACGATAGTTGGCGATGGTAGCCAGCCCGCTGAGCACTTCGGTGAAGTTACTGTAGACAAACAGCCGCAGCAACGCTTCAAGACGTTTGATTTCTCGGAGAGTGGCGAGGTAGTAGTTACACGCACACACAAGCACAATCATGGCGGCGGGGACCACAAGCGCCACCCAGGGAATGTAGACAATACACAACACAATCACCCCGATGAGCCGGGCAAACTGGAGGGCAAGCATCCGCAAGTTTTCGGAGATTTCGTTATCCAAAGCGTCGGTGTCCTTGGTGAACCGGTTGATCATTCGACCCAAGGGAGTGACATCAATGTACGCCATGGGAGTGTGGATGACTCGTTCAAGCGCCTTCAAGTGGAGTCGTCTCAGAGCAAGCACCACGAGTCTCACAAGCACCATGAACGCTGCCACCAAGAAGATGACGTATAACATGTTGAACATCACGTATAAGCCAATGTAGAACCCATCCAGTCGGTAAGGCCACTTCTTCAGCACCCAGAACAGCAACCACGTATTGGTAAAGATCTCACAAAAGGTGGCGAGAGCCAAAGTAGTGGCAAAGAGAATGAACCAACCCCCAACGGTCAATTTACCAGCACCGTGCTTGACGTACTGATAGTACACATCCAACGAGATCTGGTTCACTGCCACTTCTTCCCGTTCGATGATCTTACCCTTGGCGGCGTCCTTACCCGTGTACACGTCGATATAGTCCGATTCGGACGCCGGCACCAGAATCGACTCGATCACGGCATCTCCCTTGGCCAGGGGTGCTTTCTCCAATGGCATAAGGGCTCCGTCATCGGCTTCGAGGTCTTGGGGAACCAGCACGTGAGCCCAAAGCTTTTCGAACCCTGGATTGCGTTGACGAAGCTCCAGTTCGGTTCCAACATCGACAGTGCCATCGCCATTGAGGAACACCACACGGTGAGCAGCGGAAATGAGACCCAATTGGTGAGTAGCAAGCACGCGAGTCTTGTCCTTCATAAGCCCCAAAAAGCACAGCTCAACAATGTGGCGACCGACACGAGCATCCACGGCCAGAAGCACGTCATCCATCAACAAGATATCGGGGTTGGCGTAGATCAGACGAGCCAAGTTAAGTCGAGCTTTCTGACCCCCACTTAAAGTGATCCCCCGCTCGCCCACTTCGGTCAAATCACCACCAGGTAAAATGGCAAGATCGGCTTGGAGCAGACAAGCGTAGAGCACTTGGTCGTACCAGGTCCGGTCAAAGGGAAGGCCAAAAGTGATGTTTTCCCGAATGGTAGCATTTTGGGCCCATGGTTGACCGCAAAAGAGCAACTGGCCGTTGATGGTGATGGTACCTCCGGTTGCCGTCATGTGACCAGCAATGGCATCGAGAAGCGACGTTTTCCCCAGACCAATAGCGCCGGCAATGATGACAAACTCTCCCTTGGCGATGGTAAGGTTAATATCGCGGAGCCCAGGGAATTGCGGTGCCGGAGTCTTTTCAAGAGTATCGTCATCAAGCTTGGTTACTGACGATGACGACGACGATTGCTTCTCCAGCTTCCGCTGCCACCAGTGATGCTTTTCCCGTTTCTTGCGTTCCTTTTCCTTCTTCTTGGCTTCCTCCTCGTCCTCGGCTTCTTTGGGGTCAAACTCTTCCCACTTGAACAGAGCATCAGTGAGCTGAATGGCAAGAGGCGAGTCGCTATCGTCGACTTCAACGTAGCCAGGATAAGGCTGGATGTCTTCAGCAGCAAGAAGGGCCCCGATCCGTTGGTAACCAGCAAGCATATCGGTGAATGTCGACATGATGATGGGGATAAAGAACACGAAAAGAGTGATGATTTCAAACGACGACACCAGGGAAAACATGTCGGCAGGCAGGCGGGTGTTACGTTCAAGCCCGTATAACACCAAGAACGCCACCATCAGCGTGATCCCGGGAAGAGTCATGGCGACACCAGTAACGATATTCCGGATCCGTTGCATCTTCAATACCACGTCGACCTCGCGACTTCGGACGTTGACGAGCTTCTGGAGGAACGACAGCTCCCACGCATAGAACTTGATCATCTTGAGACTGTTGAGGACCTGTTTGGTCAACGTCACCCGCTCGTCGGTGATCTTCAGCACCACTTCCCGCAACTTGAGTAATCGCGACATTGGCACCCCCATCACCATGAGCAACACCAAGAACACGGCGATCCCCACCATGGCCGAGCCACCGATGTTAACGACCAAGATGACGATCAGCACCCCGATGGGAATGGGCATCATCACCCCCATGGGGACAAACATCCAGCCAAACTCGATTCTCAGCAAGTCCGTCAGCATCATCAGCGTCATCTTGGCGTCGCTGAACCGATGCTTGGAGTGCGGCGATAACCGCATCAGCTTCTCCAAGATCGCCTGGGTTAACACCGACTTGCACTTGGTACCAATGTTCATGGCGCGGAAGAAGTATTGATCGAATGTGAATGCCGTGATTAACTGAAGGACAAATAAGCACACGGCATAGCCCACACCTTCACCAGCCACAGCGTCGAGACCATAGGCTCGTTTCAGCACGTATTCAATGAGTTTTTTCGACACTAACGGCGTCACTGAAGTGGCCAGAAACGCGATGAAAATATTGAATAATGCCCACCACACTTCACGACGAAACGTTTCGATCAAAATAAGACACATTTGCCATTTAGTGACAGCAAACATGTCATCGGGATGGTTGGTTTCCCACTTTTGGCGCCATTGGGGGAGGTGTTGGTCCCATAGTTGATGGAAGCGGGCGCCGTAAGCTTCCACCGTCAACGGCTCGGTAAGCTTGTACAAATCACGAGGAGTGATGGTACGACGATAGCCGACATTCATGATGGGAACCATCCACCAGAACGTGAGCTTGGACGGCCACCACAGCTTAGCATAGGGGAATGGTTTGCGGTCTGTTTCCTCGGGGATGGGCACGGGTTTGTCTGGGAATGCCCACGATAGAAGACGATGTTGAGGGACGTATTCGTCGTCACCTAGCTCGGGTTCGGCGGTACCCATGGAGTTGGTTTTTTGGTGATAATGATGATGGCTAGAGCTGCGATTGCCATTATAAATAATAGTGATGGATCGGTTAGCCGCACCGTCAAAATCGATTATGTAATCTCCTTTGATTTTTGATTTTGGGGGCGGGGTGGGGGAGGTGAGGTGGCTGCAGGTTTAAGTAAGCTCCTTTGAATCGTGCAGGCTGCGTGCGTCAACGGCAACCACCACCAGCGACGCCATATGTCAGCACGGCGCTACCACTACAGACGGTTCTTTGAACCAACATTTGTTGACAATTCTCCCCAAAAAATTGTCTTTGCGAGATTCTCTACCTTTACGAGGATTGATGTGATACATTTCAATCAGTGATTGCCATGGATCGTCCGTCACCGTTTTTTTTTCAAAAATAAACTTCACGATGGTTCGCGCCCTGTGGCGTCTGCACGGGCAAAGTGAAAGAGCCGTATTGATAATTTCGAGGGCATTGTTTCGAGCAGGCGGGATAGTTTAGCGATAGACAGTCCGACAGTAATGACCATTTTGCCATCGTAATCGCGATTAGTAATTGGCCCTAATTCAGCCTCGATACGTGTCTATGTTTGAGAGAATAACCGTTGTAGATACCATGAGATCTCTCTTTCCAGGTAAAATGCTAGTATCAGGGTACACTCTTCTGGGGGTGTCATTTCAAACGAGATCGGAAACCTATGCATTTGGAATATGAGTCATCGAACCCCACCCCTGACTGGAAGGAAGAAAGGATACCGGATTCAGCTGTTTGAGGTGGCCTCGAACGTTAGTGATTGATTATCCATCCCTGAGCTACAAACCAAAGTGAAGCCCTTGATCCACAGCAAATCAATGGGTTTCACTTAGCAGCTGGCAATCCTACTAAAACCATGACTCACAGAGTTGACATTGCTTTTCAGGGTAAGCAAACCAATGACCACCGCATTACCGAAATCTATTACCATATGATTTATTTCACCTGCAGCGATCAATATCCAACTTTAAGGATCAGGATCTATTCATATGATTAGATTCATACTCCTCCCATGGTAGTGAAGAACCACAGACGAATCTTCACAGCCTACGGTAAAATCCTTAGCAACAATCACTTCTCATATCAAACAAGTTAAACTGCAATCCACAAACACTAATTTCTAACCACTTTTCAATTATTCAATTCGATGGTGTCTCAAATTCACTCTAACCGTTTCGGTGCCGTTAACCCCTTACAACACGCGTCGCGCGTACTTGACGATAACACACTTCGGTGGAAGACGTGTATCCATATACCACAAACCGAACCACAAATGACCATATCGGAACCACTCACATTCGAAAGCCTTCCCTATGAGATCCAGTATGATATCTACACCTTGCTTGACGTGCCGCTGGTGTGCCGTGCCTACGTGGCCTTTGCTCCTCGACCATGTGCTAAGCCAGCAGCCGACTACCTCGACACCTGTTCGGTGATTGTGTCACTCGATGGGTTGGTAGTTAACTCGGTAGTAATCAACTACGCCTTGCTTGCTCAACTACCTCCGTGTAATGTCACCGTCAGGGCTACCATCGGCAGCTGGCCGTACGACGCTCATCAACTCAACAAAGTGAAGGTAAAGCTGCTTGACGTGGAAATTGTGGGCAACCGCTGGGACACAGAAACGCTTGATTCAGACATTATTCACCCAATTAGAGCTCTTACGCTCGATTCGGTGTACGTTTTACTCGACAAAATTCCTAAAAATCTCCAACTGTTGTCAATGAAAAATTGTTTTCTTAATTTTCAAGAGGAGTTGCGAAAATTTACTGAACTCCGTGAATTGTCGATCGTGAATGATGGCGAGAGCTTTTTTGCGGAGCCTGGCTTCGGGAAACTCCCACCATCGATTGTCAAGATAACTCTTCCCGAAGATTGCCGTATTCACGAGATAGATTTGCCTAAACTCACCACTGCTAACGTTAGCAGCACTACCATACTTCCGTGGCAGCAAATGGAGAGGCTTGAAGACTGTAGAATCCCCGATGAAAATTGCTTGAGCAAATTGAAGCTGATAACCATCACCAAATCAGGCCCCCGGACTTCATTCCGGCTGATTGATTGCCCAAATCTTGAGATTGTCGAGATTGCACCAACAGCACTCCATCATTGGAAAACCGACGTTTCCGTTCTCTTTACCCCTTCGCAAATGGCAAACTTAACTGAGTTGGACGTTATGACCTATCTCGTGCCGAGCCTAACCCCGTTCACGCTGCTCCGGAAATTGCGGGCAACGCTCAAGGAGCCTATAACAAAAAACTTACCAATGCCTGCTACATTGGAATCACTTCAAGTCGCAACCAGATATCCCGTTGAAGGCATTCCCCTACAACTCAAGGTGTTCTATGTCGAAATCCTTGAGGGAGTATTGGATGTGGTGGTCGATTCTCCAAATGTACGTGACATCTACGTGGCCCGTGCTGAAAATGTCACCCTTCTGTGTCCTCAGCTTAGGCTCTTGGAATTGGGAACTTGCCAGGGTATCGTGTCCTTGGACACGCCCAATTTAAATTCGGCAGTGGTGCATCGTCCGTTGAAAAATGACCTTAGTAAGATATCTACGTTATCTGCGGTTAAATTAATAGGGGGCAAGAGGTTGAAAGACCCGTTAGTGTTCAATGATTTGCAGCTGGTTTTGTTGAAGGATATTAGCGCGGAAACTGTTCATGTCAAGGCGGACGTTGTTTCTCTAGAAGGGGGTCTAATTGACAATCTTTCAATAGAGGGTGACTTAGTGACCTTGGATGGCTACAATGGTGGTATTTCAAGTTTGACATGCCGACATTTGCGGACTTCTTTTCCTTTTAAACCCTTCATCCAAAATGTCGAATCGCTTGTGTGTTACCCCCCTCATTTTCTCGCTAAAGATTTAGGACATGATCATTTTGTGGAGTGTTCAAATTTGCGACGTATGGTTTTAAAGGGGTTTCACGTGAACTGTACCAAGGAAAAACCACTTATTATCCCGGCGTCGGTACAGGCGTTAACCATGATCGATTGCTTAGCTGAGAAATTTTGGCTTCGATTTGAGGACGAGTCTCAACTCCAACACTTGGAAATAATTTTCAAGGCGACGGATGCCTACGACTTCCCCCCCGTGCCAACAAAGGAAAACTTGGGCTTGACAAAATTGCCTCCATCATTTTATTTGTTTGAAGAACAGGTTGATCAGTGGTTGTGAGGTCAATCTTCAGGAACCGTTCAAATTGCTCATGATTACCTGACGAATTCCCAACTGACTTGTTCAAGGACAGGTAAGCGGTTGTCTTTAATTTCTTGGGAGGAATATTAGAGATTAGCTGTGTACCTGATTTGGGCTCTCGATAGATGGGGTAGGCAAAGCATAAGACAAAGTAATGAAATTGAAATGACAAATATGAAAGGCGATTGTATGGTTGTTGACTCTTTAGTGAAATATAACCAAAGAATTTGCATATTTCCCCTTATTAGGTCACTCCCATTAGCATAGAGCTTATACTAGAGTCTGGGAAATAATGATTGTTTGGAGATGGGGTAGAGGAGGGAACCTCCGGGCAATTTTCTGTATTTTGCATTGATACTGTCAGTGATCTTTGTCGCAATGTCCATCTTATTATTGTAGAGAAAGATCTGGATCTACTGATAAACGAGGAAAGAGATGTTAGGGGTGTTAGGTTCGGGATCTAATTCCGATGATCATCGGCGTGTCCTAAAGTTAAACTTAACGTCGATACGCTTCGATGGAGATCTTGGAGCTCGGGTATCGAGGGTGCCATCGGCTAACTGACAACGTACAGGACACATGTGCCGTCCTCCTCGTATTAACGCCCGTTGCCAACGTCCGATACTAACAGCTTATTACCGTTAAAAATGTGCGACAAAACCAAGTGGACCGACAGCAATCGTCAGCCATCGTATTCTAGTTCGTGGTCCCTAGTAATGGAAAAGATTAACACCAAGGTGCTTTTACTATTGTACAATTACCTTATCCCCATTTAAGGACTTTAGCATCATTGTTCAAGTATAGTAGACAATAGCCATCTAATCCCACCATGACTCTACCATAGCCCCAAACAGTCAAATCTGGTGATTGTCCCTTACTAACACTTGGTGATTTGGCCCTTTGCTGGTGCCTCAACCTCATACCGTTGCTTATCATTGGACAAAGTCGAAGGTGGCAAATACGCGGGTCCGCATATACCCTCCGCATGGTCCCACATGATGCCTGTTGCCTTTAACCTTGCCGCTCCAATAGGGTCGCTTACAACAGTGCATGGCGTCAGCAGCTGCTTGTCACTGTCAGCTGACGCTGCTGGTGACGCTGCTGCTGTTGGTGGTATGGTAACTAGTAATTTTCACGTCATCGCAGTTAAAGCCACAAATGCGATTGTCGCGGCCCAAATCGGAACCTAGACCCGATACCCTCGGAACAACGCTCCCCCTCTCTCTATCTCCTCCCCCACTACTACCACCTCCCACACAGTTGTTGCCTGCACACAGGTTTCGCGCGCAACACCACCCGCCTTTTTCCAACCATCCTTAGTCAGGCTCCCTCCCATCCAACTCGTCCATGTTGGAAAAGCTCCTTGCTGCCTTGGCCGGGCTGCTGTATGTGGGTGCCATTTATTTCAGTCGGCTGCCCGAGATCAAGCGGCGAGATCGCGACGACCCCCGCGTCATCGCCAACCGGATAAAGCGCATCCTGATGGTGTGTCTCGTGTGGTTGATTCTCGTGCCATTGACGGCGCCAATGTCGATGGCGGAGCTGGTAAGACTGATGGGCTTCGTCCCTGGTTACACTTACAACTACTCGTTTGTCGCTGACGTCATTAGCGTGCTCAAGGCCATCCGCACCATCGGTGCTCTCTACCTCGGGCTGATGTTTGCCTACTTCTACCAGCTGAAGCTCGACGTCGCCACTTATATCGACGATGTCTACATCAACTTCTTTACCTTCCAGGGGTACCGGGACCACATATTTGCCCCGCTCACCGAGGAGTTCATCTACCGGCTGGTGGTGCTTACCTACTTGTCCCGGTCGCTGGCGGTGTTGGTGTACGCCAGTCCTCTCTTGTTCGGGCTTGCCCACATCCACCACGCGTGGGAAGTCCGGAGAAAGCACCCCAAGATGCCGTGGACCATCGTATGGGCCCAGGCGGGGTTCCAGCTCGTGTACACCACCGTGTTCGGGATGCTTCTGACGTATTTCTTCCGCAAATACCACCACAACGTGTGGACGTGTGTGGCGCTACATTTCCTCTGCAACTTGCTTCAGTTCCCCCCCTCTGGCGTCGACGGCCCGTTGTACGCCAACATTATTTACTACGTGTTGAGCGTGTGGGGGATTGCTCGGTTCGTGGTGTTGTTGAGAAGCGCATAGAAATGATTAATGAATAGACAATTACCTTCGTGATAAATGTGGTTGTAGTCAGTCGCCTTGTTATGGGATATTTTGATTGCAAATGAAAT
Organism: Diutina pseudorugosa; assembly: GCA_030580175.1. Taxonomy (NCBI): domain Eukaryota; kingdom Fungi; phylum Ascomycota; class Pichiomycetes; order Serinales; family Debaryomycetaceae; genus Diutina; species Diutina pseudorugosa. Next base: position 81,086 of record JAKTSL010000017.1, on the reverse strand, counting down.
TATCTTATACAACCGATACTATACTTGATTAAACCCATGGTCTTGACCCTAATGTCTATTGCATTTGGGTGATACTTAGACAGTTGATAGTTTGCTAAAGTCAAGACTAATTGATAGTTAAACAGCATAACAGTCAATTAAAGATCCCATCTAATCGGTAAATAAGGTTTGTCAACAAATATAGCCCCTAATATAGTCCCGTGGTCTGTGAAGCCATAAAATTCAACTGAAGTCGATAGATTTTCATTTTTCAGTTGCGCAGGGAATAGATGACTATGGTTGTCCGCCATTGTTGACGCTGTCTCGGTAAGGTCACGGCTTCACAATTGGTCCGCGAGTCCGACTGGTCAATCGCAATGACGTCATCTTATGTAATCGCAACTTCGGCGTGGCAGGGACAGCGAACCCTGGCCCGGCGCCGCACCAGTCTCAATCACGTCCCTTTCTCCCCACCTTTTCCCTTATCACCCCTCCTTGACCCACCAACGTTCACGCCACCATGGGCAAGGCCACCGTCAAGCTGGGCACCATCAACTTGCTCAACACCATCATTGGTGCCGGCATCCTTGCCATGCCCTACGGGCTCAAGTGCAACGGGATCGTGTTTGGGTGTCTTCTCATCACCTGGCTGGCGTTTACCCTGGCATTTGGCCTCTATCTCCAGAACAAAGTGGCCAAGTATACTCACCAGCGAGGCATGGTGCTGTACTTCAGTTTAGCCCAGCTCACCTACCCTCACTTTTCCATTCTTTTCGACCTGGCCATCAGTATCAAGTGCTTTGGGGTGGGGGTGCTGTATCTCGTCGTCATTGGCGATTTGATGCCGCAAATCATGGAACAGTTGGGGGTCAAGCTGGGCCTTGTCCTCCATCGTAATTTCTGGATCACGGTGTTCATGGTGTGTGTGGTGGCGCCGCTTTCGTTCCTCAAGAAATTGGACTCGCTCAAGTACACCCTGGTGGTGGCGCTCGTCTCCATCGTCTACTTGGCGTGCTTGGTCATCGGCCACTACATTGCCCACGACATCGACGTCCCCGACCTTCAAGTAGACTACTTTGGTCCCAAGCTGGTGTCGCTTACCCTCCTGCTGTTCCCCATCTTCGTGTTTGCCTATACTTGTCACCAAAACATGTTTGCCATCATCAACGAATTGAAACCGAGCGATACCAATGGCTCCCAGACCCGGCAGCTGAACATGATCATCCGTAACGCCATTTCCACCGCCTGTGTGCTGTATATCGTGGTCGGGGTCATTGGCTACTTGACGTTTGGTAACTCCGTCAACGCCAACATCATCACCATGTACCCCAGTACCCTGATCTTTTCGTTGATTGGTCAAATCTGTATCGTGATCATGGTGGCGCTTTCGTTCCCTCTCCAGTGCCATCCCTGTCGTGGTCTGCTCAATCACGTTCTCTTCTACATCACCGAAGGCGTCAACGCTAAACTTAGGCACGGTAACCGCCAGGGCTACGCTCAGCTCAATCTGGATATGGAGCTGGTACACCTGGTTGCCGAACTGTCCAACAACGAACTGCTCCATAACGAGCTGTTCATCTCCACTACTCCGATGGAAGGTGCTCACGACACTGACGGCCACGATGCCATCATTGTCAAACTCACAAACACAAAGTTTTACATCATCACCGCCATCATCGTCATTGGCGCCTACTTGGTGGCAATCTCAGTGCAAAACTTGGCCCACGTCCTCGCCATCGTTGGGTCTACAGGGTCCACTCTGATTTCGTTCATTCTTCCAGGGATGTTTGGTTACTTGTTGATCAAACCTCTCGGTGATGCCACCCAATTGACGAAATTGGAACGGTTCTGTAAGTACGGTGGATTAGCGTTGGCCATCTACGGGATCATCGTCATGGTGTTGTGTCTTAGTGCCACCATCTTCCTCGGGGCTAAGGAATAGACCCGAACACTGTTATATATCCAAATCCTACAAACGTCAAATTGCCCTAACTTCAAAGTCATGGCCTCTCAACTTGGGAATAAATTCAATTACAATGACAGTTAATTGAGGTTATGATTTGCTCTCGTTTTCATCGGTCGTGTGATCATTAAGTCTATGTATCGTGTGAGGTGAGCCATATTCGCTCAATTTCTGTTTCGGGAAAGGTACCGAACTTTAAGAGAGAAGTCTAATATAATATGTCACGGTGTTTAGAGAACCCATTGTCATCAATAAAATCCCCTGCAATGTCGCCCACTGTGAAAAGCCCATCATCATTAGTCGTTACGCGTTTGGTGACGAATACAAGGCCACCGACTTGGTGATTCCCGCCGCCGATGAGATTGAATTATTTTTTGGCCCTTTAGAGATCTCCAACGATCTGGGGAGCCAAGTCAACAAAAGTGACAGTGGATGACAAGACCCGCCGGTGAGATTGAATTATTTTTTGGCCCTTTAGAGATCTCCAACGATCTGGGGAGCCAAGTCAACAAAAGTGACAGTGGATGACAAGACCCTTTTTGTTTGAGTGGTTTAAAAATCTCCAACAATCGGGAAAGTATATTAAATGAAAAGACGATGACGAAAATTTGTTTAAGATTAATGACGACGGTAAGGAGAATTCAGTTAGCGAGTCCACTCGATGATAAAAACTTCATACACCAGAAAACAAGGATTGTAGGTATCATATAACTTGAGCTCTTGTCAAGGTGTGGTTTATAATCTCACTCGAATGGTAGGCTTGGGTATGCATTTACCATCTGTATTTTGAAGCCCACTTATTTTCCATGGTGCGAATGTGTGGACTTGCCTGCATATAGTCGCCAAAATCGAAAGTCTCCTGAACTTTTGGTCGACAAATGCCAACTCGTTTTTTCATTCTCGATATCCACACGACTTTTGTGTGCTGTTGAGTATTGCACTAATAAGGGACGCAAGTTATCCACGCTTTATCGATGGGAAGTGAACCAAAACGTCGCTTGGCAATGTCGTGTACATTGTGACGGTTGCTGCTTGTCGCTGCTTGTCAATTATAGCCCGGTACATCCATGAAGCGCAAGATAAGCTGAGCTATTCGACTCGGGCATTTGGTCTATAGAACGCGAGGCCGTATGCTCAAGGACTATAACATATCAAGAATCTTCTAGTTGGAAAAAGGTTTACTTTGAAGGTTTGCGGTTTGGGAGGGCAGACATGGTTTGGCGTGGGTGACTAGCGCATCAATAGAACCACCTACGGCGGTAGCACCGATATGATAGCTCGTAGAAACAATTGACGCCCATTATCGTGGTATTAGTGCTAGTAAACTTGACTGAATGGGGTCAATGACGTCATAGCTGGTTTCATCAAATGTGTATTGCAATGTGTTGAAGAGAACCACTGATTGAGTGAAACACATCGAGGTAACAACCGTTTACGGCAGCCAATATATGTTATACAGTAATTGGCCTCGTGACCAAATATGTTTAGTTCTGATTTTCTGAAATCTTGACTTTTTGACGTCATTTCAGTTCTCAGTTTTGCATTTTTTCTCCAAAAAGCGAAAACTGCGAATTATTCAGTCTGGACAAGGGCTAACAAAAGTCAAAGCCACCCGGCAAGAAGCCAGCAGTGTGATCTACAATAGCTTGGTGTCACTTCTATGCATCCATCGGCATTGAGCTCGTTATATTGAGGTTTACATTTTTGAGATGCGGCGAGTCTTAACAGTGGGACACCCCAAAAAGCTTGACCTGGTTTTCGGCCTCCGGGATCCCCCGGGGTCCTTCCGGGACCCTCCGGGCGAGGCCACGCAATCCTTGGATGTGGTAGCCGTTTCTCAGGCTCCCTCTCCGGAAGCGAACCCTTATTCCCCGTTACCCGTTGAAATCACCATAGGCCACTACCCTACGGGTCAATTGATAGGGCAGAAATTTGAATGGCCTTAGGTGGATATGTTCATGGCTTAGTGCACGGTTGCGCGACCTGAACTAAATGGCGAATTTTGACGGCAATGGCTACGCCTTATGTGGCCACTTGAAGGTGCTCATCATGGTCTAGAAGCCCGTGGCTATCTTTTAAGCCAATGATCAAAATTTTGATGAGTTTGATGGTTGTCGATGGTTGAGCTTGGAAGATGGGGTTGGCGAGAGAATTTGACTCGGCTCGCCACAGCCATGGTAGAAATCTGACTCGGGTGCGAAACCCCAAAACGTACACTGACCCCGCCTATTGCGAGTAAAATCACGGTTTACGCCACCTGGTAGCGACTCAAAGACGGCTAACTATGTTTTAGCCGGTGGCCTTTTGATCTAGACAAAGTTTGACGGAATTTGACGGAACTTGTCGTTTTGTCGATTTTGGCCCAAATGGCCTAGGGGTTGGTCGCACCAAAAACACGTGAACTGTACAATAACGAGCTCAATACCAACAAATGAAAGAAAAGTGATATATGGGTTTTGTAGAGCAAAATGCCAACTTCCTGTTAGGTCGCTTAGATTCCCGTAAACCTTTATCCCGACTGAATAAATCGCAAAATTGACGACTCAAAAAACGTCAGATATCATGAGATGATTCCAAAAAGTTTTGAAATTGAGGCTTATCAGCTAATTACTATAAAGATAGAGACTTCATGAATGTGTTGGATGTTTTATTCTTCCATTTACCTCTTTTGATGGTGCAATCTTCATCAATTCATTATATACGGTTAGGCGCGATGGTCCGAGAAAACCCCAAACCCCAGCCGTCGATGTCAGACATCAAAAAAAATCACGAGAATTTTTTTGTTATGAATTAGTGACTACATGACTCGTAGATGCCGAAAAGCCTATTTGTGGCGATTTTTTTGGTGTAAAGTTTTGTAATAGTTGACCTATCACTTGTACTGAACTAAACCGTCAATTATCATGTCAATGAAGTGACTGATGAGTCTAACAAGTAACGATTACACTTTCCTGGCTCCAGCAATAGTCTCCGTCACCTTAAAGCAGGTCATTATGGTAGCAGGATTAGATAAATTGGACAAGGCATAAGAATTAACATAACCCCTAAATTCAAGGTGAATCCCAACGACGTCATCGCCTGGTCCATAATTACGACGTTTTCGTCGGCGCCCATATCGGGCAACCAGCGCCATCTTGAACAACGGTTCAAGACAGGCCATGCAAAAACAAGCGATTACCCCACCACAAAACCAAATAAGTAGAATGTAAGATAGGTTATGAAAATGTGGTGATTCTTTAAAAAATTTTCATGACATCAACACAAACATACTTTAGGTTAATGTTATCACCTTCAGGACTAGTTTGTCACATTACTATTTAAACCGCACCACGTCATCTATGCTTCCTCATAATCGGGGTTCTTCTTCAAGATCACCACCCCTTCCAACGAGTGGCTCAAACTGATGTACTCGTCGTTTTCCAATTCGGCCCGTTCGCCGTAGTTCAACAACACTGGCGTCAGCTGCGTCACCCACCCGGTGATGGTCTTGGGCTTACCTGCTTGCCCCACAACGTCCACCAGTTGCCCCACTCTGACATTGACCTTAACCGGCGACAAGTCTTCATCGACGGTGATCAACATCCGCGGCTTGATCGCCGGACACAAGTAGTACAACATTTGGTGCAGGGTGGAGCCTTGCAGTTCCAGCAACACAAACAGCTTGGGGTCCAACAATGTCACCAGCAACGTAAGCAACGACGCCAACGACAACTTCGACAAGATCAGCCGCTCGGCGTTGAACGGGTTGAGCGTAAGCACCCCTTTACCCATGTGCAACAACCCTTGAGCTATCCGCACCATGAACAACGAGTCCGGCAGCTTGATGTAGTAACTGGCAAGTTGACGCAACAATTGCGCCAACCGGGCGTTGTTGGTACCGGCCCCGACCAACCCCATGGAATAAATGGCGTTTTGCGCCACTTCCAAGTCGGGGTCGTGCGAGTAACGGGAAAGCGTGTCAAACACCTTCATTTGCGGGTTCAGCGCCAGCACGAGCCCCATCGCCAACGGCACCGTGCGCTTGATGAGCGAGTTACCGTAGTGCATAAGATGGGAGAAGTGACGCAACACCATATCTTGCCCAATGTCTTCACCCATGGCAATGAGAGCTAACCCGAGCACAGCAATCCCCTGGTAGAGCTCTTCATCGTCTTCGTCGTCGGTGGAATCGTCGGCGGCATCATCGTCGCCGTCGCCTTCGCCATCAGCAGCTTCCTTGGTTTCCGGCTCGGTGACTTCGGGTTCGATGTCCATGGGCTCGGTGGGTTCAGCCACGGCATCTTCCATTTCAATGTCACCGTCTCTGTCCTTGACCTCTTCCTTGACGTCAACTTCTTCCTTTTCTTCCTTAACTTCCTTTTCCCGCTTGGGTTTAGCGGTGCACATTTGCAACAACGTTTGGATTTGTAACACGTTACCGGTACCGGCGTAAGCACAGATGTTCACCAACACCTTCAAGGTCTTGGCAATGGGGTGTTCGATGGCGTCGATGGTTTCCAACACATCCTCCACCAGGTCGGCGTTGGTGCCCATGTAGAGAAGCCCCAACCCCAACGCCAAAAGCTTGAAGAACTTGTTGTTAAGCTGGCTCGAGTCCCGTTCCAATAACGTTTGCAAGATGGTCAGGGTGATATCACCGTGGCACGTACCCACGAACGCGTGACCCAACGCCAACGCCGCCAACGACAGGATTTCGAAATTGACGTCGGTGTCGCTCACCAACGGCAAAAGCAATTGCAACACGTCTTCGTTAGCCAGACCGGCAAAGGCAATCCCCAACCCAATGATGGCCAGCGATTGTAACAACTTGTTGGGGTCCATGACGTATTCTTGCAAAAGAGCGTAAGCAGCATCGACTTCGTCGTGGACGTTAGTCAGCACCACCCCGGTACCGAGCAACGCCCCGGCCTTGATCTCGGGTTCCAGCGAGTAGGTGTACTTGTCAAGCACTTGCAACCCTTCCTGGATGTTCCATTGGTAGATGGCACCAAGCAGGGCGGTGGTGGACACCATCCCCGCCCCCTTGGTCTTGTAGATCCACAGCTTGTTGTCTTCTTCGGTTTGCACCAACTTGTCGTTACCGTAGCCCAAGTTAATGAACATGTTGACGAACGCCGCCGCCAAGTTTTGTTTGGCCAGGTCGATGGTGCCCAGAGCGGCGAGGCCAAACTTGTTGTTTTCAAGGTGCAGTTTGTAGATATCTTCGGGAACCTTGGGGTCTAACAAATTGAGTTCCTTAACCAAGTAGTGGTAGTATTCGGTCAACTTGGTGTTGGCAATGGCTTCCTGGACCTCGGGCAGTTCGCCGTGGTACTTGAACCAGTGGATGTTTTCTTGCGACAAAATGAACCCCAATTGGCGGTGGACGAGCTCATCGTCGGTGGCGGCAAACACTTCGTGTAACTTATCTTGGTCACCCAATTTGATGGCGAGGGTGATGGCTTGCGTCCACTGGCCGTGGGCCAAGTAAATCTGGTAGGCGGTGTTTAAGAAGGCGCCGTCATCGGGAGGCGAAAGGAGAGGCACGCACAGCACCATGTACAAGCACACTCGCGAAAACGTCGATTCGTCGACGAATTGGGGCAACTTGTCGATCAGTTCGAGTTCAAGCAACAAGTCGACGGCGTCGGCCTCGGCGTTGTGCTTCAAGAAGAAAGGGACGATTTCGAGCCCCAAGTGCACCAAGCGGTTGATGTACTCATCGTCGCCGAGCATTTCCTGGTAGCTTTCGCCGATTTCGAGAGCCAAGTGGCGCATGTACTCGTGGCCCCAAGTGGAGATGTCATCCAAGTTACTGACGAGACGATACTTAAGGGAATCGAGGCCTTCGGAGTAAGTAGTGGCAATCACCGATAACATATCGGCTAAGCTCACCACCACCGCATCCTGGGCGTTGGGGGCAGCCCACTTGTCGTAAAGCTCGGTCAATTGCGGGTAGAACGGCCGCAAAAACTTGAGGGGTTTGGGCACCGCTGTCATCAGCGTCGTCAGCTCCTGGATAAGCTTTTTAAGCTTGTCAATCGTCGCCAGCGCCGCCAGATTGGCCAGCGCTTGCGGGTCCAAGAGCAGCTCCACCAACAGCTCGAGCTCGTCCTTGAGTTGTTGGTCTTCCTCATTAAGCTCCTCTTCCGCTGCAGTGTGCTTGGCATCGTGTGCCGGAGCCTTGGACGCCGGTGCCTTCGGGGCAACCGCCTTGGTGTCGTCGTCCTTGGTCATGGTGATAGGGTGGCGAATATTCCGGTGCGAATTCTATGGTAGCGATGGTCTGGGGTTGTGAGACAGAAACATAAATGGGAATCACTTGAGGTATTGAGAGGATTAGTATGAATGGAATATTGTTTTAATTGACTTGAAAATTATCATGACTTTAAAATTGCATCTAGGTATCGTATCTAGGTAATTAATCTCTATGATGGTGGTGGTGGTAATGGTTGCACCGGTGCGACCGAGATCGGTGGCGATCTATTCACTAATAATAGTGTAAAACAAGAGTTTGGGCCACTATTGTAAATCTGAAACCTTCGGTAATCCCGATTAGCATTTCCAGGGTGACATGCTGTGTCTTCTTGCTTCCTTGACTATTATTTCGTGAATGGTCTCATTCAGTTTGTTAGTCGTCGCAACCTTTCAGTGCGAAATACTAACGAGACAAATCGCATCATGATAATAACCGAGTAAACTCATCTTGGTCCAGGACGAGCTTGGTCTCAAGCTCCTCAATGCGTTTGAAATAAGCCTTATTGGCTAACTCCTCCAGCGTGGACGCCTCCCACTCGGCCAATTTCAGCTTAAATAACTCGATAAGGTCACCCTTGGTGGCTAGCCCCTCGATGGGATCACCATTGAGCTGGTTGCTCTTGTGATGGCTCAATCGGTAGATCCACACGTTGATATCAGCATCCAGTGCGGCATTAAGCTGGTCCACCGTCAACACGCCGTTGCTATGGAGTATCTGGGCAAGCAAGAGCGTGTTTCGCAGATCCATCCCAGTAGGGTCAAATGGTTATCTCGGTGCGCACAATATTGTAGTCGCGACGACCCCACCATCACCCACCATAGGGCTCTATCAATGGCAAGTTATAAAACCTCCACCAGTATTAAAATGACGTATGAATACCAGTGGGATTGATCACATGACTTAATCCGATGTTTACCCCAATTAATCACAAACCAGCACATATTAGGGTTTACAATAACCAGCCATATACCACTTGAGCTTACCCTAAATTTCATTTCTAACCACCAGTAAAGTCATAACAATACCCTTTCGGTGAACGGTGACAAAACTACAAACCCGGTCTCGGAAATGAGGTCAGGCCACATTTCCCCCTCCGACTCCCCCTTGCCACCCATCGACCCGCTAATCTTTTGGTCCACCATCACCAACCTTACCTCTGTGACTGTTTTTAGCCTATGTGCACTCCCAGCCACCCGAGGCACGATTACCCCTGTCGCCCTATCGGGCCATTTCGCACACAAAACAACGCTCCTCTTCAACCACCACCAACACTAAGGTTCGGTCTCGCTTCCTGCTCTAGCTCCCGCTCCGGGCCCCTACCACCACATCTAACCATTATCGTTGTCTTCGCCTATCGTTACCAACCTAATTCAGTCTTCTTCCCACCCTGTTTGCCTCTGTCTTTGTCCGCAAAATCCCCCGTTATCCCGCTCCCTGCTGACGCTTCCCCTATCCGGACCCATTAGGTGCGCAAACTCCCATTGCGGCTACTAACGACCACCTTGACCTCATCTGCCCTCATTTGGTCGGAGATACCACGTTGGCAATGGACTTGCAAGACCTGTTTCTGCGAATAAACCTCGCCCAGGGGAAGCAGGTCGCTGCCGGCGCCCCTGGAGGCCCCCTCCTGGAGTCCACCAACTACAACTTTATGAGAGACACGACGCTGCTGCTCCAGAAGAAGGTCGACTACAAACGCAAACGTACCGAGCCCAAGTCCGTGCCGCTGGCGGCCGCTCCCCGGGCTCGGCTGCCGTCTCACCCTCGCCATCCGTTACGACTACTCGCCGAACCCATGGCCACCAAAGATACCACCACTCTGGTGACGAAATTGCCCCCGATACAACCGGTACCACCACGAAAGCTTACCAAAAGCCGATCAATCCCTGCTCTCGGCCAGGGAGCCCAAGCATTTGCTAGTCAGGATGTGTTTTCCCGCTTGTATCCGGGACCGCCGCTGAGAACGAGACCCATGCCCCATACTCGACCACCACTTAACCCCCCTGCTACTCGTCCTACACGAATTCCCCTGGGGCCATCACAAAAAGTCGGTGATTTGACCTCCATCTTTGCCCGCTTCGATCGCGATCTCGTCGATACCTCCCACGAAACCACGGTGGAGGTCAAGCCGCCGCTAAAACCACACGAAGTTAATGTCGACAACCACCAACTAAGCATCTATGAGCGGGGCGAGCTTATCCGCTGTAAGCTGATCTACTATATACCCAAAACTCGCGGCGGCCCCGCCCGCGACGCCTCCGACAGTCACAACTACGGGTTTGACGACATCGGCGGTAACTATATCATCAAGCCCGGCGATCACATTGACTTTCGCTACGAAATTTGCCTGACGCTCGGCACCGGTCTGTTTGGCACCGTGATCATGGCTCGCGACCACAAGATTGCCGCTCCTCCTCGGTACGTGGCCATCAAGATCATTAAAAACGACCTCCAGTGGCTGCTTCAGCTGGTACGCGAAATCAAAACGTTGAAGCAGCTTGGTGGTCACGACACCCCCCTGGATCACATCTTATCCTACATCGATCACTTCAACTTCCGATCTCACATGTGCATTGTCACCGAGTTGCTTCTGATTAATCTATACCTGTTGCTTGAAATGATCGAGTTCAAGGGACTTGCCCTCCCCCTTATCCGTAAGCTTGCTCGCCAATTGATACTGGGAACACAATTTATCCACAAGAACCAGTTCATTCACTGTGACATCAAACCGGAAAACATCATGCTCCGCTTGGGTCCGGGTGATGCCGACTTTACGGTGAAACTCATCGATTTCGGCACCCTGTGTCCTCGCGACGAGATTGCCTTTACCTACATCCAACTGAGATTCTACCGAGCACCGGAAGTGATCTTGGGAGCGACCTACGGCCCGGCCATTGATATGTGGAGTATCGGCTGTGTATTGGCAGAAATGTATACGGGGTACCCCTTGCTCGCGGGGAAAAGCGAAGTGGAACAGTGTGGGCTTATCCTTGAGCTCTTGGGTCCGCCTCGTCCCGGTACCATCATGGGGTACCGGCGGCTGCTTCAACGGCTGGTGCAAAAGCTGACGTTCAATCCCGAACAGCAATTCATGAAGTCGGGGACGATAAATGATCGCCAGCTTAAGCGGACGCTTCTATTCAAGATCTTCGACGGACAGGGCCGGCTCAACCCGGGGCTCTTTGCTCAGTACTTGGCCAACGCCCCAGCATCAAAGCGACACTTCAAGCCCCAAGCCCGGCCGGTGGAGGCGCTGGTGCAATTGCCAGCCACCCATGCGTTTGTGCTGCTTTTGACCCGAGTGTTGACGTGGGATGCTTCCGAGCGGGCCACTCCCGATGAGCTTTTGACGCACCCGTTCATCTGCCAGTGACAGTGTGACACACAATACAAGACCAAAGACGTCCAAAAAAATGATTATAGAAAATGTTGTTGTCACGCTACTTACCGTTGCGGCGTCCACGTTCAAACGCGAGCTTCACCAGCTCCGCCAACGGGCCCTGGGGCTTCAGCATATAGCTGTCGGCTTGCACCGGTGTCGATCTTGGGGTGCGAGGCACGGGACGGTGGGGCTTGGGCACCTCTACCGAGGCAAGGGAAAGCTTGTTCATCGAGTCCAGTACCGATTTAGCGTCGTAGGCCATCGTCCATGGGTTTTTGGATTGAATCAGTCAACAGTAGAGATATAGGAGAAAAGATATATACTACTTGTGTACGTGATAACCGTTATGATTTCTTAGCTCCCGCCTCAGGCATTACCGGCAGGCGTGGGTGGATCCACGCAGCCACTTTGCCTCCGGTCTCAGCCCGTGTGCATAGGGGTAATTAAGCGAGGCTTTTTTAGCACATGATGCCTTTTAATCACTTCATCGAGTTTGCGGTTGGTCAACGGTTTTTCCCCCCTGGTTTCATGACGAGACAGCTGATACTTATCATGTACATGTCCTAAGTTTCATCGTTAAGTACTTGTGACAACTAACCGTCAAGCTTAAACCTTTTCAGTGTTTCCATGGGCCAAGACATTCATGTGGGTGCAACCTTGGACGTGCACCAAAAAGTTGCCGGTGAGCCGGCCTCGCCCGACATGGTGGTCGCCATGGCAATTGTGGCGAAGTCGTCTAAGCGATGGAGTCATCATCATCAATGTGGTCGTACGGTGACTGGGAGCTTTTGTGAAAGTGTGCACGTGAAGGAAATTATTTAGGGTATGGTTTCATATGAGTCACTACGGGGTTTGCTCTGATTAATGGTACCGGCAACTCTTCTGTTTACTGGTTGTGGTTGGTCAATCGTATAACTTAATTGGTGGTGGTGGGCTCATGTCGTTTGGTGTTACCCATTATAGGTTTAATGTCCCGGTGTATTTACGTTTAGCTGGTGGCGTAAGTACTTTTCAAGCGAGATTCCATCGTAGGGGTTTAAAGAAATCAGGAGCCTTCAATCACCCAACTCTCCATGGAAACAAAGTCACCGTATCCCCGATGATTTGTGATGTGATAATACAATGGTGACACATTAGAGACGTATACATGTATGTTCTTTGTTTGTCTTTTGGGATCTATCGGCTAAACTTGTAATTTTGGTCGTCTTCCAGTGAAGGCTGTGTATTCGCTAAATTGGGTAAATGTTACCGTGAATTAAATTTAAAGAAATAAACACCCAACCGGTTGCTGCTGGTTGTTGACATACACTGACGTAAACCCATTAAACCTAATTAATGACAAGATGAGATGACCCAAATATAGCCTTCGGGGTGGTTGCCAGGGTTGGTGAACCTATTTCACACGGAAATTTGTCGAAATGGTTTCGTAAATTTGTAAATGATAGAAAGGGATGGTAAACAGGGATGAAAAGGGGGGAGGCAAATTCATGCTTGTTCGCCATGTTTGTACTCGATAAACCGGCCCAAGTTAACCCAGGCTTCTTCGGCCTCGATCTTGAGTTGCTTGAACTTGTTGCGGTCAACCTTCTTGAACATGACCTTGGTTTGCGGCTCAAGAGCTTCGAGACGAGGCAAGTACCCTTGGGCAACAAACACCGGTTGGTCGTAGACGTACTCCTTATCGCCAAAGAGATCGTAGATCAAGTTAAGCGCTTCAATCGTTAACCGAGTGCAATTGGCATTGACAGGGGTCACCATCGATTCGGCAGTACGCAACAAAAAGTCACCAACAACACCAATAAGAGCAATGTCTTCGAGTTGCGGCGCTACCGAGGCAAGGAATCCCATGATGGCAAGCTTAAGGTCGACTTGGTCGTCGTCTTCGTGGTCAATGGTGCCCACAGTGGTAATTAATGAGTCAACAAACTCACGACGCAATTTATTCTTGATTTGCGGACCTTGGGCCTTGGAAATCCCCCACATGATCAGGAGAGTGGTCTTTTGCAAGTCGCTCGCCAGTTGCAGCGGCGCCTTTTGCACCACAGCATCAACAAGGTCCCAGCCAGCATTACTATGTTCAAACCAGGCGACGGGGAGTTTGTGGTTAGCGAGCATCAACCAGCAGAAGTTGTTCATTGCATAGAGAGCCCGGTTCAAGAGGAAAAGGGCCCCATCGTGGTTAAGTTCAAACTTGATGATTTCCGAGATCATCGGCCACACCTTACCAAAGAGGACATTTTGCACCAAGTCATCGTTAAGCTTAACGGGAGCGTTAAACTTGCGTTCATTAATCAGAAGACTTTCCAATATCAGGGTAATGAGGTCTAGCAGCACTTCTAATGCCCGCAAGTCAGCACGAGCGGCGGCTTGAGCCTTAGCGTGGTCGGCCAGGTCAGTGTCGGCCGAGATTGGTTCTGTCGATTGGAGGGTCTTGACAATGTTGTCAAGGTCGACCAGCGAACAGGTGTCGTAGAGCGATAAGAGAATGCGAGCGTAGTCCTCGGGCAGTTCGGTGAAGTTGTACTTGATGCCATCGATGTATACCGATGTAAGCCGGTCTCCCTGAGCGTCGAGGTTGGCGAGCGGAAGCTTTTCCGCTTGTGACGACACCAAGTCGACAAACTGGGAGCTTTCACTGAGGAATTCGTAGATAAAGTCGAGTCCAGCGTGGATTAATCGCGGCAGCAGTTTTTGCGAAAGCGCCGTGTAGACAAACTGGAGAAGCGGGTCAATCTTATTGAATACCAGTTCAAAGATCACTTCGTCGGTGGTGGCCATCACCACCACCAACAGCAACACGTTTTCACACCAATCGTAGACTAAACCCCGTTCAGCAGCACTAAGATCATCCCACCCCGAGGCAAACTGAGCGGCAATGGCTTCGAACGCCGCTTCCAACAGCGCCCACACGTTCTGGCGCCACATGTACTTGACGAGATCGTAGCCTTCTTCGATGGCAAGGTTCCGCAAGAGACCAAACAGCTCCACCATCACTTCTCTCAGGTTGTCGTTGAGACCGTATTCCATAACTGTGGGCACTACCCGTTCCTTCAACAATACTTTGCGCATGGCCGGGTTTTCGGCAAGGATGTTAAGGGTGCCAATGGCCATCGCCTTCTCCTTAGCATCGGCCAGCTTAAGCTTGTCGATGAGCGGGAGCACTTGGGATTTGCCGCCATCAGCCACGGTAGCGGGAGTTTCGGGTTTCCCCTTGAGCGGGTTGACCCGGGATCGGGTATTTTTCTTTGACTTTTTCACCTTTCCCATCGTGGTGATATATCGGTAGTCTCGATGGGATGAGTTAGAGGCAGCGCGCGCCGCGATGACTAGGGGACTGAGAGTGGTAGCGACAGGGTAAATCGGTTAATGCCATCGCCGGGAGTCGAACCGTCATATACACATCTCAATATACGCACACCACTACCACTAACAAAATAGAACCAATCGTGGGATTGACGTTCCAGGCCTTAATACTCTCCCCCATCAAAAAAGCCCACAAAGCCAAGTGGGGCCGTCATTCCACCGGTATCGTCTGTCGAAGTATTTGGAGCCATCACCCATGTAAGCGGCTGCCACACCCTAACCTTAGATGACCGCACCCGAGCAGCTGAATTTCATTCAGAGTGTAATACTGTACACACCCTAGCACGTGGGCACCCTGTGTGTTTGTTTATGTTGACTTTTGCCTCTGACCCCGGCTAGCAGCACCGACCCTCCCCACCAGCAACCTTTCGCTTGTTGACATGTGGTGTCCCCGTCGTCTGTCGAAATAGACTATGTCAACGGCTCCAATCGCCAGATACTCTCCGGGTAAGCACCTGACAACAACGTAATCAGTAAGAGGCTTTGTAGCGTTATCGTGTTATGACAACAAGCCCCAACTCTACGAGAGACCGAGCCCGGAATAAGCCAGGTTAAGCCCCGATGCTTGTGGGGTTTACTGCTAATTGGAATTATACTGATTGTTGGTGGGACACTTTGCCCTGCTTGCACATTTGCGGCGTAAGCCCGACACTGCAGGTTCGTCACAAGGGAACCACCTGCCGTGCCCGGTCGGGGTTTGCGGCGGCATGGTTGCTTTCCCGAGCTGCTCCCCTCCTCGTCACCTCACTCGGGGCGACCCCATTTTTGTTCCCAAGGAGCTGGTGGTGTGTGCAGACGAGCCTTTTCGGCCGAATGGGGACAATAGGCCCCGGGATCGCAACCCCCAAAAGATTACCTTGTAACTCGGCTGGTCAGGGACCGGATTCCGCTCGATCGAGTACATACCCGGTAAATGGCACGATCGCAACCAATCGTCAGACACAACACCCCCTTGTCCCCCTTACTACTAACCGTCCATCTCGGAGATGGCACATTCGTAGTCAGGGGCACACCCCCCCATCTCGAAGCTACCTTCGGGGTTACCCGTCGTGTCGTGGCAGTACCAATGGATGAAGCTCCGGAATACGGTTTTGCCGGAAGCTTAACTTAGCCGCCACGCGAACGGGCTCAGCCTCCCAACAAACGACCTGCTTGGAAGCACAAGCAATGTGAGGGGAGCGGCACAGGTGGGTTGTGTAAATGCGGCGACACTAGCAGGCAGCGTCTACATTGTCTAGGCTCGGGGGGAATTGCCCACATTCAACCTGAGTTTTTCCCCTTGTGGGTCGGGCTCGTAACCGGAGGTGGCCCCACTCATTTTCTAAAGTGCACACACATGGTGGCTACGGCGCTGGTTGGGTTTTTTCTTTTTCTCACTTTGTTAGTGTCAGAGACAGCATCATGTTATTATAGTCTACAAACAAAGACATCTAATGCGCTACTCTCGGGGTTTCGGGGCATCGTCGCCATGAATCAGCTCCGACACCTTCCCCTTGAGGTCCTGCCAGCTGGTGGGCGGGGCGTCGTACTCGGTGTTGACATCATCACGAAGCCGCCCTTCTTCGCGGAGCTTTTCACTGACGAGTTAGTAGAGGCCACAAAAGACCGGGACGACAAACAACAACACTTACATGATGATGGGCTTCCAGAACTTCATCCCCAGGTACCAGGCAAGCACCAGTACTGCCACCACGGTCAACGCCTTGGTTCCCGCTTGCGAGCTCATGAATGGCTGTAGGTGGCGGTTTTTTTCCCTCTGAGCAAACACCCGTGCACCAAAACCTTTTTTTTTTTTTTTTGCCTACCCTCCTTTTCCCAATCGGTATTGTGGCCATGCAGGGCGTATTTTCAATTATGCACAAATAATACCTGCGAGGCTAAGCGTTTGCGTGGGGTAGTTCCGATTACAGGGACAGACACCAGGCACCAAACATCGCCGTCCTTCGGCAGACAAATCTCCCCGGAAGCCTGCCGGATGGACCAACCTACCTTCCCGATGGAGACAGCTATCTCCCGAACCGTCAAAGAGCATTATCGGTACCACGCCGCCGCCAACCAGCCTTCGGAAATTCTCGAGTTAAATATAGCAACCGAGTCATTATGAACCCCTGCTGTTTAGGGTACCAGCTCAAAGTACGTTTCGGGCTCACAACGTCATAGTGAATACGCCCACCCCTTTGGGGCGACGGACGAAGGCCGCCTTGCCCCGGCAACGCTATAAAATCCCCCCCATCCCCGTCGTCAAATTCTCCACCTGTTCACGTTATTACCATGCAAAGAAAGGTTCTCTTGTCGATCGCTTTGGCCGCCTTCACCGCCGCCGCCTCTTCGGACAGCGCTGCCTCGGACTCGTCCGTTGCCGCTGACCCTTCGTCGGCCTCGGAAGAACCGTCGTCGTCTGCTGAACCCTCGTCCGCTGAATCGCCCTCGGCCGAACCGTCGTCGGCTACCGTCGAACCCACCTCGGCCGCTGAACCTTCGGGCTCGTCGGCTTCCGAGGAACCGTCGTCGGTCACCATCGAACCCACCTCGGTGGAATCGCCCTCGGCTGAACCTTCGTCGGTCACCATCGAACCCACTTCGATCTCTGTGCCTTCGGGCTCGGCCTCCGAATCCACCGGTGACTTGCTTACCTCGGAATCGAAGTCCACTGACGACTTGATCACCTCGTCGACCTCGGGTGAACCTTCGTTGTCCACCAACGACGGTGTGTCCACTCTTAACGAATCGGAACTCGAATCGATCCAAGGTGGCCACAACGGTACTCAAACCATCATCAAGGACAAGACCGTCACCGACATCATCTTCTACTGCCCTGAAACCACCACCATCACCATCACCAAGTGTGACCAAGAGTGCAAGCCCACCGTCACCGTGTGTGAACCCGGTACCGTCACCGTCTACGGTGAATGTGTCGTCCCCACCGACTACGAAGAATGCCACATTGGTGAAGAAGCCACCGTTGGCCCGCCCGCCCCCGCTGCTCCCAAGCCTACCGAAGGTGGTCAAGAACAAGGTGGTAAGCCTCAAAGAACCACCGAATTGGTGCCTCCTCTCCCCACCAAGTCGCTCGAACACCCTCAACAATCGGAAGCCGGTGAAGAAAAGCCCACCAACGCTCCCGCTCCCGAACAAGGTGGCCAACAACAAGGTGAACTGCCCAAGCCCAACCAATCGTTGGAAGGCGAATCGAGACCCCCTGCTCCCTCCGTCACCGAAGGTAACGGTGCCGCTAAGGGCTCGATCTACGGTGGTGCCGCTATTGCTGCCATCGTCGGTTTGTTGTTGTAAACCTGAAAATTTCTATAGCGGCTTGATGCCCTTCAGAGTTAATAATCATTTGTTCGATTCTTTAAAAAAAATTACCTTGTAGGTTTTGTCTCTTTGTTTGTCATGGAGTGGTATTTTCGCCGATGCACCTTTGTGGTCTTCAACTTAAGGTTGCAGGGGCAACCAGACCTACCCCAATCGGGAAGCGAGGGGAAAGGCAGCAAGGTGCGGAATAATAACTGCTCATGCCAAGACCGAGGCTCCACGACACCACAAATGTTTCGCCAACACGGTTTCTTTTGCCCTCGTGGGGTTTCTATTAATATACTTCGCAAGCAACACTTGATATTCCCAAAGAAAAGCGAAAAAAAGAGTGTGGTGGTCGATTATCTACTCCATCTACAACCTCGCCGTCAGTGTCGGTGATCAGATTGTATCGTGCTGCACGGAAGCTGATAGAATGGCACTTTCACTAGACAATTAGCCGACAAGCGTTTGCCTTACAGAGACTGTGGAGTGTGAAGTTCGCTGCCGCCCGCGACCCACGACTCACTGTAGATGACAAAAACGCGATCATTGTAATGCCACGAGTATCGCGGTGACTTAGGGTAATACACAAAAGTCGTGTTTGGTGTTACAAAAGCTTGTTTGGTACAAGAAGAGGTATTTCACTTGACTTTCGAGCCTTACCGGGTTAGTCACTTTTGTATACAGATTTGTACGCACTACAGGACACATGGTCACATGACCATCATTCAAATGGAAGGGACATATTACGTCACCGAGAGACAAAGCGACCCCACCCAAAAAGAAAATGCCGCTTCTATTCTTTACAGGCAACACCACGTTGTTACCGGAAGAAAAATTTCACCGTTTTCCAAGCGATTCATGTCAATCACAAAGTACCCGAAGATGTCAAATTTTCTTGTTTCTTGTACAAAACATTAATCCCGTTAATGTCGTGTTTTCATCCATTAGCGTTCAACCCTTTCGTCATACAACCTTGCTCGTTTCTCAATAACGATATTTGGCTTGCTTAAACTACTGCCTGCGATGCTAAATTCTCATGCAAGCAACATTGCCAATGTTGCAGCTTAACCCGTATTCCTCGTGCCCTATTGAGCTTATGTATGTTTTTTCCGCCCATTAATCCGACCTTGTTGGTTCTCGAGCAAGTGCCATACTCCATTGGGAAGTTTAGGTAAATGTGACTAATGTTACCAGAGAGACAATGGTAACAAGAGCGTATGGCTGGTATTTTGGAAATGAGCTGGATGATAGTGGAGTATACTGACGTTATTCATTATGGTGTGGATGGGTGTGGTACGGTATTGGCGTCTACATTAACCTTTGGTCGACGTAGGTTGGCTAATGTTGTAGCAATCGTTGACTGCTATCGAGCACAATTAGTTATCGGTCTTTAGGGACTTACGTTGAGGTTATTCAATGAGCAATTGCACCGAGAACTTTATGGTATGAGTACATTGTTCTGAGGCTCAATGTGTTTCATGGTGGACGGACAATGGGATCAGCACCATCTGATCTGTGTCTCCTATTGTTCTTCACTTCTGAACCGATCCTTGGCGAGCGTCTCACGCTTGGCCGTACTTCTGTCTGTATGGGGTCATGTTGCACCCGTGCTACTAACGATCATAACGCGCTTACAGGCGGTGAGACGTAGGGCTAAAGGAAGCGATGATGCCTTGAAGATCTGGCCAGTATGCGGCTGTGGTATGCTAGCATGAACTGACTACATCGTCTCAAACATGGCATGTCTTTAGTGGTGGTCAATTCGATCACCTTCAATCCTAATGTAACTACCACACACTACTGACGAATCGACCATTCTGTAAGATCAGAGCGAATTGACCTTTTAAGGAAGATGTCCCCGATTCTCCAATGCAGGCATCGGAGGACCAACACTAAGAGAGAATGAAAAATCGTCTTTTGTCAACTGAAGGTCGATTGTTTATTGTCGCAACCTTTATAAGTAAATGCTCGACCATTTGTTGATGCAAACACGCGACCTTAGTGTTCACTATGAAGTGGGTAGAAACCAAATTGGATTGGGATACCTCACAATTTACCAAGAGTAGGACCATGACGACCACAACCGCATCGTTTCGGGTATTTTATCAGTTCAATGGCGGTCTAATCAAGCAACTTTTAGTCAATTATGACCCCGGCCTTTTGGGGAGCAAAAGGTCGACCATTTCTCTAACTATAGTGAGTGAAGCTCCGAGTATGGTCAATATGGAGTTGACCAATTTCAAAATGTAAGCTTTCTTTTCCCACTGATGTCTATCACCAGGCTCCGAACAGCACATTTACTAGCGAGTTCATATCTATGTGTACGAAATCCTAAGTGTCTGTTATAACCACAAGAGCTAAAGTCTATCAAAATTCACTTTTCTAAGTTTATTGGCTTTATTTGTAACCTCTGTTGGTTTCATTGCCAGCAACACAAAGATTTGGTCACTAGCCACCACACACACAAAGTTGAACTTCGATTCCTCCCAACCCAAGTCTAGTGAGCTAGATGGGATGGTGAGTAATCATTACAGTAACCCTACGGAATCATACCTACAAAAAACCACTCAATGGCGCTAAATAAGGCTCCAACGACGGCTCGTCGGTCAGAGCGATTTAATGGTAGAGGTTAGATCACGTGGCAACGATCACGAGATTATCAGGCAATGAGCGATTAAGCCAAAACGATCACGTGATCTCGTCGTCAATCGGGTGCTGCAAGTAATTACATTCCCAATTCCAGCAAAGTGAAAAAAAATCTTCCACCACCTCATTCGCCACATTCGACGTCGACAACGTCCCATGGCCTCCGCAACTCCGACAGTCGACGCACAGGGTTGCGTAACCGGGTCAATCGAGGCCCCGGCCCCATAAATTCCGGCGAGCCATTGTTAGGCGTCGTCTGTCTATCAGTCTGTCTCCGCAACCGCCGGACGACTGCGCCCCTTGGAATGGCTCGTGTCGCTCTGCACCGAGCGACCCGATGACGTAACCGCCCATGTCCCACACTAACCACATATCCCCTATCTGCCTTACAACTGGAAAAAAAACACGTTTTCGCAAGCATTCATTCCCCACTCTCATCACTACCAATAATTTTTCATTAGCCACCACTCATGTAAACCCACTTTAGTAGCGATTGACTCGTACCACCGACAGAACTTCTTGTCGACATCGCATTGGTTCCACGCATAGGGCTGTCGGGCCATGCCTCGCTAGACTGTTGTAGTACAGGCACCTCGTCACTGGCGACAGTTCCGATGGGTCCGGCGATCCCGGTGCCGGTGCCGGGTCCGACCGATCCCCCGAGGTCTCATCACGTTAACTAACGTCTGGACGACCCATCCCGATTGGGCACGATCGATCTGCTTTATAGCGCCGCTTAGCGATGTCCCGGTAACTAGGCCTCGCCTCAATTGCTACTGTATGGGTCGGTGAAGGCAATGGCATGGGCCCATAGGCGAAGAATCGGGGTAAACTTGCGTTGCGGTGACAAGAGCCAGAGGCTTTTTGCCCGGTGCCCCCACCACTGATAAACCCCAAATGAAAAATTTCTAGGATACCGAAAGGTCAATTGACTTGGGAGAAAAACATGTCGACGCAATGGTACACTACACATTGACACCGACATCGTTTTCCAGCAAACCAAGGCGCCCGTGGCTTCCGCGCTGGTGCTCCGGAGGAGGCTTGCGATCCCGACACTTCCGCACAGCTTCTGCCGGCTTCGATCGGATTCCCCCCACCCAATATGGCAACTTCGGCACCGGTCGGCTCTGTGTCGACAGCAACTATATAAACACCCCAGCCCCTAGACGTTTTCCCCCATCTAACTAATCCTCCACTATGAGCAAAGCCGTCGGTATTGATTTGGGGACCACCTACTCGTGTGTGGCCCGTTTTGCTAACGACAGATGTGACATCATTGCCAACGACCAAGGTAACAGAACCACGCCCTCGTTCGTCGCCTTCACCGACACCGAAAGATTGATTGGTGATGCTGCTAAGAACCAGGCGGCGATGAACCCGGCTAACACCGTGTTTGACGCCAAGCGGTTGATTGGGCGTAAGTTCGATGATCCCGAAGTGCAAAACGATGCTAAGCACTTCCCCTTCAAGGTCATTGACAAGCTGGGCAAGCCCGCCATTCAAGTGGAATACAAGGGGGAAACCAAGGTGTTCTCGCCCGAAGAAATCTCGTCGATGGTGTTGGGTAAGATGAAGGAAACCGCTGAAGCGTTTATCGGTTCCAAGGTGTCCGACGCTGTCGTCACTGTCCCCGCTTACTTTAACGACTCGCAAAGACAAGCCACCAAGGATGCTGGTCTCATTGCTGGTCTTAACGTGTTGAGAATCATCAACGAACCCACCGCTGCTGCCATTGCCTACGGTTTGGACAAGAAGGGCAACACCAAGGGTGAACAGAACGTGTTGATCTTTGACCTTGGTGGTGGTACTTTCGATGTGTCGTTGTTGGCCATTGAAGACGGCATCTTCGAAGTCAAGGCCACTGCTGGTGACACCCACTTGGGTGGTGAAGATTTCGACAACCGCTTGGTCAACCACTTCATCCAAGAATTCAAGCGCAAGACCGGTAAGGACATCTCCAACAACCAAAGAGCGTTGAGAAGATTGAGAACCGCGTGTGAACGGGCCAAGAGAACCTTGTCGTCGTCGGCGCAAACCTCGATCGAAATCGACTCGTTGTACGAAGGTATCGACTTCTACACCTCGATCACCAGAGCCAGATTTGAAGAATTGTGTGGTGACTTGTTCCGCGCCACCATGGACCCCGTCGAAAAGGTGTTGAAGGACTCGAAGATTGACAAGTCTCAAGTCAACGAAATCGTCCTTGTGGGTGGTTCCACCAGAATCCCCAAGATCCAAAAGATGGTGTCGGACTTTTTCAACGGTAAGGAACCCAACAAGTCGATCAACCCCGATGAAGCCGTGGCTTACGGTGCTGCTGTCCAAGCTGCCATCTTGACCGGTGACACCTCGTCGCTGACTCAAGACTTGTTGTTGTTGGATGTCGCTCCTTTGTCTCTTGGTATCGAAACTGCCGGTGGTATCATGACCACTTTGATCCCGAGAAACTCCACCATCCCCACCAAGAAGACCGAAACCTTCTCCACTTATGCTGATAACCAACCCGGTGTGTTGATTCAAGTGTTTGAAGGGGAAAGAGCCAAGACCAAGGACAACAACTTGCTTGGTAAGTTCGAGTTGTCGGGTATCCCTCCTGCTCCTCGTGGTGTGCCTCAAATTGAAGTCACCTTCGACATGGACGCTAACGGGATCTTGAACGTGTCCGCCGTCGAAAAGGGTACTGGTAAGACTCAAAAGATTACCATCACCAACGACAAGGGTAGATTGTCGCAAGAAGAAATCGAACGGATGGTTGCCGAAGCCGAAAAGTACAAGGAAGAAGACGAAGCCGAAGCCGCCAGAGTCGGTGCTAAGAACGGTCTTGAATCCTACGCTTACTCGTTGAAGAACACCATCAACGACGGTGAATTGAAGGACAAGATCGACGCTGGTGACAAGCAAACCCTCGAAAAGGCCATTGACGAAACCATCTCGTGGTTGGACGGTGCCCAAGCCGCCACCAAGGAAGAATACGCCGACCGTCAAAAGGAATTGGAACTGGTGGCCAACCCCATCATGTCCAAGGTCTACGGCGGTGCCGGTGGCGCTGGTGGCGTCCCCGGTGGCATGCCTGGTGGTGCTCCCGGTGGTGCCGCTGGTGGTGCTTCCGAAGGCCCCTCGGTGGAAGAAGTCGATTAAGCGAGCCATGATAATACGATAGGAAATGATTATGACATATAAGAGTGAAACGTAGCAATACAATGAATGTACTCATTAAAAACTGTAGTCAACGTGGATGTGGAATGGACTTTACGTTTGAGATTAATTCCATCTTTATCGATGGATCATCCATGCTGATTGATCCCATGCCAAAGATGTATAAGACAAATCATCGCAATGGGACAATTATCATTGTGATTTACATGATAGATTCCACACAATTTACATAATACTCGGGATTGGTTGTTTACATCAACCACCACTTGGTGAGGATACACATTATAATTTGTATTTTCTAAACACGACTTGCAACTATCAAAGTTGACTAAGATAAAAAAAAGACATTAAGCCAGAGACTTAATTTGCAACAAGTGGTTAATCTCGTTTTCCAAGCCCGACACCAAAGCATCCACGCCGTCGATCAAGCCCGGTTGTTCATCCCTCTTCGAGTTTTTGATTTGCAACAAGTGGTTGATTTCGTTTTCCAATCCGGCAACCAAGGCGTCAACGCCGTCGATCAAGCCAGGCTGTTCATCGCGCTTAGCATTCTTGATTTGCAACAAGTGGTTGATCTCGTTTTCCAAACCGGCAACCAAGGCATCAACTCCATCAATCAAACCGGGTTGGTTGTCACGCTTTGAGATGCCCAACAAGTGGTTAATTTCATTTTCCAAACCAATAAGTAAAGCGTCAACACCACCAAGCAAGCCAGGCTCGTCGTCACGCTTAGAGTTCTTAATCTGCAACAAGTGGTTGATCTCGTTCTCCAAGCCGGAGACCAAGGCATCAACTCCGTCGATCAAACCAGGCTTATCGTCACGCTTGGAGTTCTTGATCTCCAACAAGTGGTTCAATTCATTCTCCAAGCCAGTGAGCAACGCATCAACACCATCAAGCAAGCCGGGTTGGTCGTCACGCTTGGAATTCTTGATTTCCAACAAGTGGTTGATCTCATTTTCCAAACCGGAAACCAAAGCGTCAACACCATCGATTAAACCGGGTTGTTGGTCTCTGGCAACAACGTCAGCAGCGGCAATGGGGAGGCAAGAAACTTGCGAAATCCCAAAGGCAATGGTCAAGAGGGTAGTGAACTTCATAATTGATTGATAAGAATCGATTGATGAGGAATTGGTGAGTATTCGTGGCCCTTTTATATTCGAAAAATGTGGCATTTTCTATTTCAAAGGAGGTGCCAATTTCAGGCCAATTCGAAATCGTAGCCAATTATTTCGTCCTTGACAATGGTGATGATGCTCTATTGTCTATGGAATATACTTGTTGTAAAAGCTATGCGTTTTGTGTGCAATTGAGATCGCTTAAATATGTACAATATGCATATGGTGTCTGAAAAACGGTTCAAGCCCCGGCCACGGACAAATAACCAATCATATCTAGTGTAGAGTCGAAGCTGACGCCACATATTATGTCTGAATCAAAGAAATCAATATTTTTGAGTGGTTTGTGGGCGAAGTTTGAGGTAAAGAGGCGTGGACCTTTACTGTTTAATCATAGATAAGATGTATGATACGGAGATGTATATTATTTTGGCGCAGTAAACAATCGAGTGCGATTTGACGATGAGTGGTCTAATGACGCCTGAATAAGGCACTCTGCGTCTGTGTGAGAAATAAACGACCGTTTGCTAGAATATATCGAGCTAGCATCGGTAGTAAATGTCAGATGATGACGTAGTATGGACGGTGATGCAAACTTACTACGACTTCTTTGCGTAGGTCAATAGGTACGATTCAGGTTCACTACCTAAGAGTAAACAGCCAGCTTCAAAGCATGAAGTGAATACGACAAGTGACGATATTGTGGTTGAACACAAATGCGTTGATGGGCGGCTTCGGGAAAGTCGGTATATGCTCGGTGAAGGTGAACAATTGGACCCCCAATCATCAAGTGCGATAAGGATGATGACATCAACCGATAGCGTGCCATCGATAATCGTGTTTGCTCTGTTTACCTGATAATCGATAAGGGGGTATTCTCTAATATCGTTGGATGTTAAGAAGAGGAGAATTGGATTAGCAGACACTGTCAGCTTCTATTTTTTTAGTAATTATCAGTGTTAGATCTAGCGATGTTTTGTTATTTGCGCCTCACTTCATACAACAGGTTGGGCTAATCGCGAACCCGATGGCCACACTATTCTAATCGATAACCAGCAGAATCACACCTCGAAAAGGATGAAGTCTTCGATAGATCACAATGTCGGTTTAGTGGTAACATGATTAGAAATGTTAACGGATTGAGCTACATATGGTATTAGTAAAACTAATTTTTGAGGAGTATGGTTATCACACTGTCGAAGAACACGGGATAGTCTATACTCTCCGGTGATTGGAGTGTGCTTCCATTACACCGACACGCATATAATTTGACGCGAGGAAACTCTCCACGGTTTATGGCATCGCATTGCGCCGGGTGACATCAACTTAATCCCGAGAGGCGCTAGGAAGCTTCCTCGGTATAGCGATCACATAGGGGTGATTTCAAGAACTAAGCCACAATTTGATAGCTCATCTTCTTTGTTACCGTCACTTAAAACCTCCAATCAAGGGTGATGCCTAAAGCCACAAATTGACTTTGGCTTGCTTATAGTTTGTCGTAGACGATAGCGACGTATTGGTCTAGATTCTTCTTCACGTGGTATTAGAATCACGGCTTATCGTATTTCTGAAAAAACACAAACGTAGCTCGTTACC
Organism: Diutina pseudorugosa; assembly: GCA_030580175.1. NCBI lineage: Eukaryota > Fungi > Ascomycota > Pichiomycetes > Serinales > Debaryomycetaceae > Diutina > Diutina pseudorugosa. Next base: position 54,345 of record JAKTSL010000017.1, on the reverse strand, counting down.
ACCATCTCGTAAGTTCCTTCTGAGTCCCTGAATAATTACATAATGATCTGACTAGAAGTTTACGCGATCAGACACTTATGCCTTCGAAGCCTACAAATACGGGGTCGACACTACAACGTAAGTATAGTGTATGTGAATAAACTCAAATTGGTCTTTTCAGACACGAATCTAAACTCTATGAGTCATCAACAGCTTAGTTCGTATAACGAAGCAAGGGCCTTCAAATGCCGCCGCCACATCTTCGCATAGACCACAAAGTCGGAGACAATACAAACAATCGGCTCCGCCTTGCCGGCTTGTGCATCGGGCCGGTCGCCCGGGTCGCCATCGAATGAGACTAGTTTCTCGGGTATCACGGCGTTGCAGTAATGATCTATCAGACCATATCCCCCAACTGGAAGCGAATTTTGTCAAAACGTTCATCCAGGTAAAACTTTACCAAAACCTCGAATATCGGCGTGCCCTGCCTCTCGCTTAAGCTACCGAGCGCAAGACAAATCGTTGAATAGCACCTTGATGGGGCAAGTGCTCAATACCATGACCAATACAGCTAAACCAGATAGGGGCTTGATACCATGAACAATACAGCTCAACCAGACAGGGGTTGATACCATGAATCCATTGAAATTGTATTATTAACTATTATGAAAGTGCTAATGATAATTAAATGCCCACGGTGTAATCCTCCTTACACCACTTGGCTCTCAACCTCTTGCCAAACTTGTAGAAAGTAAACGGGATGGCGATCATCGCCAAAGAAATGAAAGCCAACAACCACGAAGCCCATTGCAAACCCAACTTGCGGTACATTTGTGGGGTAAATAAGGGGAAGGCGGCACCACCTCCTGATCTCAAGAACACCTTAGTGGCTAACGCCAGCGCAGCGTACTTGGCGTAAGTATCGATGATATAATTGTTCAATGAGTAGTAAATCAACACCATACCGTAGCCAAAGGCAATTCCTGACGAAGCAGGACCCACCCAAATGATATGCTTGTACGAAGTAGCACCAAGAATGAACAAGGCAATACAAGGGAAGGGAGAACCCAACATGGCCCCCCACAACCGATCTTCAGGCTCGGGTTTCCGACGCTTGACGAGCTTAGCGTATTGCTTTTCCAAAAGGGGGGTAGTGGTCAAGGCCAAGGCGGCACCAATGAGAATGGGGATAAACATAAGCCCGACCTTGTCATCCTTGAATCCGTACAATTCGCTAAAGATGACGGGGTACGCAAAGAAGAAGGCGTAAAGCAACGAGTAAATCAAAGCGACAAAGGCACACACAAGATCAAGAATAGGTTCGGTGACGACAAACTTCAACGGCCGTACCAAACAGTCGTTGATGAGTTGCTTGATTGACTGGGGAGTGGCTTCTTGTTCGGTCATGATCTTAGGGTTACCGGTTTCCTTTCTGAGGCGCTTAGCCCGACGCTTAAGAATCACGGGAGCGTAGGTTTCAGGGATGAGACCGACGACAATCCACATTACCCCGGCAAAGGCCATGTTTACCCATACAATCAAGTCGTAGCGGCCGGAGTCAACGGCAATGAAACCATTGACGATACCACCAAACACGGGGCCCGAGTAGGGAGCAAAGGAGAAGAATGCAATGGCCAACGACCGAGTTTCGTTGTGGATGTCCACGAGAGAAGCCCCGACATTGGTAAGTGCCAGGGCCGAGAAGACCCCACAAAGGAAACGACATACAAGCACGGTACCGATGTTAGGAGCCACGGCCACGGGAATATTGAAGATGACATAGAGACCAAAGGAAATGATGTAGACGGGTCTTCTCCCAATTTGTTCCGATAACGGAGCCCAAAGTAAGGGACCAACGGCAAAGCCAAGCACCATTAATGAACAGGCAAGAGTCGACACTTCGGTAGAAACATGGAACTTATCGTTAATCAAGAACAAGCCCAGAGCCATCAGCGACGACCCGTAAGCGGCACAAATGACAAAGATCGAAAAGATGATGGTATAGAACCAGCGCAAGGCTGCGTTCCAGTTATGCGGGTTTTCAGGGTCGCCAGGGGTAAAGGTGACGAATTGGATTTCGGGGTCGAGCTCTTCAAGTTTATCTATCTTGGCGCTCATTTCCTCGCTTTCTTCCTTTTCGAGCTTGGCAATCTTCTCGGGGTCGAAGTCCAGATCGGCTTCCTGAGCAAGGATCTGGGACCGACGACGAGTCACTCTCAGCTTGACTCGACCCATCGATTGAAGCGTTTGTACGGGGACCAACCCCGTTTCGGTTTCAAGGGTATATTCTTCGGGGAAAATGGGATTAGCAACGGGGGGAGCGTTGATATCAGGATGGGGGATATCTCGCAGCACCCCGAGCTCGGCGAGAGACTTGACGGTTTCGGTTCTCGTCACCTTGAGCTTGGCTTCCGAGCCATCAAAGTCTTCCGCCAGCGATAGCGATACCAGGGACTGGGCATCGGTGTTGATATCGGAGGCATTAAGTTCTTGCGGGTGGAACTCGGCAGCATCCAACGTCGACGACGAATTGTGGGTTGACAGTCTGGTCAATACCATGAGGGGACGATGCTGATGTGATGTGTTGATGAAATCTATTGCTCGAGAGTCTATCTCCGTTGCTTATATACTCTAGTATAATGACTACCCGGAAGTGTCTATAACCTGCGTCACTGGTGCATAAAATGGCGCGGCTTAATCTGCAGGACAGTTGCGGAATCGGCAAAACGGATGGCGAGGCTGAGGCAGATTGGTTGGGATCTCCCCCACCCCCGCCATAAACCCTATAACCGAGTCGACTCGGAGGTTGGTACCAATTGTATCCAGTTTTTCACCTTTATCCAAGCAACATTTATAAACAATTTGGTCAGGATTATTTTCCACCGTTATCTAAAAGCAACCGCCGTTCATTTCCCTCCAGCTGTCCCTTAGCGGGGACAAGTAAATGTCGACGTGGGGGACCGCAAGCTTCGATGCGGCTAGCTTGACGCAGCCATCATCCGATCGATATCCGGCGGCGGGTAAATCTCGCACACAGTTAATCACGCGCGGCTAGCGCTGCCGGGTAACAGCGGTGGTGTTTGCTTAATGCTACATCGGGCCAGATGCCCCAACCCAACCTTTACCAAACGGTCAATGAAACCGTCGTTTAGAGCAAACGATCGACGATAGCAAGTGAGCAGCATGACGTATGTTCTCGATGAGATGGGGTCACGTGGCCAGACACAACCAAAGAAAAATTGATGAAAAGTGTCGGAGATATAGGGCCATGGCCACAGGGTGGCTGCGGCAGCCCCAGCGTATTTCCGGAGTCGATGCCCAAAGTGCCGCTTCTGTCAACATGTACCGGTATACGTACATGATGAGGCATGATGAGAGGTCGCCGCTGACGGGCTGAAAATATGTCCTCGTCAGGGTTTTCAGGGTTCGAGTCCGTGCGGTACCTTTTTTCCCCTTATTTCTCTCCCCTAAGTCTCGTCCGAGATCGGTTACCTCTCTCAATTATACGTACACTACAAATTACACCACACACAGGGTAGCTGCATTACCTACAACTTGTGACAATGCTTTTCGATCTGGTATCGCTGCTGGTGCTGGCGGTATCCCAGCCGCTCTCCACCGTGGTATTCACCCTGTTTGCTGGCATTTCCATCATTGTCTTCCTCACCCTGACCCAGCCATTCTACCTTAAACTTGTGGCAGGAATTGACCCCAACACCGTCGGCAGGACCGTGGGAAGTTTGGGGACATTTGACGAGCTTGTGTCGATGACAGTGGCACCATTTGTTGGTAGTTTAGTCGACGGAGGACGTCAGCCTCGTCTTATCCAAGTGGCAGGGTTTCTGTTGGTAGCATTAGCGCTTTTAGCGTGGGCTCGGTGGTCTCACCCCGTGGGATTATTATACCTTGAACGAGGCATCTTTGCTGCTGGTATAACTCTGGTATTAACCATGCTGACGGTATTCCTCAATCATATTGCTCTGGTGCTGGGAACGGGCCATCTGGGCAAGTTTGCTGCTGCGGTGGGGATGGCGCTGGGACTTGGGGCTATCTTTGCCGTGCTGGCGTTTACTACGCTTCCAACCCGGCTTAGTCACTGGTTTGACTATCCTGAGTCAAAAGCCGTATCCATGGCCTATGTCGTAGTGGCAGGATGGGCGTTAGCGTCACTTATCATCACTGCCGCTGTTGGTCCCAAACTGAACCCACAACCGGGCCATCCTGAGCTTCTGTATTGGCAACGAGTTAAGCGAGGATATCAAGCTTCCAAAGGAGATCGTCGAGCCCAATTGGCGTTACTCGGAGGGTTTGTGCTGCGGCTGGCGCTGGTGGCCAATCTGGTGTTTATCCCTCTCTTTGTCTACAAATGGTACCTGGATAATGGCGAATGTCGGGGCGACCAACTAGACCGGTTCAATTGTGCTCTGGGATTCAAGTTTCTGGCAATCTTGACCGGAGTCAGTCAGACGGTAGCTTTGCTTAGTTCTCCATTGTGGGGTTATGCCACTGACAAGTTTTCTCCAGCCACGGTGATGGGAGTGTGTGCTGGTGTGGGGATGGCCGGATCCTTGGGGTTTGTGGCGTTGGTGTCTCTGCCCAAACTGGTGGCAGCGTTTGTAATGGTATCCCTTTTGGGGTGTGCTCAGCTTGGTGTGATTATCTCGCTGATGAGTATGTTATCCAAGATCGGAAACCAAAGCCCCGAGTCTCCTGATGAACAACAGGAATCCCAGGTGATTGGTACGTTACTGGGGTTCTATACCTTTTGTGGGAACATGGGAATCTTGGTAATTTCGCTTGTGGGGGGGTGGCTAAGTGATCGGTATGCCGTGGCACTATTTGTGGTTATCGGTATATTCTACCTAGCCATGGCTATTCAAGCGGTAATGGCAGGAAACCGAGCCTCGCAACCCTTGCTTTCCTAAATCAAATAGATAACAAACTCGACCGTTACTTTCCTAACTCAAATAGATAACAAAGAAACCACAACTAGTTGTTCTGTTTCTACAGAATTGTTGTCTCGGTATGTAGCATTATCATGTTGTTTGGTCCACGCATATAACCAATGTTGTTCATGAAATACCTCCCCTTCTAGAGTCTATTGTTGACGACGATTAACGTCCCATTCGGGGACAGTTTCAGGAACAATCTGTGGCCAAGCCCACCGTGAATCTGCACATCGTTAAGCCTCGTTGAGACGTCACACGATCCCTAAGTGAGGAACCCAAATGGTGACAAAATAAACCCACTACAAAACATAGACACTTAATAAATCGCTATCTCGCGATTTCCATTATAAAATCAACGGCTAATAATTTCCTTGAGTTGTGGGGATGGGTGGCTGGGCGTGGGGTAAAGCGGACACGCCGTCGACCGTTTTTTTCCTACACACTGCAGCTTTGACAGCAGTGAGCAAAGAGCGGCGATAACTCCATCGCCACCACCATAATTGTTAATCACTATAAAAATAAAAATTGTCAGATTAGCCTCCTAAAACTGACGTTTGACACAATGCCTGTCTAGCTTGCATTAGTGTGTGTAGTCGCGCCCCTTAAGCCCCTGGTTCAGCTGTCACCACTGGGAGACGTCACAAAGTCGCCCTCCAGATTTTTCGCGCCAGAAGTTTTTTAAAGCAACAGTGGGATGATCGAGTGGGTAACCACGGCACTCGCAGTTACGTGGTTGGCGTACCGGCTCGTGCGGCTCCTCTGCTGTCCCGTCGACACCCAGGCGCTCGGGCTCCATCTTCCTCCCGTTCCCGTCGTCGTCATCGATGTCATCGGACCCCAGGGCGTGGTGCTCCACTGGGACGTTGCCGCTGGCGATTACTACTATATGGTGATGCTTGATGGTCAGGAAGTGGCCAAAGTGGCGGGCAAGACCCAGTGTCGGTTGAACAATCTTCCCGCTCACCAGGTGTTGTGTATCGAGGTGGTTGCGGTCAATCTGATCACCCAGTTCCGCTCCAAGCTGGCGCCCGTGTACGTGGAGCCGCTGGTGAGTCATGATCTTGTCAATAAGGCGATTGCTCTGGCCGCCAGCTCCCATGCCCTCCCGTTGGCGCTGCTGGAAGTGCCCCAAGTATCATTACCGCAAACGGAACAGATCAAACAAATCACCGAAGCATCGGCGCTTCAACGCCAGCTTGACCAATCACAAAGCGAGCTTTCCAAGCTTGCCTCCGAGCTTGATTCGGTACACAAACAACTGGCAGCCGAGATCGCTGATCTCGAACAGAAGCTCCGCAAGTACAAGAGCCAAGTGGAGGAGGAGAATGACTCGAAGATGAAGAAGGATATGGACATTAAACTGTTGGATAAACGCAAGAACGAGTTGCTGTTTGCCAAATCCAAGCTCAAATCCCAGTTGGACCAGATCCACCACACGATGAGACTACAACAAAAGAAAGTGGGGGATGTGCGGGATCGAGCGGAAAAGCTCCGCAAGTCGACGGCGCAGCTCTTGGGCCACGAAGCTAACGAACAGAGGAAATTGACAGCTCAACGGGACATGATCCAGCGGGAAATCGACACGGTGAAACAAACGATCGAGGCGACGGAAGCGCAAATCAAGCAGCTCAACGTCGACAAACGCGCCGCCACCCAGCAGGCAACCTTAATCCGCAAGGCGCTCGAGCTGGGGGACTGGGGCGCCCTCACCACCGCCGACAGCGAGCTTGCTGACCATTGGGCTCAATTGGCTCACGAAGAGGACAAATGGCGCCGCATTTATCGCCAGGAAGTCAAGAAGTACGTCGCCATCCACCAGCTGTTGGAAATGGCTCGTCACGCTCGCGACAACTCCTACACTCCTCAGAGAGTATCGGAGTATCTGGCGTCGACGGAGTTTGGCGATCCTCTCCCCAAGAAACGCTATACTCGTTCCCAGCTGCCCGATGTGGTTCCTGAACGGCTGGCGACGCCACAATCGCTGGTGGCCCCGCAGCCGACGTTCCACAACCACTACGAGTGGGTGTATGCTCCCGAGAACGATATGGTGCTGCCGGCGCCGGTAGCTCCGGAAATCACCTTTGGCGGCGCCGCCGACTACGCGTCGCCAGCGGAGATGGCGCCGTTTGCCCACGGACGTCTGGTATCGGCGACACTGAATACCACCATGCCCTTGGCTCTGGCGATGCCCATGGCTCCCGTAGCCTCAGCAACGACACCGATGTTCTCGCCGCCGTTGGCGCAGCCGGTGCCCGAAGCCGTCGACGCCATCCACTTGGACCCCGACCTCCTCAGTCTCCAGTACCAGCCGGCGCTTGCCGCCAACGGCAGCGCCCCGTTATACCCGCAATTGGACTACCACTCGTTACTCTATGGCTACGGGCTGCCGCGGCTAGCCAACCCGGCGCTCTCGCCGCCGGCGCTGGTGTCGCTGACGCCAGTACCTCCGTTGTGGAACGATCTGACGCTTAACTTGCTGTCGCTGGTGGGGTCGAACCTGAACATATGGGCGCTGGACGATGCTCGGGGCAATAGCCACGGACGGACGTTGTCGCTGTCGTTGTGGAAGCATGACATTCGCCTGGACTTTTCCCCGTTTGGTCCCGACGAACAGGAAAAGAAGCACGTGGCATAGTTTGCATAGTAATACAAGCATATACAAGAAACCAGCACTGGGACATGTGTAGATCGTCTGCTTTGGGGCCTATGTACATAAAGTAGATGAGGAAATGTGGTTTATTCATATGTGATGGTAATCTGGTTTTGTGGTCAAAGACTCGTTGCTGCTCAAGAAGGAACGTTGGTTTTCTAATTCAGATACTCAACAAGTAGCCTTGAAAGTCACTACCGGTAAGCCTGTATCGGCCGTTGTCGATCTACCTGTATTGATTTGTAGTTTGTTGGTGGTTTGTCAGTGGTGGTAGGTATTACTCACGGTATTTGCAACATTGCCAAAATTTTTGGGAGTCTTTTACGGGATTTGTTAGCTATAATGGGGCTACTGTTGCAAAGAGGGCGGTCTATTTTGTCGAAAACGATAACATGGGTACTTTTGCTTTATTGTGAGTCTTTGTCAGATGTGAAAGTGATGTCTAAATATCCAACGAACTTGACCGTTGGAGGTGACGTTGGGCTCATCATTTACTTCGTTAATATGCCAATTGACTGGTTAGGGCAGTACAAGTGACGATGGGTTACAGGTCGATTATTGCCAGACTTTACACCAAAGAAAACGCCAAAAATAGGCTTTTCGGCATCTACTAGTCATGTAGTCACTAATTCACAACAAATAAATTTTCATGATTTTTTTTGATGTTTGACATCGTCGGCTGGGGTTTGGGGTTTTCATGGATCATCGCGCCTAACCGTATATTATGAATTGATGAAGATTGCACCATCAAAAGCGGTAAATGGAAATCTGAAACAACCGTTGCATTCAGCACGTCTCTATCTTTCTGGTAATTGCCTAATAAGCCTCAATCTCAAAACTTTTTGGAACCGATTTCATGCGATCTGACGTTTTTTAAGTCCTCTATTTTGCGATTTATTCAGTCAGGTCAAAGGTTTACGGAAATCAAAGCCACCTAGCATGAAGCCAGCAGTTGGCTCTATAAAACCCAAGTATCGCTTCTCTGCTTTTATTTGTAGCGAGCTCGCTATTGTACATTTTACGTGTTTTTGGTGCGACCAACCCCTAGGCCAAATGGGCAAAAATCGACAAATCAAATCAACAAATTTTCAATGTCCGTCAAATTCCGTCAAACTTTGTCTAGGTGAAAAGGCCACCCGTTTAAACATAGTTAGCCATCTTTGAGTCGCTACTAACTAGCGTAAACCGTGATTTTCTTCGCAATACGCGGGGTCAGTGTAAGTTTTGGGGGTTCGCACCCGAGTCAAATTTTTACCATGGCTGCGGCGAGCGCGAGTCAAATTCTCTCGCCAACCCAATCTTCCAAGCTCATCCATCGAAAACCATCAAACTCATCAATTTTTTGAACATTGGCTCAAAAGATAGCCACGTATCTCTAGACCACAATGGATACCTTCAAGTGGTCACATTAGGCGTGGCCGATGCCGTCAAAATTCACCATTTAGTTTGCGTTGCGCAACGGTGCACTAAGCCGTATATATATCTACAACAAACGACCCTGCTGTCCACAGCATAAGGTTAGCGGTAGCGGGCGGACCGTTCTGTGAATGTGTCAGTATTTAACGTTATGTCGAAGTTTTCGAGTCACCAGCGCCGTCATTGACTTGTTCTGGTGTATGGGTTTCAGCGGTGATGGTAAAATCACTGATAACCCGATTGACGCGAGCCACATGGTCTTTGGACTTAGCGTCGATAAACTTGGAAACGTCGCTCTCCCAATCAATCGTGAACTGGGTAATCTCCTTCAAGAGATGGTGATGATACAGGTGAATGTCGTCTTGCATGGGAGCTAATAAGCGACTGCAAGTGGCATTATACATAGCCTTCTTACACAGAAGTTGGAGCTTTTCAAACCGAAACTTTATGACCTCTCGGCAGCGGATTATATGTGGTTGCCGCAAGGCATACACGGCAACGTCTTTGATGAATGAATTGTCGGTACGCATCTCGTTCACAGTAGTTAGCACAGTAATGAGCATCCGTTTCATATACTTTCTCGTTCTTCGCAAAAGAGCTTTGCCAAAGGCCACGAACGTGGATTCAAAAGCCTGCTCGAGACCCTCTTTCACCTCACGGTAAACAGTGCTGATGTATTTCTCGAGGCAATTGCCGTAAGCATGACAGGCATCGTCAAATTCGATCACAGCTGGGGTGGGGTTTGCAATATTCTCACGAAATTCATGGCTAATATTTTCAAGAGTGCCGGCAAAGTGGATGGGGTACCGGAGGCGACTTTCGAGTGTAATTATTGATTCTTGAATGTGGCTCACAAGACGGTCGTTGAGTTTATCAAAGCCAACTTCAAGCGCTTTAACTTGGACAGAATGATCAAACAGATTTTGAGGCAGGGTCATTGGCGGGATTGCTTATCGATATGGCACACGTACGATAACTCTATGCTTCATGATTACCTATTTGGAAGGTTAAAGGCAATAACAAAGACATGATAACAATTGAAGCAATTGCAACGCTCTTAGACCTTAATCAGTGTCTACCACCTCATATAGAAGCCATTAATCGTCATTCTTTGAAATTTTCCCGCTTGAATGAACTAAATCTTGTCAATTGACCTTCTTTCACTTAGTCCCTTCATTTCATCTTTTCGGTAAGAGTGGTCAACTTGTAATTTCAAAGAGGCAAATAGAACATGGCAAAATCATAAGGTAAGCTTTTTTAACAATCAGCGTCATGTATACCTTTTCAATTTAAACTCCATAATACGCTTGATCCGAGTAGCATACAACCAAATACGGATATACCATAAAGCAAAGTAACAATTCGTGTAAACGCCGTAAATTTCTGAATAGCCTAAATTCAACCCTGGTAATGTTTTCACATTACCTATATCCGTCCCAATTGTCTCAATCGTCTCATATAGGCTATCAAAATCATTTTTTTCAATCTCATGACTATAATCTGATTGGTACCGTCAAGAACGTCATGACTGTCATTGTATGCCTTAACCATGTTTACATGTATCATCGGAGCTCACATCATTCCCACACGTTTCATATAACCAAGCAAATTCGTTTTTCGTCTCTGTCTTCGTTGAGGTGCCATCCAATCATAAGTCAGAGGGCAATACGGCATTCGGGAGGTGTTTTTCGATACACGGTTTCCGCTGGGCTGACCGTAACTTTGTCGAGAAGGAGGGGCTGTTGTCACGGGCCGTGGGCGTGGTGGAAGATCCTGTGGTACTGACAAACTTTGCCTTGGAGGTGGTACCGACAAGTTCTGCCTTGGAGGTGGTACCGACAAGTTCTGCCTTGGAGGTGGTACCGACAAGTTCTGCCTTGGAGATTGTACCGAGGTATTTGGCCTGGAGGGCCGTACCAGATTATTTGGCATATGTGGTGGTACCGAATGATTCTGCCTAGGGGCTGGTACCGAAGCGCTCTGCTGGGAAGACAGTGCTGGATTGTTACACATTGAAGGTGGTGGCACATAGTGTATCACCTTGAGAGGTGGCATATTGTTCACCTGGGGAGGTGGCGCATTATTGACTTGGGGAGGTGCCACTTTATTCACCTGAGGATGTGCCACTTTATTCACCTGAGGATGTGCCACATTACTCACTTGAGGTGATGGCACGTTAGTCACTTGAGCTGGCGCATCATTCACTTGAGGAGGTGGCACATCATTCACCATAAATGATTGTGAAGCAATAGTTGTTTGCGATTGTTGTGGTACGGTATTTGTCATCGGTGTACCATTGTTTACCACACGGCGTTTAGGTCCATAAGGGTTCTCTGGCATGGGGCCAACAATCACAGTCGTGTTTGGTTGACAAATTTGGAAATCGACGGATGGTTTGTGAAGTCCACACCGGCAGTTATAATCCCAGTTTGGTCTAAAGCACTTGCGACACCCAAAGCAATATGTTCCATTGTAAATAGGGATGGCAGGAAGTTTGGTTCTTATGTTGCAAGGAATGTGATCGAGGGGACAATTCTTGTCCCTGAGAACCTTACTGATTATAGCTCGCAACTTTGGGGGGAAATAATCCGCGGTGTGTTTCGTTTTATGGTGATGGTTGACTTGATGTCGAAGCACCACCATGGGTTCATGTCCTTCGGCGCATACGAGCATTCCTGTCTCGTCATGCCGTTTGATGTTTACCCCCGCTTCAACGTTATTGTGGTCGGTTCTGGGTGGTGCTGGAGGTTCAGGGATATGTGCTTGGGACAGTATTCCTTGATCATGGGAACGATCACTTACAGCACTATTGTGATCCATCGATGTGGCCATTGGCGGTTGTACTGAATCAATCCTAGGAGTTTGTACGGCAATAGATCTTTGCAATTGGCCACCCTTTGATTGGGATGGTGGCACCACATTAGGTCCAACTGTGACTGGTATGCTCTTGCAGCTGGAATCACTAGCCGTTGGCTGAGGAGAAGGTTCTTTGGGTGGAGAAAGTTCTTTGGGTGGAGAAGGTCGTCTGGGTGGAGTAGATCGTCTTTGGGAAGTAATTTGCCTTTGGGGAGTAACTTGTCTTGGAGTAGATTGTCTTGGAGGGGTAGCTTGTCTTGGAGAAGTAGCGTGTCTTGGAGGGGTAGCTTGCCTTGGAGGAGACAATTGAATTGGTGGAGTGCACAAGTCGATAACTTCAGTAATATTGTCTGATGGAGGTAATGGAAGTGAATTGGATACATCAATTCCAATCGGCAGAGTGTTATCACCAGACGTAGGCGCCCAGTGTGGAGCGGAAACATTGTTATTCATGGCGGTGGTCACTCTTATCGGAGTTGATGTTGCTTTAGCCATGTCGGGCTTCTTCTTCACCAGCTTTGATCCAACAATGAACTTTTGAAGAAGCTCATCAAACCCACTATGCAATTGATCACGTTTAGCTTTCTTCAGCCTACGTATGACACCAGACACCTCAATGGATTGGATAGTCCTCGTCACTATGTTCAGCCCGCCACCAAATAACCGTGGTTGGGGAATAGTTCGGTCTTTGATCGGTAGCGAAAACAGGGGAATCTCATCACTATAATGGAACGAATGGTCATCTTCAATTGGGGAATCGAGTGATAGAGGTCCGGTACACACCAACAGGTCTCCCTGGCCGAGATTGACCATCGTCTCCTAGGGAATTGTGGTGGAGGACGCGCTGTGGGGATGGAAGAGCTCACACGATGTTCGGTTAAACGATCGCCGTGATGAGCCGATGAGACTCACGACGGGATGATGTCGTTTGACACCAACAAATACTATTCAATCGAGAATAAAACCTATGCAATTGAATGCTTTAAAGGAGATATATTTCATCTTGCTGGAGAAATATTATGATAGGATCTTAGTGATGACGTCATAGACCATTTTATTAGAAAATAAACTAGCCAACACCATATACTAATTCAACAGGACCAATTGTAAGCTTAATGAGGTGGCTTTGATCGCTACTACAAACACACTTAGGGGGTCATTTATTTTGGAATTATTTCAGAACAAGATAGTCACTTTCACTATTCTATGATCTAGTTAGCTAAAGTGATCCCAAGTTTCTGTAATTATTCAAAGCCATTGAGGACCGAAAGTTGGTCCCTCTGTTAACAGGCTTTCGAGAGATTCAATCCATCCAGTCTTACAACTCGTCGGATAATCCCTTGCGCATGGCCATGGGGTTGCCAAACACATTGTGGCGAGCGTCGAGCAACCGCTTGTGCATTTGCGGTTCGGCCCCCTTGGTCTTGACCACTTCGTCGGCTAACCACGTGAGAAACTCGTCGTTGGCGTTGAGATCCTCGTTGCGCTTGTGCAAGTCGATAAGGGCGTCCAAGTAGTCGTCGAACTTGTCCTTGGGCACCAACGGCACCCGCTTCTGCAAGTAGGCCAGCACCTGCTCGTCGGGCGCCTGGCCCTGGTCGCGTTTGGCCAGGTCGTCCTCGAGGATGTTGAACAACCGTTGGCGAGCTTCCGTGCCCAAGTACGGGTAGTATTCCATGAGCTGGCTGGGCGTCGTCAACGGCAGCACCACGCCCAAGATCCGCTTTTGGAGGGTATCGTCCCCTTGAGGGAGTTGGCTAAGCAAGTCCTTGACGGTGGCGTCGTTGTGGGGCAGGTCAAGCGCCAGTTGCACGGCGTCGGGGTTGTTGCGCAACAGCGAGGCCATGATGCGGTAGATGGAGTCCTGGTGTTCGGGGTGTTCTTTAGCAACCACAAGTAAGCGGGGGAAGATCTGGGGGTTGTGGGTGAGCTTGGCGCCGTGTTCCAAGTCGTGGGAAAGGTCAGCAATGATGTCGAGTGCGGGTTCGAGGCGGGTGCCCCCACCCAAGATCTCGTCCACCGCCGCTTGCCACGAGTCAATGGTGTCGTGGAGTTGGGGAGTGTACACTACCACTTGTTCCTGATGCTCCGGGTTGACGTAGACGGCATTGACCTCGCCTTCGCTGTCGTCCATCAACTTGGCTTCGCGCTTCAACGTGTCGACATTGAGACGGACGTGGAGTCCCGGGGGGATGTCCTGGCCCGGGCGGATTTCTTGCCAGTCGTCACTAGGGACAAATACCTTGGGATAGCAGTCGTTGTCCGAGGCACAGATGGTTTCAGCAGCCACCGCAGCCGCTACGCTCAAGAGGAGAGTGGTGATACGCATGGTGCGAACCGACGATGCCGAGATCGCCTTGAAGTGGTGATCCCGGCAATGTGGGTGATCGTGACTATGCTTCTACTTTGGGTACAATATTGAGTAATTGGTGGTTGGTAATGGATGGTGAAGACGCTGTCAGTGGGAGTATGGGCTTGTCATTGGTGTTTGATTGGTGCCTGGAATGGAACATCCGGAGTTGGTAATGGCGAGCTTCAAAAGTAAAGGAATTCAATAAGCTAGTGTGAGAAAGGTTGAGTATATTGTTCCATTGCTATATGATTTCCTAATGAATTCGTGGATTATTTGGAAAGGGTCGCATGCTAGTAGGACCGGAGTTAATAATCCGCATGATCAAAGGCATAACCGAAGATTTCGCTTAAAGTTAAATTAACGAGTAGAAGGAGTCCGTGTGCTAATAGGTCAAAACTATTCAACTGGTATGTCACCTTTTATCGTATTGCAGTTTTATATCACCATCAGTGAACCATCTGTCTCAACCGTGTGGCTATGATTTCTAACCGTCAATTAATGACGAAAACAACCACAAATCAATCCAATTACGGGGAAAATCACGACAATGTAATTATCAAAAAGAATGTTCCTTTATAATTGATCTTTTAACTTATCCTCAATTTTCCCCTCCTCCATAACGCCGTCTTTGATTTTGTGGGGTGCCGCATGGATCTCATCCACCATTACTCCTCGGACGATTCCGACGACGACACCCCCGCCGACGATAGCGTCGACTCCCTCCACATCTACCTGCAAAACTACGCAGAGATGATCAACAACCGCAAGCTGGTGTTCTGTCTCCTCCAGTGGACACCCAGCGCCGCCACCGTCGCCAAACTTACTAGTGCTAGCCAACGACTATTCCAGCAGCTCCCCCAGCTCCAGCTGCTTCAATGGCGTCCCACTCACGAGCTGGATCAAATCTGGGGTTACCACGTTAGTATCACCCAGAATATCACGTTCCCACCCTACCGGCTTCCTCAATTTCAAAGCCATCTTCGCCATGCGCTTATGGACGAAGTCAAGCTTGATCCGAGCCTCATTGGCGTGCTTCCAGAAAAAGCAGCCCTGGCAGCCAAGCTCGCAGCCATGCTTGGTATTGATAACCTTGCCAAACCCACAATCAACATCCCCGTGCTTCCCCAAGCTCTGTACTTTTATCGGCCTACAACGCAAACCTCGTTCATTGCCCTTGAACTTAGCCACCAACCGGTGTTTCGTCAACTCCAACGAACCATCGAGGCCACTGCACGAGCCCATGAAGGGATAGTGGGTTACACTAGCGACGACTTTTGCTTCCACGTAACCATTCAGTACGGACGAGGCCCGACGCTGGCGAAATGGCGACGAGACGTCAGCAAAGCCATCAGAAACATTGACCTTAGTGACATCATCGACGATGACGTCGTCGTCGACTTTAGTAAGCTCGTGGTGCTGACCATTGGCACTCGTGCTGCTGATATCATCCCGCTCATTCCAGAAACGAAAACAGTCAACCCGCAGCCACCGCTGGATACGATTGCCACCCGGGCCAAACTGCTTACGCTTCCGCATCATCGCCGTCTCCGTAAACCTCGAGGAGGCAAACGGTCAAGCAAATGATACTGTCGACAAAAACCGGTTACCTTATTTATTCTATTAAAAATTGCTTTAATCAAAATGCACACACTATGCATTTTTCCAAATCGCCGCCGAGTAGTGTTTGACGAACGCAAGCGGGTCCTCGATCTTGCCATCCTTGGGGATGGCGTGGTCCAGGGCAAACAGCTTGATCGGCATCACCAACACGTCCGACACGAGCTTGGGCTTCTTGAGCCCGCGGAAGTCCTTCCAGCTCACCGCCTGGAACACCAGCGATTGCACCCAGTCGTTGAAGTAGTGGAAAACGACGTCGGTCCACACCCCAGCCCCCGTCCACTTCAGAATCTCGAGTTGCTTGTCATTAGCGTGTCCGGGCAACCGCAACCGTTCATCACTCAGCAAACTGTTCAGTTTACGTACGGTCTGCTCGATAATCCGAGCAATAACCTCTCGAAGCACTGGGTGACCGGGTTTGGCTTGTACGACGAACTGACCGAACTGTAAGCGACGGTGAGAGTCTTCCTTCCAGTTGGCGGCGTTGTTTTCCAGTTCCACCAGCAAGATCATCCCCAATTCGTCGGGCAGAACATTTTCCGGGATCCAGTTGGGGATGGGTTGGAGTGGGTAGGTGTCAATATCGGCGTAAACCCCACCCTTAGCGAAAAGGATAAGGTAGCGGAAAAAGTCCATCTTGAGGATGACTTCGGGTAACTTTTCGTAAGTTTGCACCACTTCCGGGACCTGGCGGTACAAGTACTTGATCATGGTATGGGCGGTGTCGTCATTGAAGAGCTCGTGGACAAAACCAGGGTTCTTCCACGCCCATTGGGCTTCGCCGTCCTTGTATTGCTGGTCGAAACGGTCATCATTCAATCCGTGCTTCCACAGTTGCCACACGTAGGCCGGGAACTTCACCAGGGGGTCGTAGGGGAAGAGATACGTCAACCGTTCGCGGAGGGTGCCCTTTTCTGGCGGCAGCTTGAGCAAGCGGACTTCGTCCAAGAGCACCTGGTTCTGGTGTTCGAGCCGCGTCAATCGCTTGTCCTGTTCGGTCATGATCTTGTTGAAGAGTTTGTCGATCTTGGCCAACACCTCATCGTGGTTTTTCGTCAGCTCTCGGTTGACCATCTTTGAGATCAAGTTGTCGTCATGCTGGAAGAGTTCCTGGAGCTGTTTGCTCAGCGCTTTCAGCGTGGTCAACCGTAGCACCACCCCGAGCACCACGAGCACGAGGAGGCCCACGAGGATGGGCCGCTTGCGTTGGTTCTTCATCCCGTCGTGTCGTGGCTCACGCGAAAATTTGTCCGCGCCTCACACGGTTGGTGGCAGGTGAGGAATGGGCGAGTGATTTGGGGGTTGATCCGTAGTGATTTCGAGTGATTCGAGGTGTGGTAATTAAATGTGGAGGGTTAGCTTTGTCAGGGTGGTTTTTTACGGGGTGATTTCGTTCCCTACAGCTCAACAAGGGGTGATTCAGGTGTCTCTAGGGCTATTAGTAGATAGTGCGAAATACGAGCGAATCCTAAAAGAGTAGGTATGGACTAGAGAGATAGACTGACTGACAACAACACTAAAAAACTTCCAGTGACAAACTGCCTGAACCCAACCTCCTTGGTCTAACTAAAGATAATCACCACATTGATAACCATAATTATCAGCATTTGAGAGAATCAGTGCGGAACGTGTTTGTGGTGCCAAACATTCCCATTACGATCAAATTTCAAGACATCGACATCAGCGATTAAATTTCAGGGAATCCTCAAAAGATATACTCCGATCAAAACCGTTTAACCCCTTTAACGGTCAACGATACAGTGGAATCGTCCATCGGCAGGTACACCCGGTTAGTAAGGTGACAACTGTCGGCAAGATTATCTAGTCTTTGTGGTGGGGCTGATGCCGACATTTATCGCACATTCCGAACAACGCCATAAGCCCATATAGCCGCAGCTGCGTCAAGCAAGGCATCGTCTGAGAACCCGGTGCCGACACTACGGTGAGCCAGCCTGGTGTAGTGACAGCCCTTTTGCTTCCCCTCTTTCCCTCTTCCGCGATCAGTAGACATCAGTAGACATCACCACCAAAAGTAGCCACCACTACAAGTCAAGCTATAGGACCGTTGTATTCGTTAAGTGACCTTAGTTGGTTAACTGACCTCAATTGGTCAGTTCCAATTGTCATCGCAAGTCGTCATGACAAATCCTTAGTTTCCAAGTCATAAAATGGGGTCATTTGCCATTAGGTAATGGCAAACATCTCCCATTACTGCTTGGCCAGAATCTCAGGCGACTTTTTGGGTCGCAATCGCAATTCGCGCCGGCACGAACAGTTCCGACAGTCTTGCCCTCTCCTCCACACAATGGCTCCTCTCTATGGCGGTGCCATCGACGTTACCCTTCCTGACGATGCTGTGGACGCGCTGAAGGTCCGTGAGGTCCCCGACACCCAGGAGGTGTTTGTGTTCTCGCACCCGGAGCTGGTGCTTTGGGACCGCAGCTTGATCTTTGATCTCTTGGAGTTGGTGGACGGCGACAGCTACGACGCCATCATCGCCCACCACATTGCCGATATCACCGACGAAAACCCCACCAATCGCTACCTTGAGGATGTCGTTACTGACATTGATGTCAATGGCACCAAGGTGCCGTGTAAGCTCTCGCTCATTGAGTTTACCAATCGTCGTCGCGACGCCACCGAAGAGGGAGCTCCCAAATACATCGTTACCCTTATTGGGTTGATTCGCCTTGAGAACGTTACCACCGACTTCCTCGTGACGCTTAACGTGCCGGTGGCCGATGCTAATAGTGGTGATAAGGTGGTGGTGGATCCCGCGTACGCTCTCTTTAAACAAGTAGTGGGATCATTAAAGGTGCAGCGGTGGGATCTCTTTGGTTAAGTGGGTAAGTAAGTGCTCTAAAGTGTCATAATTAACAAAATCATCATATTCAGTTTATCATTTGAGCTAATCTATTTAGTTTATCAGTTTAGCAGCTTGGACATTTTAGCAGCTTAGCAATTTAGCAGTTTAGCAATCTAGTTTAGCTGTTTAGCTGTTTAACAGTCTAACAGCTTAACTAAGTTTATCAGTTTATCAGTTTATCGGTTTATCGGTTTGACAGATTGTCACGTTCATAAAATGGCAAATTACAGTTTAGCCTGTTGTCATGGTGAGCAAATTGTCATGGCATATAAAATAGCAAAAGTTCATCGATCATTATTCGTAAATAAATATTAAGCCATTCTAAACCGGAATGGGTGGAAAAGGTCTTTTTGTCACCTCACGATATTAAGGTCAGGCCGGTGCCCATAGCAACCATTTGTAGCCTAGTAGTTGGTGGAAGTGCTCGGGCCGCACATCAAACGCACCTTCAGATTTATAGTTGCGAGTACGAGACGCCCGCTGCCACCAGCGATACCAGCAGCACTACGGGCTTCTTGATCAGTTCCATCACCACTCTGACGGTGGTGATTGATGCCAACACGTCGCCGATCCAGCCGAACACCGGACGGAGGTAGTAGACCATCAACAGCAAAATGAGCACCACAACAAAGTCCATCACCTTCTGTTCGGCAGGAGTGCACAGGGCGTGCGGGAGATGGTAGTAGTAGAGCTCGTAGGCTCTGCGGATCTTTTTCGGGACGACCAGCAACGACATGGTAAAGACAAGTAGGGTTAGGGAAGGATGGAGGTTCTGGTGGATGGGAATGCTGTGTTTATAAGCCGAATGCGCCTCGGTGCTTTTGCTCTAGCCGCTGCAGCCCGGCATTTAGGGGCAATGTGCCACTGCCAAAGATTTCCGTAAATCTTTGTCAGCGGTGTCAGCCCGCATGCACTAAACACATCTCCGCTACATATTCCGATAGTACCGGAACCGGCAGACAGCGGGGCCACTAGCCACTGTCGTAGATGGGGACGACGACGAATTCCTCGAGGTCAAGACCAGCTAGGGTCGGTAGCTAAAGCAAGCAAGGTTCCCGGAGCGGCCGAGACGCCTGCCCCATCCGTCGCTATTGTGACTTTGTACCGGGCAAGCTGTGGTTGCGGTATCCAGCACCTCCGGCATCGTGACCGGTAGTGTGCGTCTTTTTTTTTACAGGCTTCCTGCCATGCAAGGCGGAGACGGGTATCAGCGGGATTTCCTTGGCAAACGAGCCTCAGCTCACTAGCCACAAATCACCGGCGGTGGCAGGTTAAGTGGGTGCAGCGACAGCGGTGGCATCGGCCACTAGCGAAGTAGCGACCACGCCAGCGGGACGAGGGGGTAGCCACTGTTGCTCTTTCGACCAGGGAATAGTGTTAGGCGCTTCGCATTTCTTCGGGGAACCTAACTCCATAACCGGAGGACAAAAGCCCCCCGAACGTCCGTTTAGGGGTACCCGGGATGGTAGCGCCGGAAGGTCGGCAACAAAGCGCAAATTAGTAAAAAAAAAACGAAGCAGAAAAATTTACGCTCGGCGTTGACGTTTTGGTACCTGGGCGGGCTCGCAACCAGCAACCACCGCCAGAAGCAGGTTTTTGACGGTAACATCGTCGATGCCGCTGGCATTCGCCACCACCTGCACCCCGCCGTCGACCTTGGCCACAATCAATCCCGCAAGCTCCTGTTGCCGTTCCAAAGAGCCTCGCCGGTACTTGCGGAGCCAGGTGGGAGCCAGAGCCACCACATAGTCGCCGTGCGGCTTTGTGGTGAGCGACAACGTGCCAGAGGCACAAATACGCTCCTGGGGCGGGCAATCGAGCCCTACGGGTGCAGGTACGGAGTGGAAAGCCCAGGCCACCACCCAGCGAGTGGTGAGTCCCAAGCGGAGCGGCACTACCACTCGGTTGGTGACATTGAGTTGGTGCAAGTAGTCGATGACCGACCCAATATCGTCGTAGATGCCCACGAGCGACGAGTACCAGGCGTAGGGGTGGATATTGTGGTCCTTGGACGACTTAATCATCCACTTGATGAACGCTACTTCACCGCCAGGGTAGTAGAGCTCGCTAGGGGCCAGAGGAAGGTTAGCTCCGGGTTTGTGTCCCTGTTTGGCATGATGCCGGGCCTTAAGGTCGGCTTCGTCGTGGTAGAACGGAGGGTTGCTCACAGAGTATCGTACCGGAACTACGGGCCACTGAGCTTGGTGTAAGAGGGTAATGTGGTCTTTGAGGCCATTGGCATTTACCAAGTGGCGAGCATGGTCATATGAACCACGATTGCACTCGGTGGCAACCCAATGAGCCTTGTGATGGAGCAACGGGTAGATAGCCGACGAGCCGGTACCTATGTCCACAAGCACACCTGGCGGGACACGGAGATACTCGCGGACGACGTCGGTGGGCTCACAAAGGCGTTCCATCACCGTAAGGTACTGGAGGCGGACGGGGATACGCGGACACAAGTGGGTGCGGCTGAGACGAACGGAAAGCCCGAAATAGTGGGCAAGCGTGGCTTCGGCGACTTGGTAAGCGGTTTCGGGATCGCTGGCGACGGCAGTGACATCGATATCAGGGTAATGGCTCTGGAGCTGGCGAAGCGACACCCGAGGGAACATACGCACTTTTCGGTTATGGGCTCTGCCCCATGATGATTTATAAATATACAAAATATTGTATCTAATTGTTTGCGCGCATTACGAGCCCGGGCACGGCTGTGAAGATGGAGTGTTGTTATCATCCGAGGCAATTATCCTAGGTGTTTTCATGGATATTTTTTCTTCCTTTCAGTAACGATTAGTCATCGCAAAAAGTGCGTACCCTATTTACTAATGTAGCGACCGGCGCCGACTCAAAAATGATAGATACCTGTGCCACAGATTGGCTGATGTTATGATATGGAACAAGGTGAGACAATAATAATCAAGAATGAAAAAAAAATCTCTCAAACATATGGTGCCATCCACGTGTGCACTCCCACTGTCACACCTATACATCCAATATCCAATATTCACACTCACACTCACACTGGGCTAGCTTGCTAATTACAACTGCACGCCGAACCGATCGGGCCATATCACCGGCGCTACCAACAGCCATCCGTACAAAATAAAACACACCCACAGCAGGCATATCTTCACCCACAGAGCAAAATAGGTCCGGCCCACGGGGACAAAGTCGCCCAAGTCGTCCTGCTTGACGTTGATCGTCAATAACGTCGCCACGTATTGGGTGGCTAAGAAGAATATAACGTGGAACAACAGGTAGTTGTACTTGACCCGAGTAAACTCTTCGTCGCCTTCATCGATGCCATCGGTATACAAGTCGACTTCGTGGAGCGCCAGTTCCGGTAACAGCCCTTCGTCCACGGCTTGTTTGATTGCCTGGTACCGCATTTCGTTGCGAGGACGATGGTGGGTCACCAGCTGGTCGGTAGCAATGGGCAGCCCGGCAAACGCCAGGTTGGCCGCGGCTCTCGTCGTGGTATAAGCCACGGCCAAGAACGTAAACAACGCGCCCAACACGATACTGGCAGTACGGGTTCCCCGACTACGAACCAACGGGTTGCAAAACTTATCGTCGGGTTCCAGAGCTACCGCCAGCATCACCAAGTAGGTACAATAGAACACCACCATCAGCGACTGGGCGAGCCCGGCGTGGGGGTTCAGTTCCTGGATCGTCTGGTTCACCAGCATCGCCAGAATGATGATGGAAAAGATCAAGTTAATGGTGATGGCCGTCTTGTTCATCAGACACCCCTGGCCACAGAAGAAGGTGTACATGAGGATGGTCACCACCACCAGGGCCACGTACATGAGAAGAGTGCCTCCAACCAAGAGCTTCTTCCAGATCAGCGAGTCGCCTTCCCCAGTAAGCTCTTCCATCTCAATCTTTTCGAGACAAGTTTCCGCCCAAGCATGGGCAAAGTCCACTAACAAGATGAGGCCAATACCCAAGAAGATCGTCAGGAAAATGATGGCGATGTGGTTACCATAGAAGACAAAGAACAGATCGGGAATGAGAAAGAAGTTGACGACGATAAGCCCAAGCCAGGCAAAGATCTTCCCCCGCCACATGCCGTTTTGAAGCACCGCTCGCGGGTTGGTGGTGCTCTTGACGCCAGCAAGCATCAACGCAAGCACAAGGTGGAGGGTGCCCAAGGCACAGTTGATCCGATACACCAGGGCAAACAGAATACACTGGGCGCCGTCGGTACCGCAGCTAATATTGATGAAACCGAACGTCGCCTTTTCGATCTTGTGGACGATAAACGGCAGCAACGCGATCCACGAGAGGAGAGAGTTGATAAGGAGCATCAAGGCGTAGGTGGAGCGAGTAAGGATCAGCGAGTTGAACGTGCCGCCAAGCAGCAGGCAAAGCGCCAGACACGCTGCTGCTCCACAGCACAGTGCTAGCGACGTCACCGGCATGAGCGGAAGCGAGACGATGGCACCCATGGTGATGTGGTAGTGATGTGGTGGTGGATGGTAAAGTTGATGACGGCAACTGTCGGGGTGCGGCTTATCCTGGTCACGTGATGGGGTGACGAAGGTGCCCGTCGTAGAATGGACAACGAAGATCCCTTTCAAAAGGATTTCATAAACTTGGAGGTGTTTGGAGGTTTCTTGTTTGATTTTTGAAATTATTGTCAACAATTAATGATAATTTGGTTGGCTTAAGGGTCGAGCAATTGAAACCATTTTGACATTGGTGCTGGACATTATCAACGATAATCTCAAAGTGCGAGAAATATGGCAATATTGCAAATACTGAGAGTAATACCCACCACCACTAACAAACCACTAACCAACCACTAACAAACTACAAGTAAACCACAAATACATACACGCAGATCGTCAGTGGCCGATACAGACAGATCGGTAATGACCGTAACAGTTAACTGTCAGGGGTCGATACAGGCAGATTGGTTGTAACGGCTAACGTCAGGGGTCATCTCAAAATTGACAGCCGTTAGGTAAGATTAGCTTCGATCTTAAGATTGACAGCCGTTAGGTAAGGTTAGCTTGATTCTTAAGATTGGCAGCCGTTAGGTAAGATTAGCTTAGGTCTCAAGATTGACAGCCGTTAGGTGAAGGTTAGCTTGGAAATTCCCACCCAGGTGAACTGGAAATCTAACATTAACCACAAAGTCAATTCCATGGATTTGCTACTATCTGATGCTGAAAGCTACTTAAATTTAGTCATTATAACTACACTTTTGTGTGGCAATTTCTTTAACACCATCAATGTAACAGTTACTCCCAAGAAAACGCTAATTAATAGCTTTCACAAAAATTTTATCTATTCAACGTCAAATAATTGCTCAAACCTACCTCATTGACTACCACCTAGCTGTCATATCCTCACATAGCCATAGTCTCTGAACAACCACCTTATCTTCCCCTAGTCGCGGTGCGATGAGGAACCCATGTCGTTCCGCAAACGGTCCGAAGTCATTGGTGGTGCCCCTACGCCCGGAGCTCGGGCTCCCATAACCAATCCTCGAGGTCCAGCTGCTCCTCGAGGCGCTGGTATTACCCGTGGCCCCGTCACTCCTCCCCCTATTGGTCGAGCAGTACCTCCTCGAGGAGCTGGCGTTGCCAAAGCTATTGTCAACCCTAGTGTCCGTCCGTCGCTCGCTACGTCCCAGCCCACAGTGTCTACTGGTAGTGGAGACTTGGATAAACTCTTACGCCACCAGGGGCTTCCCTTGGGTCTGCTGCTTGCGGTATTGGAGCTGGGAACCACCGACTTTCTGCTGGTGCTCTTACGGGCATTTGTAGCTCAAGGGGTTAAACATAACCGGCTTGACGTCAAGGCCATCAATTGCCATTGTATTGTCGTGGGCTTGAACCATCAATGGGCACTGGATTTGCCCGGATTGTACAAGGGGCTGAAGAAAGACCAGAAGCGTCAACAAGTGCTAGCCAACGAATCCAAGGTGCTGGTGACCAATGCCAATATGAAGATTGCGTGGAGATATGGGATCAACCAACCCAAGACCGAATCCATCAGTACTGATGATGATACGTCTGCCTCCGCTTACGAACACTATCGTCACACCTTTGACCTTAGCGAGAAGATGCTTCCAGCTCCATCTCCCGCTGATATTTCCTACATTCCTTTGGGTCCTCTGACCTCGGTGATTCGACTGATAAAGCAAGTTATTCAACGCAAACTTACGGAAAACCCTAACGTGGTGATTAGAGTGGTGGTGCCATCGTTGCTTAACCCATCAATCTACAGCCCACAATGGTCTCAGCTTACCTACGTGGTTCCCTTTGTTCATGGCATTCGTGAACTTACTCGTGCCTTTTCTAATAATGTGGTGGCGATGATGCTGTTGCCATTGGATCTCTACCAAGACACGCTGATTCCTCGCATTATGACCTCCCTTGCTGACGGGGTGATTCGACTCGAACCGTTCGCCCATGAAATGGCTCAGTTGATCGAACGAGTCCACAAATCCGAGCCCCAACGAGTGACTCACGGGTTGGTCCATATCGACAAAGTACCGGTACTTTCAGAACGCGGGGAGATGTTGGTGCAACAGCTGGAGTATGCGTTTAAGAATGGTCGTAAACGGTTTGAGATCGAGTCGTGGGGGATCCCCGTCGATGAGGAAGAGGCGGAAGATAATAAGCAAACGACAAAGGACATTGAGTTCTAGTGGCAATGAATAACGTAAATAGGATAGCTTTCTCATTTAATGAAACACGAATAAATTAGTAACCATTGTGCTGGACATTACAACAAGTAAAGCAATCTATATGTCTCTTTTTGAACTCTTGATCGCAACAAAAGTTAACAAATGAAAACCCCTGTTTCAATCATGGAGTAACGTAGGACTAATTGTGATATCTACTAATGTGGAGGCATCTCATCGCGTGACGTCCTGCCGACGTGGCGCTGGCGTGGCTGCGGTTTATCAGTCTGGTGAAAATGGGCAAGGGTGCTCAGTACATGTAGTCTACCTTATAGCCCTTTACGACCACTACGAAATAGCTCTTTACGGTGACATCTCAATAAACCTCTATGGTGACTACTTTGTAGGTCCTTATGAAGGCTACTTCAAGAACTCGTTGCACAGACTAATCTATAGTCCTTTATTCGGACCATAGATTTGATCAAAGGCTTATTCCCAATATGACTATAGGTTTACTTCCTTAACGATTACAATTCAACTTAAACATATGATTACACTTGATTGTGGTGGATATATGTACATTGTTGCGCAACTCAAACTAAATGGCGAATTTTGACGACAATCGCCACGACTCAAGTGACCACATGAAGTACTTCTTATGGTCTACAAACGCGTGGCTATCTATTAAGCCAATGTTCAAAATTTTATGAGTTTGTTGGTTATCGATGGGTTGAGCTGTAGCTTGGGGTTGACGATAAAATTTGACTCGCGCCACAGCGATAATTGACTCGGGTGCGAACCCCCAAAACTTACACTGACCCCGCGTGTTTCGAGCAAAAGTACGGTTTACGCTGGTTAGTAGCGACTCTGAGATGGCCTACTATGTTTAAACGGGTGGCCTTTTCACCTAGACAAAGTTTGACGGAATTTGACGGAATTTGTCGATTTGTCGATTTTGGCCCATTGGGCCTAGGGGTTGGTCACACCAAAAACACGTAAAATGTGCAATAGCGAGCTCGATACCGACAGAAGCAGAAAAGCGATACTTGGGTTTTATAGAGCAAACTGCTGGCTTCATGCTAGATGGCTTTGATTTCTGTGAACCCTTAACCGGACTGAATAAATCGCAAAATCGACCACTCAAAAAACGTCAGATCGCATGAAATCGGTTCCAAAAATTCTCGGAATTTAGGCTTATCAGCCCATCACTATAAAGATAGAGACGTGCTGAATATAACGGTTGTTTTAGATTTCCATCTACCGCTTTTGGTGGTGCATTTTTTGTCAATCAATTGAGGTTAATTGTGACTAGATTTAATTATATTGATTGTACTGCATAGGGCCGATCGCTGTGGCATTGCCCGGAGGATCCCGGAAGGACCCCCGGGGGAGACCGGAGGCCGAAAACCGGGTCAAGCTTTTTAGGGTGTCCCACTGTTAAGACTCGCCGCATCTCAAAAATGTAAACCTCAAAATAACGAGCTCAATGCCCATGGATGCATAGAAGTGATACTAAGCCATTGTAGATCACACTGCTGGCTTCTTGCCAGGTGGCTTTGATTTTTGTTGACCCTTGTCCAGACTGAATAAATCGCAGTTTTCGCTTTTTGGAGAAAAAATGCAAAACTGAGAACTCAAATGACGACAAAAAGTCGAAATTTCAGAAAATCAGAATAAACATATTTGGTTTTGAGGCTAATTACTGTATAACATGTATTAGCCGCAGTAAACGGTTATCACCT
Organism: Diutina pseudorugosa; assembly: GCA_030580175.1. NCBI lineage: Eukaryota > Fungi > Ascomycota > Pichiomycetes > Serinales > Debaryomycetaceae > Diutina > Diutina pseudorugosa. The sequence continues at coordinate 27,274 of JAKTSL010000017.1, read as the reverse complement.
CGATGTATTTCACTCCATCAGTGGTTTTCTTTAACATATTGATATATACATTTGATGCAATCAGCTATGACGTCATGTTCAACCAACGGTAGATACCGCCGCAAGAAGTGACTGACTCTTTACACAGAAAGTTGCTGGGAGGAAGGGGAAAACAAACCGTTCATGTCGCCACATTTTTCAGTTGATATCGCGTGCTTTCAGCTTATCCCTATCTCATCTTCATCAACACCTGTTCAACTCAATAGTGTGCCAACGATATCGAGGTCGATGAAGTCAAGTGGACTACCTGTAAATAGTACCCCGAGCTATGTGGTAATTGATATACCATATCGAATACATGTCAGAATGAGAACGTAAACGTAGAATGGTACGTAAGGTGGTGAGACATGGTGTTGTCGGAATCCATGAGTCAAGTCCTGTTTAAGAGCGATCCACACGCAAATTGGGGATATTGCCACTACTGAATAGAGATTACGCTTCGGTTGCATCTTCTAGCGTCTCTGTGACATTTGGGAGTAAAATGGAAGCAATGACTAGTCTATATAGTGTTCTCGTCATTTACTATTGACACATATAATGGTGAGAAAAGTACGGTTTACGTCACCTGGTAGCGACTCAAAGATGGCTAACTATGTTTCAATCGGTGGCCTTTTCATCTAGACAAAGTTTGACGGAATTTGGCGGAATTTGTCGATTTGTCGATTTTGGCCCATTGGGCCTAGGGGTTGGTCGCACCAAAAACACGTAAAATGTGCAATAGCGAGCTCGATACCGACAGAAGCAGAAAAGCGATACTTGGGTTTTATAGAGCAAACTGCTGGCTTCATGCTAGATGGCTTTGATTTCTGTGAACCCTTAACCGGACTGAATAAATCGCAAAATCGACCACTCAAAAAACGTCAGATCGCATGAGATCGGTTTCAAAAAGTTTTGAAATTAAGGCTTATTAGCCAATTGCCATAAATATAGAGACGTTTTGAGTGTAATGGATGTTTTATTCTTTCATTTACCGCCTTTGATGGTGCAATCTTCATCAATTCATAATATACGGTTAGGCGCGATGATCCGAGAAAACCCCAAACCCCAGCCGTCGATGTCAAACATCAAAAAAAATCATGAAAGTTTATTTGTTGTGAATTAGTGCCTACATGACTAGTAGATGCCGAAAAGCTTATTTGTGGCGATTTTTTTGGTGTAAAGTTTGGCAATAATCGACGTATAACCCATTATAACTTGTGCTGCTTTAACCAGTCAATTGGCATGTCAAGCAGGTGATTCATGAGTCCAACAAGTGAATATCCAACGTCTATGACTCCAGCAAAATGTACAATGTAATTCACCAGCGGTTACGTCACTGAAATCGTTGATAACTATGGGTAGTTCAACTTGGTGATGACAATGATATCTTACACAAAAGAGTCAATAGATGTTGTCTTTTGTCAATTATTATATCAAATTGTTTGTTACTGGACTATCATCAAGTTATTTTATTTACTAGACTATCATCAAGTTGTATATGGGTCTAGAGATATTGACACGAAAGTCCAACACAACAGCTTGGACACAGCTTGACTTTGGGGGAAACATGCTCTAGACTAGGGCTGAATTGTTCAAGTAACCATGGTCAAACGGTTGTTAGTACATCACTAATCAGACCTAATCATCGGTGCGGTCAACTTCGACAAAGTGATCATCATCGGCTGCCGTAGTGATCTCCTCGAATGATGACGTTTCGCTTTGACGTCAAACCACAAAAGCCCATCAATAATGAGTATTTCTTACAAGACATTTAACTATTAGTGAACGTTAATTAATATACACTTAGTAGATTCTGAACGAAGGACCCATGGTCGACTTAATGACCAACGAGCCGACGTTTTGCCAGTTCTTCTTCAACAACGACACCAAGAAGTTGGCGGCCATCAAGATTTGGTTGACAATGACGTCTTCTTCCATTTCAACGTGACCGACGGCGACAGCCAAGCACAACACCTTCTTCAATTGGAACTTGATGGTGGACTTGACGTCTTGAACCTTACCGTAAAGGTCGTCGTTGTGCGACACGGGGGTAGGGAACTTACCGGCCTTGGACAAACCAGGACCCAACAATCTGGGGATTTGCTTAATCAAGACTTCGGAAGCGACGAAGGCGTTGTACTTCTTGGCCAACTTCTTGATCAACTTCTTGTTCTTGTTCAACTTCTTCAAGTCATCGACCGACATGGCGTCAACACCGATCGACTTAGCTCTGTCGACATCGAAGGCGTCACCGAAGATGCAGATGGTCATGTTAGGTCTGGGGACTTGGGGAAGCTTCAAGGTACCCGAGAAACGCTTGTCTCTTTGGGGGTCGTAGTTCTTAAGACCGACTTGAAGTTCGACGGTTTCCAAGAAGTTTCTCTTCTTGGTTTCGGTCGAGTACTTAAGAAGTTCCTTGACGTTTTCACGCACGTGAGTCGAAGTGAGCTTGGACATGTTGTCTCCCAATAACTTGGTAAATGAAGTGTCGACTAATGTCTGAAGAGAGGAGCTGGCGAGGGGGGTTGAAAAATTTGCCGATGCCGCACCCCTCGCGCAGGCAGTTAGGGTTATCGCCCTAACGCACGTGACTCACACAACAACTATGTCATAATCTAGCATGCTCAGTCGCACTTAATAGTACCATAATGTGGAGGTGAAAGATGGGGACTAGTTACCAGCCATGTTTCGCTGCACTATAACCCCTTTCGCCAAACCCGCCCTAGAAAGGGGGTTCGGTGCATCGTTTAACCACCATTGTTTCACACTTTACATTCTCACGACAATTCGGACCAACCTTCTTTAGTTTTAGTCACTTTACGAACCGTTGGATCTGTTTTGTACTGGTGGCAAACCATAAACGCCGATACAACCTAGAAGCTTAAAAACCATCTCATTGCTCGGATCCTGCGGACTCATGTAGTCAACTACGGTGCTGATATACATCATCCCCCTTCTCCAAGAAATAACAGGGACCCCAACCTATACCAATTTGGGGACAAGGTCATGAAATGAGTAAATTCACCAGCTCGGTAAAGTTGAACTTTACTAGCCGATTATTATTTGTTTTGACAGTCAAGGCTTGTCTGCTATATCTCAATGGTCATCGCCTGTAGGTTACCCAGGTAACAACCGTCGGCTCAACGTCGGCTACTGACAGTATAAAGACATTATTAGGCTCTAGGACCCTGCAGCCGACCGCTAGCGGTGACGGCTGCACTAAGGGCTATATTTATTTGGTTGACAAAGGAGTGTCCACTGCATGACGATCGTACATTGTGCTTCGGGCGAGATGCTCCATGACCGCAATCCGACAGCAGGGGGCCAAGGTATAAGTACCGATCGTCGTCCAATGGGTATTGTAGTCGAATAAGCGAATATTCGATGAAGTTGTTTCCGTGTATGGGACAGGGATCGTCGTCCCGTCCTCTAGTCGGGGACCGCACCCCGTTGCTTGGTGGAGTTCCCACCCGATCTACCAGCCTTCACGACCGGATCATGAACAGTCGGTACGTACCCGTGATCTATAGTGACACTGGCGTGCCACTTAAATCGTGATCCCAGGCGATATATCCAATTGGATCTGATCAAGCTGTGACATGACGATGATGGAATATCATTATACCAAAACGATACCTCCAAGAGTCGAACTCGCAACATGCACGCACCGCGGCTATCATAGCAATCACCGCGGGACAAATATGGCAATCATCAACCCCATCCGAGTATCGTGATATCCGAGTATCGTGATCCATCAAGAATCAACCACGACTCATCACCAAGAAAATCACACATGACTCATCACACACGACTCATCACACCACGAGGATACCCACAGATGACCTGATCGCGGTTTATCTAATCCATCGCTACCATACAATGGCAACGATGACCGGTTACGCAGCCCTGGCTACCACACACACGGCGTATGCACCCCCCCACTGGTTCGAGGCTTCGAGGTCAGCAACTACCCCAGATGGGCACCCGCAACTCGTGTCGGCTATATAGAGGCGAAATTGCTGTGGCCATGGCTCGATCATGAACTTCCCTCTCGACCTACAGTACACGTTTGCCAAACTACGCCGCCAGTTCAAGTTCGACCCCGTCATCTGCGATCGCATGGAGCAGCAGTTGACCCAGCTCTTGGCCACCCACTCGTTGCTGGAGATCCACCACGAGTACCTTGGTAAGGTCAGTCCCAAGTATCGGCTAAAAAATGCCCGTGACGGTCACCAGGTGATGTTGGAGTGTGTGTTGGCGGTGATTCTTTATGGCCACCGGCGGATGGATGAGTATCCCAATCTCCACCTGAGGGTGAGGCGATGGTGGTGATCACCACCAACCTTTTGACCTGTATAGGCGTGGCCTTAGGGGGGCGCCCATAGCTCCCATTAATATAGACCATGTTTTGATCTCGATGTAGTCTCTGGTAGTCATGTGTAGTTGGGTACAGTGTGTGTGGGGTTTTTCGGTGGTGACAATTTAAGGTACCAGCCCCTGAGTTGTCACATAATAAAGTTTAACCGACGATCCCTTGATCCGTACTCTTGTCTCTCCTTACTCCCTCGTCAAAGCCTGTATCAAAGCCATTTAGAAGTTGAGCATGGGGAGCATGTACTGGCGAACGTGGTAGGAGATCTGTTCGTCAGACTGGATGATGGGACTAGGCGCATCCCGATAATAATGTTGGTCGAGGACATTAAGCATAAAGAGGGGAATCTTGCCGTCACGAACCCCGACACACACCAAATGGACCTCGCCAAGGGCAAGGTGACCGGTCCGGTGAAGGTCCATAAGCTTGGAAAACCATTTGCGGTCGCGGATAAACACTGGTGTCGGGTTTAGCGGTGTCCCCGCCGGATCCACTACTGGAGGCAGAGCGGCAGCTGCCGTCAGCGCTGCTTCGAGCGTCGTCGTCGGTTGACCACCACCTTGACCACCTTCTGTCAGGATCTGAGACTTTATCGCTGGCAAATAAGTGGTGGCAGCCACGGCTGGAGGAGTAGTAGTTTGTACAATCGCAGGTAGAGGTGCCGGCACCGCCACCACGTTATTTGTTGTCGTAGTGGTTGCCACAGCGGGATAAGACGCTGGCTTAGACGTAGATACCACGTGGAGAGTAGTATCCTGAGGTTGGGGGCTGGGTTGAGGCGATGGTTGGGCAATGATGTCGGGAGAACCATCATTCGGAGCTGTATCCACTTCTGGAGGTGGCGTATACTCTGGTCCTCGGTCGAGACGATAGAAACCATTATCATCGTTATTATCGTAGGGCGAGGTGGGTTTAGGATCCTTTTTCGGTCGTCGAGGCTTTAATGGTTGGTTATAAGGTAGACTGGCTTCCTCATAGTCAAAGGGAGGAATGGGAGCAAGGTCCTCGGGCATCTGGAACTTATAGTCGGTACGAACCAAGAGCAGAAGCACTTCGTTATGGTAGAGCAGCATGTAGCGCAAATGGTCCAGGATAAACATATCCAAGAGCACTTGCGGCAGCCGATTGCGGTTAAACTCATCGAGCAGGGGTAACGACACTTCCCGATTGGCGAGAAGTTGCCGAACAACGTTAGTATCATCAATCGGCTTGGCTGGTGATCCTGTTTCCACTTGGAATCGCCCCAACGACGCGTTCCAGTGGTAGCGGTACTTAGCGTCGTCATCTCGATGAGTCATGAGCTTGTGCCACATCCGGTAGCGCCACTGGATGACGTTGAACAAGTGCTGAGTGCACAGGTACTTGGTATAGGTCAGATATACGGCTTCCGGGTTGCGGGCACGCATCAGGTTGCACACGTAGAACCAGGCTTCCTTGGTCATCACCGGCTCGCCGTCCTCAGGGAACGAGTGGACGACATGGCTGAGAAGCACCACGAGCAAGTTGTCCATGGCGGGGAGCCATCGTCGGTACTTGGAGTCCAGCGGGCGCTCGTCGGACATGGTCGGGCTGGTCAGTCGCGGTGAAGTTGGAGTTGTTATTGTGGAGATAATTTATTTGGAATTAAACAACTGGTTTGATGTCGATAAGTAGAGTTTGATTTTTGTTTGTCAATTGTTCAGGTTTTTTGGGGATTTAGCGATTTGTCGTGTTATTGTCGTGTTGTTGTTTATCGACCTTAATGTAGTTAAAGGATATATAGTCTGCGACTGACACTTTCCGGGATTAAATCAAGAGTGTAAGTCCGATGTATTGACTAACTAAAAATGTAGTAAGGAGACAACATTATACAAAGAATTTATGATGTTTATTGAACGCGATAATCAATTGTGAGTTGATTGAGCATCTCGACCAGCTTTTAGTTGGGATAGTTAAAAGACAACTCGTCGAGCAAATAAAGAAAAAGACTTTGATTGGCATAGGTAAAGTACCCTATTACTCTGGTCTCGGTATCGATAGTTTTAGCCGTCAACCTGTCATTTTACCAGTTAACGAGAGGCCCATCATTTTATTTACTGGATAATTGAATCGATGAAAGTTTCAAGGCACGAGGATTGCTCTCAATAATGGGTCAATCTAAGATCAATTTTGTGGTACATTTCCCCCATGACAACCATTTTCAATGGAGACAGCCTAATCGAATTACAACCATCACATCTCCGAGATGTTTGTTGTAATTGGTGATTGGCCGATCAGTTTACATTGTCATCGGGTAAATCACTTTCGGATGCCCCGTTGCGAGCCCCTGGCCCTCCAGCCCACCTTATCTCGATAGCACGCGACTTGCGACTGTAGTGACCCGACTTCAACCCATGAGTATCCGCGGGCTATTGAGCCAGGATGTCGATCTCGAGTTCCTGTTTCGGCTTTCGCGAGTCCTCTTCACGTTTATCGTGATTTTGGCTGCGTGTTACTTCGTGTTCCGCTACACTTATCTCACGGGTTACTCGAAGGAAACCAAGCCTCCCGAGTCCAATGGGCCTATGGCCAAGCCCAGTAAGCCCGTCAACGTCGGACCGAAGAAGCTGAGGATAAAGCGAACGCTGAATTACTTGGATGAATTTCTCGCCGCCATCAAAGTGTTCGGATACCTTGAACCTCCAGTGTTCCATGAACTTACCAAGAACATGACCACGCAGAAATTGGGGGAAGACGAAGTGTTGTATCTCGATGAACAAATCGGGTTTTCCATTGTGGTTGATGGGGTGCTCCAGGTGTATACTCAAGCGCCCAATCTTGATGATATCGCTTATGAGGAAGATGAAGTGGTGACCATGGGTAACCAACGGTACCAATTGCTTAATGAAGTGAAACAAGGGGCAACGCTTTCTCCCCTTGTCAGTACGTTGGACTTGTTCCAAACGCAATCGTCGGGGTTCCCCTTCCCCTTAGCATCGCCTCCTCCCGGGTTCGACTCTCCTGACCTTGGACCGCAGCTGATGCTCCCCAAATACGTAGCCAAGGCCAAGACAAAGCTGCCCCATACTTCGGCTACCATTGCCATCATTCCTCGACTGGCATTTGTTCGCATTCAGTCGCTTTACCCCAAAGCGACGTCTCATATCGTCACCATGGTGCTCACTAGACTCTATAAGGTGACGATGCTGACGATCCATAACTACTTGGGCCTCACCCGAGAGATTATGGATGCGGAAATTCGGCTCAATAGTCGGCTCAATGACCTGCGAGTGCTTCCCCTGTACTTGTATCTGGGATTAGTCGAACGGCTTAGTGTCAATGATGATCACCGCTTTGTCCCTACTCGTACCCAGAAACCACCAGCCCCATTACTCAGAACGCTGCTGAAGTATGTGGTGTTGGATCTGAGTCGGGATAAGTCATCGTTCCTGGGGGATTTACTTAGTTCGGTACCCCTTCTGTTGAAGACAGAAATGTCCACTCCCAAACGTCGAGGACTGATCGGACTGCTCCCGCCACTGGAAGGAAGCCTGGCGCTTCGTCTCGAGGACTTACACAAGGGGTATCTCGGGAGTGACGACGAAACTGAGGAAAGAGCATTTAAATGGGCCGTGGTGGATGCCATCTTCGAACGGCTTGGAGTGACTCGGGAAAACCTTACTAAGCCTCGGGATTATCTGAGCTCACAAACCCTGCTGCGGAGCTCGCTGGTGTTTGATTTGGCGCTGACGTCACTGATGGATACTCCCACTACCGTGTACCACACCGGGTTTCTCCGCAGTAAGTTTGAGGAGAAACCGTTGCCCCAACCCGAAGAGTTTTCCGAAGATAAGTGGAGTAAAATGAGACTGAAATGGGCAGAATACCTTCAGATCAAATACGTGGCTCCGGAGAAAGTATTGGTGAAGCAAGACTCGTTCGATACAGGGTTATACTATGTCATTGATGGTAAAGTCGATATCATTCAAGAGGGCCTGACGACGACGCTGTACCACAATAAGCGCACCGTCCTCTATAGCGTCAATGCTGGTGGGTTAGCGGGCTACGTCTCCATCGTCGTGGGGTTTCGATCGATGGTCACCATCCAAACGGGGAGTGAAGGAGCCTTGGTGGCGCTGATTTCTCGTGAGAACTACTTCAAGTTGATGGATAAGTACTATATGCTTCAACTTCCCGTGGCAGTCAAGCTTAAACTGATGCTTCTGCCCAACTTCTTGACCATCGACTACGCTCTCGAATGGTGCCATATTCCTGCTGGCCAGTATCTTTGCACCGAAGGCGACATTGCCAACGGGTTCCACGTGGTGCTTCTGGGCCGGTTCCGCGTCACCAAGTCGCGGGACGAAGGCCAGGCCGAAGTTATTGGGGAGTATGGTCATGGCGAGCTGATTGGGGAAGTGGAAGTGCTTACCAAGAGTCGTCGTACCGCTTCGTTGGTAGCAGTACGTGACCTGGAGACCGCCAGAATCCCTCGTACTCTCTTTGAGATTATTCTGGTGGTCCACCCTTCTATTATGGTTAAAGTACTGAGAATCGTCGCCCAAAAGCTGTTGGATCTGGAGAAACAGATTGAAGTCGATGCCTTCTCCAACACCACTCCCACCATCTCTTGTGACTATAAGACCATCACCATCATGCCCACAACATCGGGGATACCCGTGCTGCAATTTGCCGATAAGCTTGTGGCTAGTCTCAAGGCTATCGGACGCCACGTCATTGCTCTCGACCAAGCGCTTGCGTTAACCAAGCTTGGACGGCATGCGTTTGACGAGCGACTTGCCGAACTTAAGCTTTCGGGATACTTTGCCTACCTCGAAGAAGAATACGACCATGTGGTGTATGTGTGCGATCTGACCCTTAAATCAAATTGGACTCACACTTGTATTCTGCAAGGCGACTGTATTCTCTTGATCGCTGACGCTGATGACGACTATACTGCGGCTAACATTGGTGAATACGAACGGGCGCTTCTCAACATGAAGACCACTGCTCGCGCCGACCTTTGTCTCTTACACCCTGAGAAGTATGTGGCTCCCGGACACACGCAAAAGTGGCTTAAACCCCGGCATTGGGTGACTAACCATCACCATATCCAAATGGTGATTCCCGTGCGTCCATCCAAGAAGAAACAAAAGCTGATTATTGGCGAGTTTGCCGTCAAACTTAGTCGCCGTAATGCCCTTGAACTGGTGAAGCTCAAGGCAATTAATTCGTTTGCTAAATTCAAGGGAATGACCACGGCTACCGAACCATTTATTGCTCCCGGTACGTCGAGCCATAAGGATGACTTTATGAGATTAGCTCGAATCCTTGCCAACGAAGCAGTAGGGCTTGTGCTTGGTGGCGGTGGTGCTCGTGGTATCAGTCACGTTGGCGTGGTCACTGCCCTTGAAAAGCATGGCATTCCTGTGGATATGATTGGTGGTACTCTGATTGGGTCGTTTGTCGGGGGGTTATACGCTAAGGACTACGATGCGGTGCTGATCTACGGTCGCTGCAAGCAGTTTTCTCGCCGGATTCTGGCGTTATGGCGGATGGCGTTGGACCTTACCTATCCCGTCACCTCGTACACTACCGGGTACGAGTTCAATCGGGGGATCTGGAAGATCTTTGGCAATTACAAGATCGAAGACTTCTGGCTCGGATACTTTTGCAATCTGACCAACATCACCAACTCCACCATGGATATCCACGAGCTGGGCTACTCGTGGCGGTTCATTCGCGCCCTGATGTCGCTTGCGGGGCTCTTGCCTCCCATCGCCTATAAGGGATGTATGTTGCTTGACGGGGGGTATTTGGATAACTTGCCGGTGATGGAAATGAAGAAAAAAGGTGCCAAACACATTATTGCCGTCGACGTGGGGTCGGTGGATGATCGCACGCCCCAGAACTATGGTGACACGTTGCTGGGGTTCTGGGTGATCTTGAACCGGTGGAATCCCTTCTCCAAGTATCCCAATGTTCCCAATATGGCGGATATCCAGTTGCGGTTAGCGTACGTGGCGTCAGTACGAGCACTAGAGTTGGCCAAACACACACCGGGAGTGATTTATTTGCGTCCTCCCATCGAGGACTTTGCCACGTTGGACTTTGGCAAGTTTGAGGAGATCTATCACCTTGGTCGCAACTATGCTGAGGAAACGCTTCTGGAATTGGAACGAGCGGGTAAGTTGCCTCAAATTGTCACTCGGATCCCGGCTGCTGCTGCTGGAGAACGAACTCCACTTCAACGTCGTAACCTGGTCTAAATGCAAATGGACTATGGACAAAGCTGTGACTCACCTTTAATTGTCACAATTCCACAGGAGGGTAAATTCCGGAAAGCGGTTTGCGGGGCGGAATTTTCGTTCCGAATATTCTCGAACCATTCACCTCCGAGTGCCGTGCCTTTGATGGGGTTTACGCCTCCCTCCGCCCCAGTGATGTAACCATTGTATCGGTTATGGAAAACAACGGCAACAGGCGGGTATAGAAATACGTCTTGAAGGTGGGTTTACGTTTGTCTCTGGACTACTACTAAGTGTTGTATATATGACTTATCATATCAATTAGCGAGAGTAAGCAAAAAAAGAAGATTAACAGAGTAATAGTTCAGTCAATAAATTCCCTGATTTACTGAACGCCTTTGACAGTGATGTCTTTCTCAACCTCGGAAGCTTGACAGTTTTCGGAGTTAACCACGAGCATCTCGTTGCTATGACTCACGACCAAACAAAACGCGAGATTCACCTTAACCATTTCCCCCACGGAAGCTGGCACCGCAAATCACCATCCCACAACCAAACTCCGGGGAAGACAAACCCCGGATATTTATAAATAACCAATTGCTCAAGGCTCTATCCCACTTTTTGTGTGTCAATTTCGCTGACAATTGACACATGCTAGGCAACGGTCGATGCCCGCGTATCCCCCATTTTCGTAAATATCCTCGGGGCTCCAATGCACGAACCATCGGCGTCCTGCCTGACAAGTCTCGATTTGTCATCGGGCTCTGAATTAAAGTTGCCTTGATCTGCAGACATAACTGCAGTTGTCGGCGGAACCTGATTATTAATTAGATTCATTATCAGATCACAAAGAGGCAATGGTGAATAGAGACCAGGAGTAAAATTGTGGGTTTATGATGATTAACTATTAGGTATTCCCATTAACTCTTGGACAGGAACCATAGGGTCTCGTGCTGATAAATAGAGGCGTTGTTCACAGCCGTATGCGGCGATGCACATATTACACGTAAAGCAGCGCAGTTCATCTCAATCAAGTATGATTATTTTTCATTAGACAAACACATGGGGAGGGGACCTTCCAGATGAAGCGACATCTTGCATTTGATGGTAGGACAATTACGATTTTTCACCACGTTATATGAGAAAAACTTGGGCAACAAGATCATAAATTACGTGGTCATGGAAATGGCAATAAGTATAGGTGTTTGACCTTGGTCATGTAAATCAGAATTGAGGGGGGGATTCCTCGTATCAACCACCCTGATGACCATGGTGCAGTAGTTGGTGCTCTTGACCAATGCCTCTCTTTCCCCACTACCTGGAAATCTAGATTTGTCATCCCCACCACAATTGACTCAGCCGGCTCGAAAACGAACAACTACATATAAAGCAAGCTACCATCCACAATGACCATCATGTCTGAAAAGAAAGATTATACCAACGTGTCCACTCTCTCAGTGGTATCTTCCATTGCGTCCCTGGTGAAGCTGCTGTTGAAGCTGAATAAATCCCCAAAGCCAAACTCACCCAAGAAGTTTAGTGCTAAACAAGAAGCCCATCTCGACCATCTAATCTTGCGGTGATTTAGAGGAATGTGAGTGATGTGTGATGTGAATTGATGAGTTTTCCCAAGTATTTGGATCAATACTTTTGGAATGGGACTGACGGGTTTTCCCGTATAATATAATGTTAATGCACGTATATTCATCACTCAACTATGATCAAGACATCGTATCATGACAAATCATAAATCGGTTCAAAGCTCTCCCAACGTGGGGATTTTCCACTTTAATCCATCACGATCATAGGTACATTTACGCTGGGAAACCTCAGACACCGGTGACTGGGTTGCCTCCTGCCAATCAAGCTCAAAGTCACCATACCGGTTGACAAACTGGCGTAATTGGTACACGGTGTTGAACTTGAAGTAGCGGTTTTTATGGCGGTTGTTAAAAAAGAAGTTGGCGTACTTCATCAACCCGGGAGAATGCTTACACTTAATCAATAAGTCGCGCACGTCCTGGCCAAGTTCCACCAACTCCTCAATCGACTCCCCTCGCGCCGGCGGAGGGGTGGCGCTGTGGACCAGGTTGTTGAGCAGCAGCAGCAGCCACAGCGAATGCAAAAGACGCGTATTCGACGCCACCTTGCGGATCTCGGCTCGGTCGCCGTCGATCTCCTTATCGTTGAGGAACTCCAAGTCGTACTCGGCAGGAATCAATCCGGGGTCACCTTGTCCGTAATACCTCAGCGCCTGTTCGAATTCCCGAGCCTCAAACGCAATATCCTGAGTGGCGTCCAGGATTGTTCGCAGCCGACGACGAACGCTGGAGTCTCTTCGGGGACCACCTCCCATCCGGGCTCGGACTTCCGCAGCCACCGGGGCCGCTCGGAGCTGGAACAGAGTTTCTTCTTCCTCTTCCTCTTCGTCTTCTTCGTCAATGGCTTCGGGCTGGTCGCCATGGTACCCCATTTGTACGTACTCAATGGCGCGATACAAATTCTTCAACGGGAGATTGACAAAGAACTTGTAGTTGGTTTCGGCCACCAGGTAGTAGAGCAAGTCGTAGTCGTTGAATAAGGTCGTGGGTTGGGAAAAATCAATGAAAAACACCAGGAACCCCAGCTTAAGGTAGAGACCCAGCTCTTCCATGACAAATTTGACTCGCACAAGCTTATTATCGGGGATATTAGACTTTGACGTACCGGTGGCATCACGGTTGTCACTAGTGGGAGCAATTTCAAATTCACCAAGCTTGAGGAAGCAGAATTGGTTCTTGGGAAGGATATCCTTGATATTGATGGGAGGGAAAAATGTTTGTTCCACCATTCTCCCCTGACCCAGCCCATCGTTCTGTAAGTAGCGGATCTGAAACTTGGTGGTTCCTAATCCCAGCCCGTGCTTTACCACAAGGGCAATGTTGAGATTATACTTGCCAGGAGCGAGCCAGAGTACCTTCTTGTAACTCAACAAATACAGCTGATTGACCTCGACAAAATGACGGTAGACGTAGTTGGTAGCAATATCCACATTATAGTCTTCATGGTTGGCAAATAAGCGCTTGTTTTTGAGCACCAGATACACATAGCGCCACAGATCCTTGACGAAGCAGCAATGGAAGGGGTTGGCCGATCCCAGGTCGTCGACATCCTCAAGTCCCATATGGTCAGCTAGGATCTTGCGGCACGGATACCGGAAGGCATCCATGCTCTTGATATAGACTTTAAGCCAGGGCAACACTTTGATGATCACGGGGACGATGGCCTCGCCAAAGCTGGCGACGATCTTGTCGTAGAACAAATCGTTATAGAGGGCATACCAGTACTTCAGCGTGAGCTTGAGATTCAGCTCTGCCACCTGGCGAAGGAGGAGAATGTGGATCTCTAGTGGGAGGTCACTGAAGGTGGTCATAGGGTGCGAGTGTGACTGTGGGGGGTAATAAAGATGGCACCAAGCAATTGATATAGACAGGGTTTTATCCCGGGTTTCTGAGGTTTATTGAGAATAAAAATTGTGGCAAATTAATACGAGAGGACAATTGGAAGTATTACGGTTGAAGGGGAGATTATATTGGTGCTCCTTCCCTTATCTGATGGTATAATGGTGAGATTGAATCCGGCAAACCAAGGGTAAGGAATCAACGAGTAAATAAGGTTACAAAGTAGATCTAGTAGATGTTTCATGATCAAAGAAATGGCTTAGGCGGTAATTGGGTTGATTGGGCGAGGGTGGCGATAGCAATGGCTTTCTCGTGTATACTGTATCGTCGTCACGTCATGGTGGGGTAGTGCACGTGATGATATAGCTTCCCCCTCCCCCATACAATACAAGCAATTAAATGTGATCAACAAATGTAAACAAGAGCAAATCAATTTAATTGTAGTTAAAAAGTACAATCATTGTTTGAGTTAGCAATTTAATTTTGTTTCGTCCAATTATTCGATTGTTGCTAATCGCTGTACCAGACACCTCACCACACATACTCCATATCCATCAACGACTCGCGATGACGTCGATGTTCTACGACCTGCGGTTCGATCCCGCTGGGTACCTCGACCAGCTCTTTGTCAAGCTCGTGGGAGATACGACCAACCCGGATGTCTACAAACGGCTCGCAGGCGATCCGTCGGCACCGACCATGGCTACCGTCAACAACTTGATTTCTGAGATGGAGTTCATGACCCAAGAACTTGTACACCAGCCTCACCTCGGCAAGCTTCAGGAAGCAGGAATCCTGCTTAACGATAAGACTACTCGACTCCAGTATTACGCCCAGGTGGTCAATAATGCTATCGTGGCATTAGAACAAGAACTTCATGAAGTTCGCGACGAAATCACCAGCCAAGACGAACCGAGCGAGACAGTGGCTCAGCTTTCTCAGCTTAGTAAGGCTAAGGCCAATCTCCAACAGGTTCTCGAAGTATGTGAGCAGTTATATCGCACCATGGGACAGACTAGTCTTACGTCGGCACAAATGGCTCAACTTTTGAAAGAAAAGCCCGAGGAAAAAGCTAAGGTGAAGCCATTAGTTGATGGACTCAATAAGTTCAAAAACATATAGGGCTTGAGATTTGAGATATTTGGTATGGTCAGCATTTACAGTCCAAAATTAACGTGAGCGACAAATTGACCCCAGCATCACTACGACCGAGCAAATCGCATGTTATATTGCATATACAGACCCAGCTGGTGAAGCTTTATGTTGCAAATTCTCTGCTTTGCCCCTGATGAGCTCGATGATTACAAGATTATAGGTAACACGAGATACTCTATGGGGGTTGCGTATACTCAAGTAT
This sequence comes from Diutina pseudorugosa, assembly GCA_030580175.1. NCBI lineage: Eukaryota > Fungi > Ascomycota > Pichiomycetes > Serinales > Debaryomycetaceae > Diutina > Diutina pseudorugosa. The sequence continues at coordinate 11,881 of JAKTSL010000017.1, read as the reverse complement.
GGAATTGAGCCTAATTATGCAATATATAAATGACTAAAAGAAAGTAATCAATCACTTTTTCAATCGTTTCAATGCAGCGTTGGCGATTTCGACTTGATCATGCCATAATTGTCGTACACAGTCGCCAGCAAACCCTGGTAAAGGCAGTTTGTCCAACTCCTTTGTAGCAGTTTCAATCACCAGATCAAGTATTTCACGGAGTCTTTCTTCAGTGTACCTCTCATATACAGCTCCGTCGGTGTAACCACTAACAAACGCTTGAAGACGTCGCAGCTGATCAGGATGGGGCTCTTGTACCACTGCCAACGCCATCTCCGTGCGGAATGACGGTGTCCCATCGCTGCCAATGGTATAATCACCCCAATAATCATTCTCTTTGAGCCATTCCTTCCATGCTGGCCGCGAACTGACTTCGGGAAGAAGGTAGTGAGTAATATCGAGAGTATTCCACTTGTTAATCTTGGTGACGAACCCATACTCACACATCAAAAACTCATTGGAGTGGGGCCCATAACTAAAGAATAGCTGGTCGCCTTTCTTGTAAGGGGTGGATGTAAACACCTGAAAGCCCTTACCATCAATTTTAAGACGACACTGATCACTATCCGTGTGATTAATGAAATCAACGTAGGGCGCCAAGGTGAAATTATCAGCAGTGGTAGTTCCTTGAGGAATATCCATATAAAGACAACGAGAATTAATACACATCCAGTACCGCAAATAGTCGAGTTTGGTAATGGTAAAGCCATACTTGGTTGTAATCTGCGATACTACTTGCCAATCTTCATCAAATCTTGCCTCTACTTTGGCAGCATGATTCTGTGCTGATGGAGGAAGCCGTTGGCTCCATTGGGGCTGATTATCCCGGATTGTCCATACCAACGGTACCGCATCAAAGTCGGACAATTCGGGAAGCATGGCCAAAAATGGCATCCACACCAGGTGGGGTCGACTCAGCTCAACCACAAGAAACAACAGTACCACTTGGAACAGCAGCAAACTCTCCAAGGTGGCAAGATCAAGCTGGCGATAGAATCGAGCAGCATCGTCATCACTAAGCTCAGGAGGCTCGTAGGCTCGGTTGATTGAGGCGTAAATCGGATTCTGATCAAGCTCCTCCCCGGGGATATAACGGCCAATATGTTTCACCACCGTAGTAAAGTTTACCAAGAGGTTATGGGGGATGCGGATGATTAGTTGGGGCTTATCGAGATTTTCCAAAGCAAACAAACCGCGCCCATACTCTGACAGTTGTTGTACGGTGATCTGGGGACATATGAACGATTTGGAATGGGTATTGGCGTCGTCGTGGTTAATCCACGCCTCGAGAGCCTCCATAGATCAAGACGATGGGCGCCTAGGCCAAAGCCGCACTTGTATCTGTAGGATGAGCTTTGACATCAACACAATGCACAGAAGGTAATAAATGTTTCAAAAGCCCCGAGGATAGCTAGTGTTGCTGGCGCATTAAAGTGTTAGTGTCGTTCATGCAATGTGCCCAATTAAAACTCGCCTCGGAGGAGAATGTGGGTGGAAAGCTCTTAATCTTAACCACAACTATTTTGGTTAGCACACTACCATTTATTCGAGTACAAGTAGCATTGGCTGTGAGTTAGCAACTGTGTGTCAAACGTCAATAAATATATACTACTCTTTGACAATAATGAGTATGGCATGACAATTCTCAGTTAATACCTATTAGACCTTCAAAGCCTGCATTGGAGATCCGGAGACATCTTCGTCGATAGAATGGTCGATATGTCCGAATCTTCCCCCTGATCTACAACCGTTGTTACGAAGTCGATACATACTGATTGTACTGCATTGGGTCGATTGCGTGGCAGCTTTCAGCAGATCCTAAAAGTCTCTATCAGAACCTTTAATTCAAACACACATTCTCTCTTTTAAGCGCTAACGCCAGGCTAGCCGATGTAAGCCAAAGCTGCTAGTGCAGCAACGGTCATTCTCGTAGGTACTGTACACGCCCCGCAATGTCCCTCCATGTGAACGTGTGTAGCTGTATGCAGGTCCGAATCGGAGATTCCCTCCCCCACATTATCACATGGCCGTGACTATATAAACCACAACTCCAGCGTGTGTTGCCCGAAACCGTTTGCTAACGATGTCTGGATTAGCTGCTGATGGATTTGAGGCTGGACCTTCATTTGAATTATTATACACAGCTCTCAGAGATGATACCCTTAGGGAAAAGGCAATGAATGGGGTTAAGGCAGTGATTGTCATTACCCTTAAAAACACCACCGGTAAGACCCAAAGCTGGTTGTTGGAGTTGAAGAACCGGGGTACGGTGGAAAAGGTCGCTGAAGTGCCTCCCAATGACGTGCAATTGTTGTTAACCGATACTGACTTTGTCAAGCTCGTCACCGGAGAGCTGAGCGGGCAACAGTTATTCATGAGTGGCAAGTTGAAGGTGAAGGGCAATGTCATGAAGGCGCTGGCGATTGATACCGTGTTCAAGCAATTGGATCCTCGGCCCAACCTTTAGTGGGTGAATTACGCATAATGATATTTAATTTAACGACACATACTCTGAGACAAACCATCAACGTAGATCACGGAATGTTTCGACAGTTATTGAAACTGAGACTATAGACTTTGTGCCATGTTTGATATCAAAGTGCTATTTGCTACATCACAAAGTCGAGAATGTAAAAACAGGGATTAACTCATTTAACCCCGTCTTTGCCTCTTTCACGGGATAAAATCAATGTTTTGCTCTTCTATCGGCATCATTACCATCGAAAGCTCCTAACTCTTTTTTTGAAGCTCATAACTCCGAAACAGAATTTGAGTATCTTGACCATTAGTAACGTAAAACGCACAAATCTGACCTCATCCATCACGCAAATCAATGGATAAGAATAATCCTAAATTATGGTGTTGTCATTACAATGGACTGAGTTGATGTCTAATAACCATTGGTCCTTTCCTACCTAATCATGATTTATTCCTCGGCCACGATGTTTTCCTCGGTGGTATCCTTGAACTTCGCCAATTTCACCACGTTGTTGTCGTAGTCAAATAAGGTAACGGCTCGGTTGAGAAGTGCCGAGCCAATAAGCGTAAGATTGTTATACTCTTCTGAAGCGATCGCACCCAAATAGCAAACCGTTCTGTCTTCGTTAAAGTAGACAAAGTCCTGAAGCAGGTAATCAAACGTCAAGTTACCAATGGTGACCTGAAACTGTCCTTCTGGCTGTTGACAGTCAATTTTGTACATAATCCCTTGCTTCTTCGCGTTGTACAAGCTGGCAATCGGCTCAACAATCGCCTTGGGAATGTATGAGAAACCGGCACCAGTGTCAACGACAATCTCTTTAGGACCTCCTTCAACGTAATGATCAACGCCATTGATTGTGGCCTTAACAAGTGGCACTTTGTATGTTGTCGGGTCCGAGTGAACGTCCCACTCCGAGTCAATTTTGGCTTTGTCGTAGCCTCCAAAGATGAGCTTTCCCTTGTCCTTAGCGGCGCTGTAATATATCGAGGCTACGTTCCGCTTGACCTGGCCCGACTCTTTCAAGTGGTAGGGCAAGGTTTTGTATTTGCCGGTCCATCTGCTGAGCCCAATAAGCCCTTTGCGGGGCGAATTGTTGACAACACCAAACTGGAAGTCTTTTGTAGTGCCGCTGTCAAACTGAAATGAGTCCTTTACATAGTAGCCACGGAGAGGCAGCGACGCATAATAAGTCACATCGAAGGGAGTGGTGAGATTGACAAGTGACGTCGATTGATAGGGCCAACCGTCATTGTTAGGAACCCACGTTTCGCCTGATCCCGAGTCGAGTTCAAGGCTAAACGGGGTACCTTGCGATCCCACCCTAACCGTCGTCCAGTATCTCCCACTATACAGAGTGAGATCGGCACTGATAACGTTAGCATTGGATCGTTTGTCCACCGAGTCAGAAGCTTCTTGTGGCACCACCAACGCCGATGCCACCACGAACAATTGCAACAAGTTGAAGATTGACATCGTTAAAGGTTGGTTGAAGATCAATGAAGCCCGATGAATGGCCTTTAAATACTCTCAAATGCCACAAAATGATGGTTGTAATATCCTTCACTGGCTCACTGCACACTAATGCAACTCATGTTCTGAAATTATCCCTCCAACAATGTGCTCAGGTGGTTTTGTGGTGACGTGGGTGAACTTGTGCAGCATACAACTGTACTGTTAGTAGTTACCAATTCACCATTTGTTGTGAAAACCGTATCGCATATGCTATATGCTATGCTCCTTAGATTGACCAAATGACAGGAAATGACGGTTCTCCTTACATTTCAGGTACGCTTGCAGATGAAAGAAAACGTATATCCAGTTGCATCAACTAAATTCAAGTTAACGCGCCTTAGTGATTTTGTGCGTAGCAACATGTTCACTGCAGAACGTACTTAGCCTTTTTGAACTGCACCGGCTATACTTCCACATTCAATTACCAGAGTCAAATATTCCCAAACCATCAAACAATGGCGTTCACGGCTGCCCTTCTTCCGTTCTCTCAAACACGTGTGGTTTAACTTCATACTTGAAAGCATTTGTGGTTCGTAAGGGTATTGTTCAAGGTTGAAAGTTGAGGAGATTTCTTGGTATTTCCAGTCCCAAGTAATAACGCCTTGTACACATTGTCTGGCTTGGGGCCAAGGTTGTCAGTAGACGTGCCGAATAATACTGCAAAGGTCAAACCCGTTTGAAATAGGGGCAAATAAAGGTTGAGGTACTCACGGCACATATGGCAATAATGGTTGCAAAATTTGCTAAAGACTGTTTCTGGAGGTTTATGGTAAAGTCGTGAGCTCCAAAGTATATCTTCGACTCCACGATATCGCGTAATGCTGTAACCATACCACGTGAATTTGACTATTCAAGTGTGGCAGCTTCATACTTGGTGGTTAAAGGGTGTCTTTGCTTCAAAACTTGAATTGGTCATATCTTTATTATCACCGGCGGTGATGGCTTCATTATATAATTTTTCAATAGTCAAGGTGAGGGGATTATTCGGTGTGTTTTCTCACGTAGTCCCACAAACTCTTCAAGAGCCCTTCGGGCAACGTAAGCAAGTCCATGGTGAACTCGCCATTGTCGATGTCGTTTTTGATGTTCATCTCGTTGGTGCGGTTATCGGTGACCATCTGGACGATGACAATCAAGTCGTCCTCTTTGAGTTTCGTCAACCCATTGGCCAACTTTTCGAGGTCCACCGACCCCTTGACGGGCGCCGCAGCCCCCAGCTTCAGCTTCTTGGCCACGTTACCGGCGACAGACCCCTGGGGTTCCAATTTCCGCTTGTTGTCGTTGTTTTCAAACGGCACCGGTCCCAGCTCGGCGAGGGCCTTGTTGAGAGCCGGGTTCTTCGACGGCGACACCGGAATGGTGATTTCGTGGTCATTGATGTAACGTTCCTTGACGAAGTTCAAGTCGTGGCTGATCTTGCGCTCGCCCAGCTTGCCGGGCAACCCCAAGAGGTGGAGGGAGATGGGAATGTCGAATTCCCCCCACCCTTGCTCGGACACCTTGAACGGCGGCTGTTTCACTGCTCTCACCGGGTTGGCAAACGTTGGGTGGAGGTGGTAGGTGACTTTATCGAGGATAATCGCCGGCACTTCCTCCCCCTTGTCGTTGAGCATGACGATGCTGATGCTCCACTGTCTCATGGGGAAGCCCTCCACGGGAGGAACGTCCTTCATGATCAGTTGTTCGGTAATCACCCGAATCGTTCGTTTGATCTAACATGTTAGTTTTGGCGCTGGGTACGGCAATGGCAAGGTCACTTACTTCTGACATAATGGCGTTGGCAACCTGGAGATGTTTTTTCGCGCGGACGTGTACTGGCTCCTCCACACCGTAGAATTAAAGAGGGGATTAAAAGAGGACGGACCAAACGGCATCGCCATTGAGCAACGGGATTCTAATGGTTTAGGTTTCTCGTTGTTTTGGTTCTTGTTAGAGTTTGGGTCTCATTGAGTATTCTCGAGCTTTAGGACATTCGCGCGATACAGCCGTTCAGAGAACCTTAGCGACCCATGCGGGGATCCCCTTGAATGATGGAGATCGATGGATTGGATGTCATACATGGAGAGAGATAGGGGTCGAGAAAGCATCTTGAATGTGAAGTGCAACTTTCACAATGGTAAACACATTCTTTGACAATTTGGTAATTAAGATTGTGTTTCCACCCGTTCGCGACTTGCGGCACGGTTCTTGGAGTATATCACCCTAACTCAAGGCAACGGTTAACTGGGACTGTACGGCGCAATGAACCCAGTCGTTTGAAACAGATATGTTGACTTAAATGTTGTTGATGGTCCGACAATTATTTCCTTTCGAAAGCTTTCATTTGTTGGTCCCATACCGCTGGGTTACTTTGCCATAGCTTCCTTGAGTATTCAATCAATTAACCAAGTGCACAAATCAATGAACCAAAACGTTGACGTTGTGTGTTGAGTGTGACCCTAGCGAGTTTGCATTCCCTGACTGACGAATGAGCTGAAGTTAGGCGGCTACAGCACTATGATAATAGTACTCTGCACGCCACCCGTCGTTAAGTAACTACCAATATGCAAGGCCGGTACGGCGCAAGGAGACGGCGTACAATGGAATAGCCTCCAATGGTTTTGGTGTCGTACTTGGCCAAGGTTATTCGTGACGTTTCAATACACCTTGCGAGTTCAAAAACTGTTGGTCTGGTTACCATTCCAGGTTATTTGTTTGTCAATTTATGGCTTGACAGTTTGTGGGGTATCGAAACGCAACAAGTGAGTTTTGCGGAGGTGAATTATGTCCTGGTAAATGAGCTCTACGACCAATTCCTTCAGGCTACACTAAATGAGATACAGGCTTTCACGGGAAGAGACTCAATAACAGATATTTTCGGGGAAGCTTCCGGTTGATGAGACGACGAAACAATGGTCTTTGTGAGGAGCGACGTTACTCGCCCTTGAGAAGGTTGGGTTATATCTAGACGCTCCCCACTTCAAAAGATACAGGAAGAGGTGTGATCTACCCTTTACAGTCATCGTTGACCTTACTTGGCCACCAACCAACTGTGAACTAACTGTTGGAGATCCCGAGACAAGCTCACCATGGCAACTCCATGAACTTCATGGTGCTTGTTGCCAACCAAGGCTAAGGATGATTACATTTAGCATGGTTTGATGATGATGATGCTGCTGCTGCTACTCCTATGGTTGGAAGAAAATTGAGCTAATGATGAATTTGTTCTCTTGATTGCCATGATACACTCTTGGTCGTAGGTATCCAACATGAGGAAGTGAATCACCAAAACCCGGCTACTTTTCTCGAGTCACAAGCGCAAGAGATGAATTCTCTTGCCATGTGTAGGCTTGTAGACTCAACTGCCATTTTGTATTAATCAATAATGTCAACAACTACCCAAAAGTTCTGCCACTTTATTCGAAGTGACTGAGACCAGCGATACGCGAAGATCTCATAACCTTGACAACCTTGCTGAAATGGGTAAAACGGTGTCAGTTCTTAGTTTATCTATATAAGCTTTGATGCTATATATAGCACGAGGTGGTGACTTAACCCTAGACACTCTATCTGTCATCACCATCAATTTACTCAAAATAGCAGCGATATCTCGATAAAAGTTTCCACGGCGGAAAGTGTCTGATGCAGTAATGGGTACCTGAACTAATTGGGTTGTTTACTTGTCTAAGTTTGACCATTGACCGTGTTTAGACAAGTTACGCGTTCAGCCCACTTGTGAATGCAACCATCATCAACCTTGTCGCTCTCATTAAAAATCCCATTATTTCAAAAACAAAAATGCAACCGTTTTCTTCTCCTCTTGCGCTGACAATAATGCCAATCCTATATCAATAGAGGCTTGCTTTGCTAGGAAAAGTTTTCTCGACCACGAGCCCGTGGACTTATCATAGCCGTCTCAAACATGGTGAGACTGCATTGGGGCCCTGGCCCAAACGTTAACTGTCAAGGTTCGACGATATAAGGCTGCTTAGCAGCAATGGATATATATATAAATATATAATGAGATATGTGCTATTTGAATGATGACAATGGCGCGACTAGCGCCGTGGGCGCCGCGGCGCTAGCGGCGCCTCATGATGCGCCGTTTGCGGCTTGCGCTTAACTCATGATATCGTGGGGGAATTTGGCTGGCGGCGCCTGTTGTGGCGACATTTCCGTGGTATCGTCAATGGTCTCGTCGTCGCTGTCGCGGACCACCTCCAGTTTGTACCGTTTGTGGCTCGGTTCTCGTGGCGTCAGCAGCGCCGCTGGCGCGTGGGGGTTAATGTGCTGGGGAGAGTTTTCCTGAGGGGAATTCTCTTGGGTATCGGGAGACGCTGGCGCCGTCGAGTTGTCGGAGGGCGATCGGGTGGCGGGCGCGGCGCTAGCGGCGCTGGTACCACTGGTGGCGCTGACGGCGCTAGCGGCGCTGGGCGCTCGTCCCACGCTAGCAGCAGCGACGGCGCTGGTACCAGGAGCGGGACTTTTGGTATTAGTGGGAGGCAGCTTATCCCCCGGTTTCCAATGGTGGAACTGGATAATGTGCTGGAACAGCGTCATCAGTTCCTGGGTCGGTGGAGGTCGGTTCTTCGCCGGAGGCTGCGCCGGCAGCGGCTTCACTTGGAGCGTCTTGGTGATGAGAGGCAGCCTCAATTCGGGGTTATCGGGAACCAGTATTGTGCGGTTGTGGAAGGCGCCCAGCGGGCGCCGGGGGCGCTGGTGCTGTTGCGGCGTCATCGGCGCCCGCACGGTGATGGCTGGCGCTCCTCGCTTCGCCGGCGACTGGGGCCGCCCGTCGCCAAACTTATAGTGGATGGGGAGAGTGGGATTGACGTTGAGATGGTCGTGGTGGTACATCGCCGCCGCCAGGCGCTTGGTGGGCAGCGCCGGCGGCGCAAACCGCGCGTACGCTGGCGCCGCTGGCGCCGGCGCCTGAGGGTGGGTCATGGGCATCATTGGTGGCGGCACCATCGTCGGATGGGGGCTGGCGCTAGCGGCGCTGGTAGCGCTGGGAGTGGCGCCGCTGGCGCCGCTGGTGCTGGCGCTATGGGCGCCACTGGTACCAGGAGCCGGCGCCAGCGCCAGCTGAAGGAACGTCCGATGGTACTCGTCAGGGTTAACACACATCACCGGAATGAGATAGGGAGGAATGTGGGCGGCCATGGCCATGCGGATGATTTCGAGGTTCTTGTCGGCCAATTGGCTGCGGAGCTCTTCCTGTTTGCGGCGCTCGATCTCCTGACGAAGCCGGATGGTTTCGATGTAAGCGTCTTCGCCCAACGGGAACGATTCCACGCCCAAGAGCTTCATAAGGCCCGGGTCGTCGATCTTGGGTGGTGGCGCCAGCAGCGCCAGCAGCGCTAGTGGAGGAGCCAGTGATGCCGGCGCCGGCGCCAGCGGCGGCGCCAGCGAGCGCCCGGGGCCCTGCTCAAACCTGTCAATGAGGGAATTGACCAGCATCGACATGGGGAACACGAACGTCCAGCGAGCGGGCTTCTTGTGGGTTTCAGCAAGTAATCAAGCCCACCCAAAACTAGTGATTACCTTCCCCAATTGGGTTAGGTGGCCGCATTCACCGACGCTCGAAAATTATCAGGTTGTGTGCCCGGGTGATGAGCCCCCCCTCCTCCACCCGAGGCAAAGGGCTCGCTTAGGGCGCCCCCATTACGCTAAATAAAAACGTCTGTTGTTTCATATTGGTCTTCTCCCATCAACTATATAACCAGCAGCTTTAAATAATGGTTTCCCTTAGTAATATTGCCGACTATAAGGCATTGTTGTCATCTCTTCTCTTAATCTCATCAGGGTAAAAAAACAAAAAAATTGGTGTGTAGTCCCCGGGCTCGCAACATGGTTATACCACATTGATAAAATGGTACATTTTAGTCTTTGGTAGCAACGGTTAAGATCACATTTCCCGCCATCAAACCCGAGTGTGATATTAATCAGTACAACCGCACCACGTAGTCAATCTATCAAGGCGCAATAGCCCCTCGATTGCCCCTGATAACGGCAATGTCATCAACCCCGATAATATACTCCATTTAGGTTCACCACCAGGATCATTGGCATAGCCCTTTGAAACCGAGCTCCAATGGACTTCGTTAAATATACGACCTCAGGCATCCCACCTCCGCATTTGCCGGATGGTTAACTGCGGTCTGTGGTCTTGTCCAATGCCTCACTACACGCATCCATGGGGCAACACAACTTCAACAGTACCAAATACGACTCAAGCTTGGCGTCTATCTGTCTGCCGCCACATCACTAAAGTGACCGTGATGGCATGAGGCGGACGGATGCCGATATCATGGTGCTACTAGCATAATGGCTGCAATTGTTAAGTTTGTGACCTGGAAACGAGTAACGACCGAAAACGAGCAAATTTCAGTAACTAGGGTCCTTAATTGGGATCAATCACTTACACATCAAATCCTGATTTTCCAATGTCATTGCTCTATCGATCCGATGGCGTCCGTGCATAAACGGCATTGTTTACGACGGACTAGTCCTGGTTAGAGCATGGCGGGCGATCAATGCATATCCGGACCGAGAGGCCACGGTGGTGAGGTCAACCCACTAGCCGCTAGGCGTCAACCCCTGGGGCGTTCTCTCCCATAGTAGTAACGATTTGTCCCTGTTTGAATACAGTAAGATGAACCCGTTTGGTGGCATTTCCATAAATGAAAGCTTAATCATCACCATCCGATTAGTAAGTTAACGGCCACGGAGTTGACGCTGACACCTGGAAACGTGTTTTATAGGCTGCGTTAACACGAGATGATTGATGGCATACAACACGACATCAATGTGTATCCTTTCGGGAAGACTATCCCCAGAACAACAAATTAGGTTCGGACGAAACAATACCACCATTAGGTTACCTAGACACAAAACTAAACCTGCGGCTGAAATATCAACATTTCAGGTCATATCAAGGTTGATGGCATCACGCAAACTCGAACTCATCGCTGCTGATTCTGATCTATCACGTTGAGAATACAAAATTCTGGGATTCTTCACAATCGCAAACCTTTTGGTAACAGTGACGAAAAATTAAGGTTGGGGGTTCGGGCCGAAACAAAACTAGACAGAAGGCATGGGTTGCTTTAGCGTGCACCACCATCGCGAGCCAAATATAGCGAAATGGCTCCCGATCGGGAGATATGCTCCTTGGTATCGATGCCGATGTGTCATCATTAACATGTGTGGTTGCCCTTAACAACCGACAGGCGTACCTCAATTTCCATCAACTAAAAACCCAATTCATCCAATAACTCGTATTATGGTTGCTTCTGAGATGTTGTTGTTTTGTTAATTAGGGATTCTTCCCTAGTTTGACAGTCATTGGGGATGTGTTAGGTTTGAGAAGTAGATTCTGATTTATTTAGGATATAGTTGGAGCTATTTAACTTCGAGATGTGGGTCTCGTAAACGATGCACCATGTACATTCCACCAGATCTATGGTACACAACGCATGTACCATCAGGTTAGTCGGGAATTTACATGAGCGTCGTTGACGAGGCACAAGATAGTTGACGAGGCACAAGATAGTTGACGAGGCACAAGATAATCTTGGCGGAAAAAGAGAGGACCAGACGGGGGTACCCGAGGTATTACCCGCTAGTCCCTAACAGGATGTCTTATTTGATATTCAGAACAAGTTGAAAAAAAGAACGTCAGCTACAGGATTCGAACCTATGCGCTCAGAGAGCATGTGATGGTTAGAACGAGATTCTAATCACACTGTTGTATAATATCCGCATGTGGCCTATGGTCACGTGCGCTCCAGACTGGAACTGTCAGGGTAAAGGAAGGACACCTTGTGTGGCCTTCTGGAGGTATACTACGGAGCCTCTCCCGTGCCT